>NMRB01000788.1:89428-129134 GCA_002633025.1 Notospermus geniculatus | reverse complement strand
CCCCCCCCCCCCCCGATCCGGCCCTGAAGTCAGATATGGGAATCAATGCAAACTGGTATTAATCTAGGTGGCAGCCACCCAACCTCACTAACAACACAAACACCAACCCGTAAGCATCTGAGTTGCCATGTTCAGCAAAAGCATGTCACCAAGAAATGCAGACATGAAATGTCATGACCACGCCAGCAACAAAGGGCCAAGTAATTACATCAAGCCAGACAGGCTACCAGGGAATCTCATGGGATCCCCGTCAGATTCTAATGTGATGTCAAGTCAGCAAGGTTGTGCTTCAAAGTCACATATAAGTAATCGTATTACAGCGTTTTATTTTTGAAGTTTTCCATAAGTTCACTCATTTGCAATGACATTTGATGTGTTTGGAAAAATTAGTAGGGTTGGGGTAAGAATGTTTACATCAGACGAGAGTGTTTTTTCTAGCTTTTTAAATGAACGCTCTTTATCAGCAGCCATTCCTGGCACAATCAAGTTCGATCAAAAATTGGTGGGCGATGGATTTCTCAGTGATAACATTTTGAAATGTCAACAGACAGTGTATAGTTCCATGGTTGGGGTCAATCCCGTACAGCCAAAGATTCCCTTTCTAGCAGAGATCCCTTAATGACCAGCGGCTTAACAGTTCATAGAGGATTACTTGTCCATTACTCAGATCATCATCAATAAAGCAGTCAAAGTAATGATGTGATGTAAGTGCTGAGGTTGGTTGAATAGTTCGGCACAAAGAATCGTAATTCTCTGGAACATCCTGAAATTGATGTGCTACTAGTACTGGCTGATCTCCACTGGTGATCAATGGGGGAACATGGTCAACTGCAGTTAGCTTCGTACTACCATCAACGTGCATGTTGCTGAAGAGTGAGGCTAGTAGTCATCTTCTAGATCATGCTCCTCTGAGTGATACCATCATTGATGGCCAGAATGTGATGTTGGCTTCCTTGTTCCATGGTGAAACAGTCCTTCTAGATCAGAGAATTATGGATGCAAGTCCCGGTCACTTGTTAGTTTCTAAATGGACTAGGGAACCTATCTTATGTGATGGCAATCAGTTGAGTACACCATGTTGTGACAATTGAGTAACGATGTCTTGTTAACAGGCAAATATCACTATTATATAGGGTATCATCATCACAACCAGAACATGATGAGTGCCCCATTTCTGAGAAGGTCTGCCGAAAGTTTTTAGGGTGGCCATCAGAGATGGACTACTCCATGAGCAACACAGGTGTATACATTGATCACAAAGGTCACGAAGGAGATGATGATGATGACTGGAGCAGACAAAAAGGAATACGATGTATTCAGATGTCTGTGATTTCAGGCTGGTGGGAAGACATCAGGAAAGTGGAAGCAAATGATGTTTTATTTTGTTCCTGAACAAGCGATAGCAGCCTAGAGTTCTGCTGTTTCAGATTTGCATACATTGTACCTGGAGATTTCAGAGAATGTTTGGTTAGAGCATTTGGCATACTTGTTCTTCGGAATATTATGCATTTACTCCACCAATCACAAGATATTACTGATGCATCCGCAAGGTTTGATGAAAGTGAGAACTAGTCACAGGAGCAATGCGTCGAAATCTAATGCCATTGAAATGATAAAATCCTGAGAGTAAATACATCTGCTATATCAACCAGGATCAAATGAGAGCATCTTATCATCATCCTTGATTATATTTACATGCAGTGAAGTCTATTTTGTGCTCTTATTTACCCACCCACTTGCAAAATGGAGTAATTGATCTTGGTTTCTTGCCACATCAGGCAGGATCTCAATCATAGAATTTGCAGCAAAAATGAATTTACAGAGCCATATCACACAGGAAACACTTGGTAATGTCATTGCTATTATGCTTTGCCATTTTTGTAAAGTTACTTATTGGCCAATCGTACTGTTTAATCCACTGGAAATGAGCAGGTAACGGTCCATGCGTTTTGCCTTTCCTCTTCATTCCGATGCATCTGTTATCATTGATATGTCCATCCAGAATTTCGTAACATTTACAACAGTTATTTTAAGCCATCAAATGACAAGATATATCATGCTATTTTGAGTGACTCCCTGTCCTCAATCAATCAATGAAACAGTGCCTTGGCCGTAAGATGGTGATCGCCCATGAAATTGGATAAAGTCCGACCCCTGTTACTAGCAGGCATGATGGAAGATGACATTGATTGGATAGCATGACAATGCCATTATATATCTTCAGTCCACATGGCTGGAGAATTATTCTTTTACAAGTGCAGGGGACATTGCTGAGCTGGACTCATCATTGAGGTCGTCTCCAACGGAGTAGTAGATGGCCGCCTGGCAGCCATGTTGAAGTCCAATCGAACCGAAATTTGGCATATAAGTAGACGGTACCAAGACAAATATTTCGGCACGGTTAAAGCATCCTAGCTCCCACTATTTATAAGGTGTGGGTCGAAGTCCATTTTTCAAGATGGCTCCCTGGCGGCCATATTTGACGTCGAATCTGACTGAAATTTACCATATATTTATATGGTACCTAGATACATATTTTGACAACGTTAAAACATCCTACCTACTCCTATTTATCATGTTTATAAAATGTGGGTCAAAGTCCATTTTTCAAGATGGCTTCCTGGCGGCCATATTTGAAGTCCGATCGGGTTGAAATTTGGTGCATTCGTGCAGGGTGCCTAGATATATCTTCACACCAAATCACAACACTCTATGTCAAATAGCAATGAAATGTGCCACCAAACAGTGAATTAAAGTAGGTCAAATCAAAACCCGGGATTTATGTGATGAAGTCTCATCAGAGGAACCCACCATAAAAGTTTCGTGGTTCTAGCTAACCGCGTTCAGGAGATATGGCCAAAAGAAGGTTTTCACAAAGCGCCACCTACAGGCCAGAGTGTACAAACAACAGCGCTAAGTTTTGGTCCAGAGATAGTTTTTACCATAGGGTACCTGTACACCAAATTTCAAGTTTGTAACCCAAGCGGTTTAGAAACGTGCCACCCCTGTTAACGACGACGGACGACGGACGACAGACGACAGACGACGACGGACGACACACCATGGGAGAAGCTCACCTAACAGAGGTGAGCTAATGAATTTACAGAGCCATATCACACAGGAAACACTTGGTAATGTTATTGCTATTATGCTTTGCCATTTTTGAGAAGTTACTTATTGGCCAATCTTAGTGTTTAATCCACTGGAAATGAGCTGGTAACGGTCCATGCGTTTTGCCTTTCCTCCGATGCATCTGTTATCATTGACATGTCCATCCAGAATTTCGTAACATTTACAACAGTTATTTTAAGCCATCAAATGACAAGATATCATGCTATTTTGAGTGACTCCCTGTCCTCAATCAACCAATGAAACAGTGACCAGGATCCTTGGCCGTAAGATGGTGATCGCCCATGAAATTGGATAAAGTCCGACCCCTGTTACTGGCAGGCATGATGGAAGATGACATTGATTGGATAGCATGACAATGCCATTATATATCTTCGGTCCACATGGCTGGAGAATTATTCTTTTACAAGTGCAGGGGACATTGCTGAGCTGGACTCATCATTGAGGTCGTCACCAACGGAGTGGCTGATGCATGGATGCACTGATCTCCAAACCAATGACAACGGCTGCTTTGGAACCACACTGCAGAAAACCAATGGTGGAGATGGGCATTTGGGATTGAGCCAAATTCTTAGTTTGATGCTTTGAGACCAATAATGCCCACCACTGACTGAAACTCTAGATAAATTGGTTAATGGCAAAGATTTTCTGAACCCAATGCAGCAGGGAGTTAGAGCCGAGGCCGCTGAAGGTGGCAAATATGATTTGTATGGAAGACGAACTCAATAAAGTCGTCCACCTGCCTCACTCTTACAGCGCCAAAGATGCTTCTTTCAAATTATCACCCATGTCTCACCTGATAGAGGATAGGGATGGCCTTCATCTAACATCAGGATATCAGTCATCTTGGATGAACCAGGGCATCGCCAAGGTTCTGCCGAAGGGTGATCCAAAATTGAAGCATCTGTTGGCAAGATCCTTAATTACCACGCCTCACGAACCAGGCAGGCACACCTGAGTCTTCTGATCGTTCTCCAATCAGAGGATAACATCAAACTGATACTGAGAGAGTGATGAGGTGATCATCTTGACCTGACCACACTTTGCCTATGCAAACGGAGGTGACTTCAAATTCGACTTCAACAACAGGCACTCAAAACTGAATTTTTGACCAATCTGGATGGCTTGCAAAAAATTCGGGTTATAGGTCTACCGCATACAAGGAAGGTAGTCAACAATCAGGAAGCACCTACACTGCAGAAGAGCAGCAGACAGAGCCATCCCACAATTATGCAAGTTGCTGAAGATTCCGCTTTCCTTTCCCTTCTAGCACATCTGCAGGGCTAACTGTATTCCTCTACAAGGAATCCATGGGCATCAGAACTACCCGTTGCAAAACGAGCCTATTTGGTGCTAGGTCTATCCTCAGGGTACACATCATTCTCATTGTCAATGTTGCCATCTAACTGTTGTGAAAACAGGAGAAGAATCAGGGTCACTTTTTGAGTGGAAAACAAACATTCCATTGACAAGCAGTTGGAGACGCAGGCTAGTCTTCCTTCTTTACCCTCATCGCTATCTATTTCCAGCGAAGAAATACGAGCCCTCCAGTAATACTCAATTGTTTTCTGTCTTGTCAAGAATCTGAATATGAACAGGATAATTGATGAAGCATCAGGTGGTAATCTCATCTCATATTTTTGATTGTTCTTGAATGTCATATTCCTGATCATTGCAATAAGATGTACAAACATTGTGTTGCTAGACAGAGATGCTGTGACTTCTTGCTTTTTCTCCTTGGCGACATTATTGAACGATACACATGGTAATAAAATCTTTGATCTCGCGGATTAAGCAATATTCAAAAGATTACAATCTGCTTTGTGATTTAGATTAAATCAACATCTGTAAGATACAAGTGAGGGATGTTGCATCTGCCTGAAATCATGATTGAGGATATGAAGGAAGTGCACTTATCTGAAATTATATTAACATATCAGTCTTTTCATCTAATCCACACGAAGGAATGGAGAGGAAATACGCACTCAGCTATTTTACATTTGGCTGAGAAAATATGCTGGTATTCTCCTTAGATATGGGTGTGGGTGGCTGCCAGAATGAATAATCAAGAAATAGCAATATTCAAAAGATTACAATCTGCTTTGTGATTTAGATTAAATCAACATCTGTAAGATACAAGTGAGGGATGTTGCATCTGCCTGAAATCATGATTGAGGATATGAAGGAAGTGCACTTATCTGAAACTCATATTAACATATCAGTCTTTTCATCTAATCCACACGAAGGAATGGAGAGGAAATATGCACTCAGCTATTTTACATTTGGCTGAGAAAATATGCTGGTATTCTCCTTAGATATGGGTGTGGGTGGCTGCCAGAATGAATAATCAAGAAAGAAGCCAAATAAGGCCCTTGGCCTAGGTCAAACAACTGAGATGGGGCCATAGCCTTTGTCCTGCTGGAGGTTGGACTGGGTGAACTGACCATTTCAACCATACAACTCTGCAGCTGATATGCTCCAAATTGCTACAACTGCATCTATATTGCCACCTGTTTCTGAAAACAAACATCTCCTGCCATGCATAAACCATCATCATTACCTTGCTCACTTGTCCATAAGCCAAATTAGGCCCTTGGCCTAGGTCAAACAACTGAGATAGGGCCATAGCCTTTGTCCTGCTGGAGGTTGGACTGGGTGAACTGACCATTCAACCATACAACTCTGCAGCTGATATGCTCCTAACTGCTACAACTGCATCTATATTACCACCTGTTTCTGAAAACAAACATCTCCTGCCATGCATAAACCATCATCATTACCTTGCTCACTTGTCCAACCGTGTCAATACCGTATAGACTAATCACCTTGATAATAGGATCCTGCATCTTTCTTAATCAAGAGAGAATCTCCCCTAATCAAGATACATTGGCCGCTGGTCTACGATGTGGGGTTCCCTCATACATCAATATCTGATATGAACTGTAATCATCCCAGGATGATATAGGCGGTGTCATTAGCAGATGGTCAGACTAATAAGAAAGGACATTTATTGCTATTTTCAGACCCGTCAACTCTTCTCGTGGGAACAGGAACAAGACCAGAGAGTTTCTCTGTCACACTGCAACTGCAATGGTAAACAGAGATGTTTACACAGAATACGTTTTTTATGGTTACATGGTACAGTCACCATAAAAGGCTCAAGGAAATGGCCAGTCACTGTACAAATATGCGGGCGCGAGCCTTCAAGAGAAAATCGTTTTTTATGGTTACATGGTACAGTCACCATGAAAGGCTCAAGGAAATGGCCAGTCACTGTACAAATATGCGGGCGCAAGCCTTCAAGAGAAAATTAAAAGCCTTCCCATGTTGCTTACTGGTCCCTGGCCACAGAGCAAATGTTACACCGATCATGTTTTCTCACTGGATGGTGCTGAAACACATGTAATAAGATCATGGAAATGCTATGAATCATGAATTAATGTGTCAGTTCTCACTCAACCAGAGCTGGCAGAGGAAAAACGGAGCGGTCACTGCAACCACAGCTCTCCATTCATGACCTTCTTGATGAAAAAATAGACAAGGGTAGGCTGGATGTTTTGCATGATGAGATGAGACAGCATCACTTCCTCATGAAACAATATCTGGAGGGAAGCCATTAAGCAAATGACTTTCTACCTAAGCAGTATATTTTATGATATTCCCAAACCTATGATCTTGACAAAGTTACAGGACAGGGCTCCCGACAGTTCACCAGTTGCCAACCGTAACAGTTCTAACCTTGGTGAAGTCAGTGTAGAATTTATACCCCAATCAGTATCCAGGCAACTACATGTAGCTGGGCATGTTGGTCCATTTGCATAACTCTTTCTCACTTCTTCCAACCTTGGTGTATCCAGACATCGTTCTGGCTAAGTCATGCTGGTCCACTGCCGTTAATCTGTGGCTTCTTGTTCAGGGGCGACCGCCACGAAACTACGATAGCACTAACAGGGCCTAACAGAGAAATTCTGTAATGGTAAAAGCCATTGCATATCTCTCTGTTAGGCACTGTTAGCGCTATCGGAGTTTCGTGGCGGCCCGCCCTGAGGAATAGCCCTCACTATACATCAGACATCCATCCTGGGTTGGGAAACATGATTCTCGCTCTGCTGGTGGCTCCTCTGCTGTCTTGATGGCAACTATTTGATTTTTTCTCCATGTCATACAGACATCTTCTACAAAGGAACTGTCAAAGGTGTTGTGGGAGTTTCCTTCAGTTACCCAAACCAACAACTGTTCTTCAAATGATCTTCAATTTCTAACATTTGGAGATCTAGAGTCATACTCAACCAGAGCTGGCAGAGGAAAAACTGAGCGGTCACTGCAACCACAGCTCTCCATTCATGACCTTCTTGATGAAAAAATAGACAAGGGTAGGCTGGATGTTTTGCATGATGAGATGATGAGATGAGACAGCATCACTTCCTCATGAAACAATATCTGGAGGGAAGCCATTAAGCAAATGACTTTCTACCTAAGCAGTATATTTTATGATATTCCCAAACCTATGATCTTGACAAAGTTACAAGAAAGGGCTCCCGACAGTTCAACAGTTGCCAACCGTAACAGTTCTAACCTTGGTGAAGTCAGTGTAGAATTTATACCCCAATCAGTATCCAGGCAACTGGCTGGGCATGTTGGTCCATTTGCATAACTCTTTCTCGCTTCTTCCAACCTTGGTATATCCAGACATCGTTCTGGCTAAGTCACGCTGGTCCACTGCCGTTAATCTGTGGCTTCTTGTTCTGAGTAATAGTCCTCACTATATCAGACATTCATCCTGGGTCGGGAAACATGATTCTCGCTCTGCTGGTGGCTCCTCTGCTGTCTTGATGGCAACTATTTGATTTTTCTCCACGTCATACAGACATCTTCTACAAAAGGAACTGTCACTGCAAAGGTGTTGTGGGAGTTTCCTTCAGTTACCCAAACCAACAACTGTTCTTAAATCAATTTCTAACAGTTGGAGAATCCTTCCACTTTTACCCTTCTCAAGAACTTGCGCCAAACGATAAACGATTCTCACACATCAATTCAATGTATTGAAAGAATCCCCTTCACCATGTTGTCTGTAACTTCTACCTAGACCAAACAATCTTTGTGAAGTGATGGCAAAATCTGCATCAGTGGATCAAGGCATGGTTTCAGCAGCAAGGAAAAAGAATCATCAACCAACACTCAGCTAGCTAATCAAATGAACATTCTTTTAAAGTGTAACACACTGTGAAAACATGCCTTCATTTTAAAGTGATCAAAAAGAAAACTTTTACTTAACTTACCTGATTTTCTTCGCATGAATCTGTTCTTAGGTGGTTCTGAAAAGAGAGAGCGAGTTGGATTAGAAACATGTTTTGAAGAAGAAACAGATGTTGATATTTGAAAAAAGGAAGTTGAAAGCATGCCCAGAGTTCCGATCACTTTGATTAGTGGGTGATTGACATGTTCTGTAAAAAAGGAAGGCCAGGCGTCAGAATGATTGACATGAAAGTAATTCAGGGACGTACATCTCAAGGACATCATGCAGAGTAAAAATAACTGTTCGCTCAAAAATGATGAGGAACAATTTAGACAACACATCTTGGTGTTTAGAAGGATATGAAATATGAGCTGTAGCAGTATACAGTTTTGGCAGGACATGCAAGTTCGTATCAGGTGAATGGAAACTATCCATTTATTTCTTTAGCAACGATGAGTGAAGGCAACCTGTCAAAATAAGAGGAACAGTAACTAGTAAGTTAAAAGGGTGAAAGGTGGGATCAAACGGGATGTTTTTTTGTGACTGAAGTGTCATATGATGCTACAGGCCATCCTCATAGTCACAGACTTCCACTGATATTCGTCTGAAGAATTAGTAAAAGAGAGATTAAGAAAATGATGAGAGCTCATTACATCTTACATCCAAGCAATTCTAAACCATTTACCCTCCCTTTTACCTGGTTGTCATCGAGATAATTTTTACACTCAATCTCAACCAATCTCATCAATAAACCGTTGTGAAAATTGATGAGAGCCATTAAGGTTTTGAATAAATAGGCTGTGCAGCAGTGAAGAGAGTGAAATGATTTATGCATTGTACTAGGAGCAATGAGAAAGATGCAAGATTATTGATTGGAAGGCCGTGGTATGTTAATCGCTGCTGTAACCCATCTAATTCAAGTTGCTGAAACGATTGCTTTTTTTTATTTCACATTCAGATTTTGATTCGTATAACTGTGAAATGTTCACTGAAATGATTTGCAACAGATTTTTCTGATGAATGAAAACAGAAATAAATGTTCTGATGCTTGTTTGGACATTTTAAGCAGAAAGGAAGAGTGATTCAATTACAGAAACGAATGAGGTTTGTTATGGCTTAACTGCTCTCCACGATGATCGGGCATGAAAATATTAGAGCCTAAAACAACCGACAAGGACAGGATTGTGACGTCAACAGCAATAGGAGATGCAATACCAACCAGACAATGAGCGATCAGCAGTTAGACCATGACTAATGAGTGGTCCATGTTAATGATAAATGAATGAATGATAAATTATACGGTCATGGAGTTCAGTGCGACTCTGATGAACAGATTACAACAAGCAGTGTCCATCAGCAAGAGCTTACATGACCTTGACAACTCATCATAACAGAAATGACTAGAAATTGTTCATTTTTTAATATATACTGTTCTTTGTGGGCATCAATGGTAAAAGCTCCATTCAGGCAAAAAAAAATCAATCACCTAAATGAGGAAGTCTTGCCAAATCAACAGGTAATTTACCTGTTGTGTGAAATCCGGTACAAATTATGAACACAAGTCAGCTAAATTGATGGATGCCATCCCCAGGTTCAGGAACATAAATCTGTATCCTCCCACTGGGGGGACCCCGATAATGGTGAAAGTAATTGCCTTCACAGAATGTCTCAAGTGACAGGGACTTCTCAGAGGCTGATGAAGGCTTGGTGGAAAGGCTTTTGATGAGTGGAATTCCATCAGATCCTGAAATCATGGTCCGGTTGGAAGATTGAACACCAGGAAATCTGGAAGCTGACCATTGCTTTACCAATTTCATGCCACTGATGGTCTTGTTTTCACAATTGAAGGTCGACAAGCACAAGAGCATGAACATTTTTCATGTAGGAAATTCACTTATTACAAAAGAAGTAAAGCAAAAGGAATATCCCTTTAACTGAAGTTACCAGTTGCATATGATTTAATACAAGCAAGCAGGTCTAAGAGATAAATCCCACATCAGCAATGTCCTCTTTGAAAATTCCCTAATGACAACTTATGAGGAAGACGTAGCAAGACTTTCAATGAGGAATACTGTATGAATACTAATCCCGAGCACAAAGGTTCCAATGGTAAAAGACAGTAGCTAATATCTCCTCTAAGATTCAGTAGGAGTAGGACCATGGTTGACTGAAGTAAGCAATACAGCCTACACTACAGTGTATTTGGCATGCTTGGTATGACACGTCATAGACATGATAGAGCAACTTCAGTCCTTTCCTGTGATCACAAGTGAAGATCTGCCTTCTACACTGGAAGGCTGCATGGTGAATGCAAAGTGATGAAAGTGATAATTCCCTGTCATTCAAAATGACAGCTACACATTTCATGTTTACTGAATATCACCTTAACTGGCCAGAAAGATAAGCAATGACTGATGATGAATTTTCCTTCATAAATCTATCCAGAGGATGATTTATGGTCATAATAATCTCTGATCAAAGCAGATATTACACTACTCAAGGTGTGAATGATCGCAATTTGATGAAAGCAACATTGCCATTATGAAAGCAGTATTGGAGCAGTCTCAAGGTTTCTTCAAAAGGAAAGAAATGAGGTGCATTGATCTTCAGTGTTCTACCACTATTGGGTAGGTGTAGAATGAGAACTTGATCACAAGTGATGAACAACACTCCCAGACAAAGGCTCAAACTTCGTATGTCAAACCCTCACCTCAGGCAAGTTGTTGAGCAAAATGGAACAGCTGTAGCTGAAATCTACAACACTTGAAGTCAGGAACGATTCAACAAAATCATGAAATGTGTGCTCATTCCATTACCAAGTGTAAGGGTGAAATTGATTTTTAGAAATCCATTTTCAAATACAGTATTCTCAGTTGGACAGCTGCTTTTGTTACTAAAACTCCATAGACATTACCAACCATCTTTGTACCAAGGCCAGGGTGAACACTGCAAGGAATTGTAAGCTGTCATGTATGTTGAACTGCGCATTCAAATACAGTTCTGTACATGCGAAGGCTGGGTTACTGCAGGCTGACTGACATCTACGTAGAAGCTATTTTTACCATTACTGTGACAGAAAGATGAGCAGTTGTCAGTTGGCTACATACACAATTCTAATGGGTAGCTAATGTACTGTAAATCTTGCAAACCATGCACAATTAGACTAGTAGGCTACCTTGATTGAATGCAATATCTCCCTTCCTACCCTCACTAGTTTTAAGAGAGCCCTTAAGACACATCTTTTTATTACTGCCCATTTTAACTAATCTCATTTATATTCTATCTCAATGCTTTAGTTTTCCCTATGTTTTATAATTTTTTGTGTCAATGTCTTAATCTTTCAGTCTTGTATATTGTAAGGTGCCTTTGAGCACTTTTGTGGTAAAGGCACCTTAATATCTGGTAATAATAATAATAATAATAATAAAATACTACCTACCGCCCTTGATTTCTAACTCTATATTACGATTCTGACGTTGAATCCGCCGGCTTGACAATTGTCCGCAGCAACAAAGCAGTAAATTCGGCCTCACATTTTCCCGACGCCTAGTTCCTTGCGTCGTGTTCGTAGTCGCAGCATTCTGTTCGCTATTCTCCATGTTTTAATAGAATTGAAATAATACTTTATCAATTCGGAAATTCAAAATCCTATGCGGTGTGTGTTAGAAGAGAGAAACATGTGCGCAGTAGGCACAAAGGAGTCTGTAGGTTCGATGATATGGGGGAGAATGATGGTAACAAAATGGCTTCTGTTGCTAGACTAATTTATTATAACAAACAAGAGGTATATATAGCATATGGCAGGATAGTAAAAATACATGAATGAGTTACAGAGTGATAATGATTGGTTGTTCCAAATGTAACAATTATCCGGTTATAATAGAATTATCCACCAGCAACGAACAAGCCTGAAGTTTGGAGTAAAAATTCATAGGACAGGTAAAATATTGCAGAGTATATCAGAGTATCAGAAGGATAGTGGGAAATGATCAATATTGATGAGTGATTCAACCTGGGGCAACAGCTGTACAAGTCTCTGCTGCATACACAATGACCCGTATGCTCATTAGGCATGCTCACTGCAGATAACGTGCACAGATAACTTGCAGCAGGCTCCATGCACAGGTCGGAGCTTGAATATTCCAAGGTCCACTGTGAATCAATATTTAAAGTTACTCTTGCAGGTTTGTTTCTATTGCGGTAGGGACATTATATCATGTTGTGTGATAGAGAAGTAAATAATTCAACACCTGAATAAGGGAAAATTCAACACTGGAATTCCTGAAATTTTGAAGCGGGCCAAGAACTTTCGTTTTTCCATGAACTGAAAAAATTACCGAAGATCATCTACACACTCAACAGCCTTGCTGAATGTTTATCTCAATATTATATAATCCCGGCATTCATTTTTAGAGCAGACAGTCTAAGTCATTTGCAGACATCAATGGCTTGGGTATTTCAGTGGCGTAAGCAAAATTCTGCGTTGGCGTAATTACCACGAAAGGAAATAGCTATTTACTACTGGTTCACATTTCAATGGCTGTATTGATTTCCCTCACTAGTATACACCTTTAGATATCTTTGCTGACTTGACGCGGTTGCTATGATACATTTGAACACGTAAAATGCCAGGTACAGAGAGAAAACGCTAGCCTCAGGAGAAAACTCCCTTCCTGACGATCATGATTTTTCAACAACTCCTTGCTGCTGAACATAGTCGTCCAAGTTGGCAACAAGTACCTTTTACATCCTGGAGGGAAGAGAGGTGGTTTCAGTGCAGCGCAACAAAGATTCAATCTTCCCCAGGGAAACAAGGCAGAAAGTGCAACCGGCCGACACAAGTCTGAATCCATCACAATGACCAATTCCTGCAGGAAAATCCCTGTGGTAGCACTAAAGCATCAAGGGGCAAACTTTATGCACTATACTAATCATGCATCAGGTATGCTTCCGGTCCATTTCATGCTTATAGTGTGCATGAAACATGATGCTTATTTTGAGATGTAGGTGCCTATGAATGGGACAACACTCTCACACATTGTCACAGGAAATGCTAGTTTATTTATATGCAAATTTCACATCCATCCCGGCAAAGGAATACATCGGTTAATTAGAAGCGGCAAGACCTCCCTGGGGCACCAATTTCTTCAACTGTTCTGAGCACTATCAGAAATAATCGGTTCGCTTGGAGTCTAATTGGAAATTGTGGCAACAAAATAATATTAACACGTATTGCACCTAGCTCTACCACAGATTATTTTTGCTTCAGCTGGGAACCACAGCAACCAATTTAAGGATTGGATTCACAACAGGCAGTTTCATATGCCGTATTCTCATTGCCTTGGTACCCAGCATTTATATCAACTTTCTCCTCTGCCATGTCAATGATTTTATTTTTATCCATTTTACATTTCTCATAAGAATCCTTTTTCAGAGAAGGGGTTCATTCGCCAGGGGGGAACCTGACTGACAGAATGCGGCATCCAAGCCCTGAGCCAGAATAGGATAAGCATAAGATTACTCAGACACATGTGAAGCAACACCATGACCAGATCAAACAACTGCAAATGAGATCATACTTTTTTTCAACATACCAGCCCCAAATCATGGAAGAATAAAACTTGTCATCCCGCAATTCACACTTCTGACAAAATGAAAAAAATAAAATTACAGCTGCGACAATCCAGGTTCATTTTCACAGCTATCGACGACCAGATGGGATCAATTTCGCCACCCACCCTAGAAGTAAGCGACAGTGATAACATAAATGATCACTACAGGGGTCTGTTACCATAACAACCAATTTGTTTCATTTGTGCCGATTGTATTTTTGATCAAGAATCAATACAATTGTAATTTTCCCGGTATAGGGAGTGAGTAAGTTGTTACAGTTTGAATCAGGGCAAATCAATATGTCGCCATTTCTAACCCAATGACAGAAAATGATGTTGGGTTGCCAAGAGAAAAGAATGATACTTGTATGTTTTCACTGAAGCATTCATGTTAAGATCATCAGAAAGGCCCCCTCAACATTATGTTAGATGGGTACTAAAAAGAATTTCTGTTACCACTGGCTAAACATCATGGCTACAAATACCAGGATCCAATTGAATTAGAAGAAGAATATTTACACTGAAACTTAATTAATTCCTAGTCCCAGTATATAGGAAATTTCATAGCTCTCTGTCTGCAGCTGACATTCCCTACTGGAAATTTTGGGTGATCATGGGGTGATCACAGCTGATCATTGGTGATCGTGACTGATCTTTAGTCACCCACGCCAATCAAAGCCATCAACTTACTGATCAGGGTGATCTAACTGATTGCTGAAGCCCATTAAGTCGATAATTTGAGAGATAAGACTGATCAAGCTGGTCACTGAAAATTTTTCGCAAACTGACCGATCACCTGTCATCACCACGATCAGTTTAGAAGTATAAGTCGACCAATCACGTTATCTATTTTTGCCAATATAACCATGATCATGGGACAGCATGATCGAAGTATGGGGACTACATGAAGTATCTATCAATAACATTGGAGTTTGACTGCAAAAGCCTTTCCTCTATCAGTTGAAAGGGACTTCCTGTCAGTATACCAATCCCCACTNCAGCTATCGACGACCAGATGGGATCAATTTTGCCACCCACCCTAGAAGTAAGCGACAGTGATAACATAAATGATCACTACAGGGGTCTGTTACCATAACAACCAATTTGTTTCATTTGTGCCGATTGTATTTTTGATCAAGAATCAATACAATTGTAATTTTCCCGGTATAGGGAGTGAGTAAGTTGTTACAGTTTGAATCAGGGCAAATCAATATGTCACCATTTCTAACCCAATGATAGAAAATAATGTTGGGTTGCCAAGAGAAAAGAATGATATATATGTTTTCACTGAAGCATTCATGTTAAGATCATCAGAAAGGCCCCCTCAACATTATGTTAGATGGGTACTAAAAAGAATTTCTGTCACCACTGGCTAAACATCATGGCTACAAATACCAAGGATCCAATTGAATTTAGGAGAAGAATATTTACACTGAAACCTCCTAGTCCCAGTATATAAAATTTCATAGCTCTCTGTCTGCAGCTGACATTCCCTACTGGAAATTTTGGGTGATCATGGGGTGATCACAGCTGATCATTGGTGATCGTGACTGATCTTTAGTCACCCACGCCAATCAAAGCCATCAACTTACTGATCAGGGTGATCTAACTGATTGCTGAAGCCCATTAAGCCGATCATTTGAGAGATAAGATTGATCAAGCTGGTCACTGAAAATTTTTCGCAAACTGACCGATCACCTGCCATCACCACGATCAGTTTAGAAGTATAAGTCGACCAATCACCTTATCTATTTTTGCCAATAACCATGATCATGGGACAGCATGATCGAAGTATGGGGACTACATGAAGTATCTATCAATAACATTGGAGTTTGACTGCAAAAGCCTTTCCTCTATCAGTTGAAAGGGACTTCCTGGCAGTACCAATCCCCACTTAGTATATAATTGCCAGTGTCTCCATCTTTTTGACAGAGGTGGAGCCATTCAAGAGGTTCACATCAGGAAAGACCTCTCGAGATGTAGGGAGCTACTGCCACCTGCCAGAAACTGACTCAAACGATCC
Source organism: Notospermus geniculatus (assembly GCA_002633025.1). Classification (NCBI taxonomy): domain Eukaryota; kingdom Metazoa; phylum Nemertea; class Pilidiophora; order Heteronemertea; family Lineidae; genus Notospermus; species Notospermus geniculatus. The sequence goes on along the minus strand of NMRB01000788.1, from coordinate 113,134 downwards.
ACAGCAATCCCAAAACCTTGTTGTGATATCAAATTGATCAAATGAAATCATAATCAGGTTAGGTATGAAAGGTTGGACACAAGACATTTCCAAGATTGAAAAATTGATCTGATTAAAGCAGTGCATCAGACTTCAAGGGAAACTGACCCAAAGCTACATTATGAACAAGTGTTCATTAAAGCCCTGTGGAGTGCAATTATCACTTTTATGAACATCAGGCTATAAAACGAAACAACAAAAGCAGACTTGTTGTTAAAGCTGGGTTTCAGCATACTAGTACATTGGAAGAACACATTTGTGCAGATTGATTGGTTTACAGATACCCCACCAGATGGAACCACTCATGTTATGCATGTTATGGGGAAGGATACTGATGGTGATGATAATGAATATTGTCATGTTGCTCTCTGTGCCCCTCAGATACATATATCCTTTCAAAATTCTTTAAAAAGTTGGGGGAAAAAATCACTGATGAAATCACCTCTGGCATGTCTGGCAGTTTTCATCCGGCATTCTGTGTGACAACATCCTTGATAAACGAGCTATTGTAGTGTCAGCTATAGGCACCCCTTTCACAATAACTTTATCATTTATCTTGTCAAGTTCTCCACCTAATGCTTTGTCAACCTTCCTTTCAATCCGGGAGACAGCACATTACTCATATTATGGATGGATCTTGGTGAAGCAAAGAAATGTATCCACATTCTCATCAAAAGTTTGGGATTGAGCCTGAGAGACCTCTTGATAATTAGACCGATGACCTGAGATACAACATCACATCACCAGTAGGCCTCTTCACCGAAGTAGCACCTGAGCCACAAAATCACCTTAACGGCTGCACCACGGCAACAGCTCGGCCATAACACCACCTGAGCCACTACACCTCAGCAGCACCTCAAAAACAATAGGTTGAAGGTGGCTACCACAGAGGACATCAATTAGAACATCAGTACCATGGCCATGGGAATTAGAGTCAGTAATCATCATTTATACGGGACACTTTGTGCTGATTAAGTAGCCAGCAAAACCTTTGATGTTATAGTCGTTGGTTTGTTTTGGTCCTGATCTTATTAACCACATTTGTCAGGACATCTCCTTGCTTAACATGAGCAAATTCATTTCCATTGCTGAATTTTTACACTGTCTTGCACCCCGACCCCCACCCCCCGGAATACTGGAACAACTTTCTTCTAAAAGTGAGTTATCAGCAGACTCCATGGACCAACAGATAGAATGAGAGACGGATACTAAGTGTGATAAAACCCCACCCACAGCCCAATTTGGGCTGCGACGAGTGCGAGTGTAAGGTTCACAGTTGACCAAGTGTTCACCTCCCTTACAACATTCCAGGAATCACATCAGTACAGATTCCAGGCATATAGAATGAAATCCCAAGAGAATTGCCATTTTCAGAAATCAATGCATTTACAGGGATGACCAACCATCGATTGAGATCAATAGGGCAATCCTAGCAATCATAGAAACGAAGGAGCCACATCTAGGATTGCCAACACTGCAGGAAAACAATGTGTAATTTCGGTGTTCAAGCCATGAGAGATCCATAATAAGAAGTAGAATATGCCCCTTAAAAACTGATAGATATGACTTCAGAAGTCTGAGATGTCATCATTGCAGTAGAACGCCAGGATATTGCCACGCACAACCACTTGAAACTGCCACTAACTCTGCCAAAACCACCACGAGCATTGCAACCGCCGAACTTGCACGAACCTAAAGCAGCAGGAAAGACAGTCAACCAATCAAAGTTTTTATCTCCAGACCCCAAAGACGACATTCGGACACTAAACAAGAGGAAGTTGTAATGGCTGCTGGCAGGCAACAGCTTCTGAGATGACTCTAATTACCCTGTTGATTTCACGAACCTTGGCGTAAGTACAGTCTCACAGGATGGTGGTTCAGGTTGAGACACATATAACCAACACCATTTGTTGAGTCCGGATCTATTATTCACAGCTTAGGGATGGTTTCGTGTCTGTGAACCATGGCAGGCCATTTGTCTCTAGCTTCCCAGAATCCAGTTGCCATAAGGGCTCATGTTGTACAAGTCCGAGCTTTACTGTAATACCACATTCCGTTCTCTACACGTAGACCTTTTTTCATACCCATGTAACATAACCACAAGGGTGTGGAATTTTCAAACACCCATAGCAAAGTGTCAAGAACATTTCCAGGGATGTCTGGGCGATACGTCCCACCCTCTTTGAAGGATCTCTTTTTTCTAACATTGCAGCCTTGTCAGACAGTGGTCTGTGCTAGGATGCCTGGGCAAACTGTGCAGAGGCAAACTGCGGAAACAAAGACCGTCACTACCTCAATGTCATGGATAGATCACTGAATATTAGCGACATTATTTTTTTCCTAAACCTTCCGGCATGCTGTATCTCCTTTTTTTCTCCAAGCTCGAAAGAACGAACATTGGGGAAGCAGCAAACATTTTGGACACACATCCAAAAAGTAGTCAGATCAGACAGTACTTACCCCAAAGTCTTTCGTAACTGTAACTATCCATCCAGGACATTCAGACTTTTCCAATCCCGTGCTGAGCTCCAAAGAACATAACACGCACTGGCAGTTAAGAAAGCTTTAGATCTATGGTAAAGACGGCCATTAATGGTGATGACTGTGGCGTCTCATCATTGCGTACCACAGAGACAAACTTATTTGAATTTTATGTATATGAGGGGAGATCATGATCTATGTAGATGAAAGAGGACGTACCGGCATTAATGTTAACATCATGACCATGATAGCCATTTACATTTCCGCCTGCTTTTTTTTGAAGTAAGCAACATGACAGACCAAGATGTATTGAGTCGTCTTGGACTTGTAGTCAGTTGGTCCCCACCCCTGGTGACGTCAAGGACCTGTATCTCAAATTGGCTCATTGCTCTTGCCTAGTAACCAAAGGGTACCCATACCCAGCTGCCTTTACCACATGTATGTTGCAAATAAGCTGCTATTTTACCCATTTGCACTGGTGTATATAGTGAAGCCAACCCATGGTAGGCCAGGCTCGGCTGTGGGGAGTTGACCTCCTTGTAAAAGAGATTCTCCTGGCAGGAATTCAAATTCCAATCAGGTATATAGTTGATTTCCCAATGTTCCTCCAAATATCGATCCAGAGACCATTGAGGTTTAAAATTTCTTTCTACAATTTGCCAGAGAGCTTTCTGAAATAAATCATGTAAATCACATCAGCATGTGCTACATAAAAACATTCCGACACAAAATACTTATCTAGAAATGATAGGTAATGCAGAGACAGTTGTAATCAAGATCTATAAACCAACTGAGAATAGTAACATGAAATGTCACAGTGATATTCGATCAAAATGTCTCAGGACACATGAGACAGTCAATATCATAGGAATATTACATCGTGTGTCAATTTCAACATTTTCCAGGAGGAGTGATTGTTTGCCATCAAAAAAGCAACACTGGTGCAACATGGGGGGGGGGGGGGTCAGCAAACATTTTGGACACACATCCAAAAAGTAGTCAGATCAGACAGTACTTACCCCAAAGTCTTTCGTAACTGTAACTATCCATCCAGGACGTTCAGACTTTTCCAATCCCGTGCTGAGCTCCAAAGAACATAACACGCACTGGCAGTTAAGAAAGCTTTAGATCTATGGTAAAGACGGCCATTAATGGTGATGACTGTGGCGTCTCATTATTGCGTACCACAGAGACAAACTTATTTGAATTTTATGTATATGAGGGGAGATCATGATCTATGTAGATGAAAGAGGACGTACCGGCATTAATGTTAACATCATGACCATGATAACCATTTACATTTCCGGCTGCTTTTTTTTGAAGTAAGCAACATGACAGACCAAGATGTATTGAGTCGTCTTGGACTTGTAGCCAGTTGGTCCCCACCCCTGGTGACGTCAAGGACCTGTATCTCAAATTGGCTCACCGCCCTTGCCTAGTGACCAAAGGGTACCCATACCCAGCTGCCTTTACCACATGTAAAATGTATGTTGCAAATAAGCTGCTATTTTACCCATTTGCACTGGTGTATAATAGTGAAGCCAACCCATGGTAGGCCAAATTCTAATCAGGTATATAGTTGATTTCCCAATGTTCCTCCAAATATCGATCTTCAGAGACCATTGAGGTTTAAAATTTCTACAATTTGCCAGAGAGCTTTGTGAAATAAATCATGTAAATCACATCAGCATGTGCTACATAAAAACATTCCGACACAAAATACTTATCTAGAAATGATAGGTAATGCAGAGACAGTTGTAATCAAGATCTATAAACTAACTGAGAATAGTAACATGAAATGTCACAGTGATATTCGATCAAAATGTCTCAGGACACATGAGACAGTCAATATCATAGGAATATTACATCGTGTGTCAATTTCAACATTTTCCAGGAGGAGTGATTGTTTGCCATCAAAAAAGCAACACTGGTGCAACATGGGGGGGGGGGGGCTGATGCACATCAATGCTCTAGTGTATATTGCAACACCTCAAAATCCATCACTCATCAACAGATATTCATTGGAGATCCCATTTATATCATGAATGTAAGAGGCCCAAGAACAGCAAACTAGGATCGTAACTTGAACAATTGTAGTCAGTAATTTGACATAACGAATTACGACGACACAGAGAATCCATATCAAACACTGACAGATTGGAAATCACAGTCAACAAATGAGCATCTAGAATGACAAACTATTCCAATGAAATAGCACAAAATGGCATGGTATGTGTTGCTGTTTTTTATCTTGTAAGGAAATGATGGTAAGCAATAAAGAACGATAGAACACAATAATTAAGTGCCAGAGGTGCGTAGAACCCCAGCTAGGAGATTTAGGGGATCTTCCCCAGGCCAGGAACCATTTCCCCCTAGAGCTCCCTGTTTCCACAGACTTCATGGTGAAGCCATATAGTATCATTTCTTCAAACATGCTGTTCAGTGAAGAGAAATGAAAAGGTGAAGGTTGTTGTTTAGTCGGCTACTTAAAGTGACAAGTAGTGTGATTGAGATCATCAAACTTTATGAGATCAATTTTATTTTGCTCTGAAATTCAAATGACTTTCCATCTGCGAATTCCTCTAAAGATTGCTTCACTGCCTGCAAATCCTGAAAATTCCGATTTTAACACCATTATTTACATGAAGCAAAAATTTAATGTGCCATCAAAGTCAAATGAATAATTTCTTATCCTGATGTCATGCACTGTGGCTGTTCTACACTAGAATTCATTATAGCCGCGAGATCATTACCTGTTTTTCAATTCGTATAAGGACTAAGTCACGACGGAATACTGCAGGGTAGGAGTTTTTCCTGCTACCGCTACGACATCATTAGCCTGAGTTCTTACGGGCATGGCAGTGAGAGAAGAAATCCCTATGACGTGGAATATGCCACAGAGAAGTGCATCAAGTCACAACAGAAGATGCGTGACAATCTGATTCTCGCGGACCATGGCGGACAGCCTAGCTCTTATCAGTTGCTGTTTGTTGTCATCATCAGGGAATATCATTTAACCCTACCGCTCCCACAGTTGGTCATTATCAGGTCCAGTGGCCCAAAGGATATGTTGGAAACATGAACAAAGTATGGCGATATTCATTCTTTCATTCCACACCCAATGTTTACTCTGTTTGTCAGATTAATAGGTCCCTATTGGAGGTACAATAAGCTGCCATCTCCAGGAAGGGTCATCATGCAGAAAGATGGCAAATTTTTTTTCCAGATTTTCAGTAGTCTGGAGAACCCAATCATTGAATTAGAAACATTGCCAAGGGCCGCACTTCAAACCAAAGGCGCAGCTGTAGGTAACTATAATCAAGTGCGACAGGGCAGCCCCAACGATACATCTCATGAATTTCACTGAGCCATGCTTGCTTCAAAAGCATTTTGAATTCCATATGAAATTAGATTAGGTGTGCTGGCAATGCTGCTGAAAATCCTTTACATATATTCCTGTAAGTAGATTAGACAGCAATTCAACCCTTTCAGGATAGATCGTGCTGCACGGCATGATGTTGACAATCTATTCTCTGGCAAGCTCATGGCCCTTGTGGAAGAACAATATGACAGTTTGATTAAATCACAAACAAATAAATATGAAATGGTCCATGGACCATGTGCTCACCTGTGTGAACGTACCAGAAGAACAAATGACAAAAGTAAAATCGAAATGCTCCAGGCCGTGAGTTCCAGGGTCATGATTTACGGTCAAAATTTCAAGGTCAAAACATTCTAGCTTGAGAATTTATGACGTCGATTTTCCAAGACGGCTGCCTGGNATGAAAAGGTGAAGGTTGTTGTTTAGTCGGCTACTTAAAGTGACAAGTAGTGTGATTGAGATCATCAAACTTTATGAGATCAATTTTATTTTGCTCTGAAATTCAAATGACTTTCCATCTGCGAATTCCTCTAAAGATTGCTTCACTGCCTGCAAATCCTGAAAATTCCGATTTTAACACCATTATTTACATGAAGCAAAAATTTAATGTGCCATCAAAGTCAAATGAATAATTTCTTATCCTGATGTCATGCACTGTGGCTGTTCTACACTAGAATTCATTATAGCCGCGAGATCATTACCTGTTTTTCAATTCGTATAAGGACTAAGTCACGACGGAATACTGCAGGGTAGGAGTTTTTCCTGCTACCGCTACGACATCATTAGCCTGAGTTCTTACGGGCATGGCAGTGAGAGAAGAAATCCCTGTAACGTGGAATATGCCACAGAGAAGTGCATCAAGTCACAACAGAAGATGCGTGACAATCTGATTCTCGCAGACCATGGAGGACAGCCCAGCTCTTATCAGTTACTGTTTGTTGTCATCAGGGAATATCATTTAACCCTATCACTCCCACAGTTGGTCATTATCAGGTCCAGTGGCCCACAGGATATGTTGGAAACATGAACAAAGTATGGCGATATTCATTCTTTCATTCCACACCCAATGTTTACTCTGTTTGTCAGATTATAAGGTCCCTATTGGAAGCACAATAAGCTGCCATCTCCAGGAAGGGTCATCATGCAGAAAGATGGCAAATTTTTTTTCCAGATTTTCAGTAGTCTGGAGAACCCAATCATTGAATTAGAAACATTGCCAAGGGCCACACTTCAAACCAAAGGCGCAGCTGTAGGTAACTATAATCAAGTGCGACAGGGCAACCCCAACGATACATCTCATGAATTTCACTGAGCCATGCTTGCTTCAAAAGCATTTTGAATTCCATATGAAATTAGATTAGGTGTGCTGGCAATGCTGCTGAAAATCCTGTACATATATTCCTGTAAGTAGATTAGACAGCAATTCAACCCTTTCAGGATAGATCGTGCTGCACGGCATGATGTTGACAATCTATTCTCTGGCAAGCTCATGGCCCTTGTGAAAGAACAATATGACAGTTTGATTAAATCACAAACAAATAAAAAGGAGATTTCTCTCTCAGATCATTTTGGTTTTGTTAGAATTAGCCAAAAATTGATGAAATGGCATTCATTGATTTTCCAACAATATGATGGATTATTCACAAAAATATTAGGTCCTGTAAAGAGATACTACTTGACTTGTGATGGTGATAGGGAGTTCATGACTATGTACAACCTTATTTTATTACATTGTGCTGGGGGAAATTCATTGCAACTGCAACTGCAAGTGCAAGGGAATATTTAACATTCTAAGTCATTGCCACACAAAGAAGCCAAGAGAGATTTCTGGTGAGACTATCTAACCCCAATAAAATGGCTGTGTATCCTTGAAAGTTTGAATTATGGGGCTGCTTCAACGGGTTGTGCATACAATCATCAATCACCATCCTATTCCTATGGCTGGAAAGAGAGGGATTAGGACTTGCCAACCCTCGTTTACCACCATGTCGATGACAGTGCTACCTGTATGTATACAATGCTTATCACAGTGGGTGCTTGCTCGAGTCAGAACCTGATCAATCTGGCTCGCCTCAGGTAAGAGCTGACCAAGCAGATTGTGGTGGTCACCCAAGGAATTTCATACTTGATCAGTTCTGATCAGTATTTATGATTAGTGTGATTCCATACTGGATACTCCATTAACGGTGTTGTGGATAGCTGGAGAGCTGGGCCATTCACTCTCCTGAAAAATCTGCAGAATTTGACCACAGCCAAAGTACCACATACCGTACGAATTCTGCTTTTGTTCACCAAAGATGATCAAGGAGGTAGTATAATCAGACCCATTTTCACGCAAGTCAAAACACAGGACAAAGTAACATCTTCGAATGGCTACAACAAAGAAACCTGCTTTGGTGGAGTGCGGACCGCAGAGGTCCATTGGAAGAAATATTTGTAAGACTTTGAGGATTAGCTGAACTCTGCAGCTGAACAACTCCATGAAAGACCATTTTTATGTACGGATGTAGAATTTTAGGTGTTGAACAATAAATGTGAAAAGAAAGACACAGCAGGCAAGCTAGACCTTGGTGGAACATGGCTTGGTAGGTCACTGAGATACCAATGGAACCACCGAGGCCACTCAAATTTCCAACATCTTACATCATGCAAAGACAGCATGGCCTATGCAAGGTTTCGGCTGCAGACCACGGAGGCAGTGATGCCGATTGTGTAATTATGTGAAGTGATGTGAACATGTGCAGCTCGAAGTCTGAGGATAGAAGTGATTGGTTTGAGCATAAGGGAGTGGGGTAATTCGAATGACCGTGTGGAAAATGTTAAAGATTATCGCAGTTGTGATCGTAGATCGTGATGGTGTTGTCTGTTCAGCTGGGTAGAAGCCAGCTACTGCCGAGAGCAAAATGTCAGAGGTGTCAGCATATTTATCAGGTGAAGGTCTACGGACATTTCTTGTGGCCATTAGATCACTCATAATCACCATCATTCCATCAATATTTCGTCACCGGGAAACATAACTGGAGCCTGAAGTGAGCCGCAAGTGACAGGAAAGGATTAGGCTTCTCCATAATATCACAATAAACCATCTTCACATAAGTCATCTTGTGTGTATGTGTTTGTCATGGACTGCCCAGTCTTTTCTCTGTACTCTGGGGTTCATCAGGTGGCTTCAGTTCCCTAGGACCCAAATCTCCCAGGTAACACAAACCCAGGCTGGGGGTCGTAAGGTAGCACATCTCTGCGTGGTGCACATTGAAAAAGTTGCAATTCTGTTGAAATCTGCAGGGTTTGAGGCATTCCAGTGTTTTCCTTTAATGAGGAGCTTCTGATCTTTAAAATGGATCGCAGGATTCTAGTTTACGGACAGCGAATTTACTCCATTGCTGTTAAGAACAAACTCGAACAATTTTCCAACAATGCAAATGCAAGATAATTCTCCGAAGTAAACTATGTCCACTGATCACACTTCAATGCCTCTCTTTGACGAATAGAAGGCTCAGCTGAAATATTTTCTGGACTTTTCTTCTACTTGCTTTCCCAACTGGATTTATCCAAGCAGTTCCATTTAAAACTTTTCAGCATTTTTCCAAACGATGGCTGTGCAAGATTTCTCTTTAGCAGAACATTTATTACACATGCCCACTTTCTTCCTCTTCTTGAACAGGTTCTCTGTTAAAAGGAAAGTAGAACCTTGTGAAATTGTTCATGTGCTGCAAATAAACCTTCTCTTCTGTAGATGATGCAAAAACTAAGACTGTCATGATGGTTTTCCTGACCAATGTCTCATCAGAATGATGTCCGCTTGCTCCGGCCTCCCTGCTGCAGAATACTAATGATGGAGACATTGATGTGCTGCAAGTAAAAAGAATGTTTATCAGTTCAGATTGTCACAACATGGTCTAATGGATCATGCAAAGAGATCTTCAACAATTCAGTTTTGACATAAAATCAATGCTATGATTTGATCTTCTGTTCTGTATTAATTTTGGACCAAAGTACATTGTCTTTAAACTCATTTTCATCTGATCAGCACCCACAGGATTCCATGAATAAAATTTTTAGTAGCTGAAGAAAATTACCAGACTTTGTCAAAAGTTTAATACCTCAGCGGCCACCAAGAATGGAAAGCCCCATAATTAACTGATTGGTTACATGTACGTGAACCTGTCATTTTGAACCTGCCTCCTTAACAGGAGACTGACAGCAAACAATGTTTCCCTTTCCTTAGGCAATTGTTTCAGCAAATAAGCGAAAATATGATGGTCGCAGTTTTATATTGATAATTATTAGTCCCCATGCAGAGGCATAGTAGCTGTACATGTACATGATGACACTATGATCGATCAAGATGATATCTTTTTTTTTAGATAGATAAAATCAGTAGCTGGTACTAGGGTCAATGTTTATGAAGATGCATGATCTTGCATTCGGAGTCTCGCATTGACAGTGCTCCATACACAACCTGCATGTTGTTCTCCCATCAATTATCTGTGTCCTTGTATTTTTTAAAAATCTACGGAGCAAGCAAATGTTGCCAAAATGATGATAAAAGGAAAGGCAGCTTTACGAAGTGCGATTAGCTGAATTACTTACCGAGTCCTTCCATTCCACTCTTTTGGCATACCGGTAACTCTTCATTTTATCCTTCCAGCAAGTACTCAATCGACGGAGTATAAAACCTGCAGCCTGGCGGAGCAGTTTCGATGTTCAAGTAATTCAAGTCATAATGATGATCAATATTTCTATCTGCTCAGGAAATCTCACAAAATACTGCCCAAAAAATCACAGGGATCAATGCAACCATGAAATCTGATCACCAAACTGATTACATTTGGGCTGTCATAACTTGATTGATATCTTGAAGTAATTGAAGNTGTACATGATGACACTATGATCGATCAAGATGATATCTTTTTTTTTAGATAGATAAAATCAGTAGCTGGTACTAGGGTCAATGTTTATGAAGATGCATGATCTTGCATTCGGAGTCTCGCATTGACAGTGCTCCATACACAACCTGCATGTTGTTCTCCCATCAACTATCTGTGTCCTTGTATTTTTTAAAAATCTACGGAGCAAGCAAATGTTGCCAAAATGATGATAAAAGGAAAGGCAGCTTTACGAAGTGCGATTAGCTGAATTACTTACCGAGTCCTTCCATTCCACTCTTTTGGCATACCGGTAACTCTTCATTTTATCCTTCCAGCAAGTACTGAATCGCCGGAGTATAAAACCTGCAGCCTGGCGGAGCATGCAGTTTCGATGTTCAAGTAATTCAAGTCATAATGATGATCAATATTTCTATCTGCTCAGGAAATCTCACAAAATACTGCCCAAAAAATCACAGGGATCAATGCAACCATGAAATCTGATCACCAAACTGATTACATTTGGGCTGTCATAACTTGATTGATATCTTGAAGTAATTGAAGCCTTGTGGGTGGAAAAGGGTTCCTGGCATGCCTACTCAAGCCACTTCACTTTGCCTTGCAATTGCATCTGAAGAAAGAAGATCCTTTGATCTGAGAATCTATTGATTCGAGTGGAAATTGGCATGATACTTGATAAATTTTCTCTCTTTTTTCTGAACAACATTTTAACAAGCACAAGCAGGGAGACCCGCGCTGTGATCTTGGCTTTGGAAGCCGTGAATGACTGCCAAGTTCGGTGTGTGCTCGATCATAAGCTAATATAATGTTATCTTGCTACAGCTAAGAACATATTGTGATTTTTTTTAGTTTCATTGACCATTGACAAAAAGGAAACAGTGATGATACCATCTCAAAGTTGACAAAAATATGATCAAGCGATATCAGGAATATGACGAATCTGAGATCTTATAAAACCCATCAAAACTATACAACATTTTTTTTCCTGTTAACATCAAGTATTAGACTGAGATCCATTCAAGACTTTGAATCCCTGCCAATGGTGAAACTTCCCTGATAATGGACCTTTTCAAGATATAATCCATGACAGGCAGGATGAAAGAAAGTGCATGCAATTGATTTGGACTGGTTGCCATTTCAATCCAGCATTCTCATCTTCTTCCTGCACACCCACAGCTCCTATTCTCACAGTCCTACCAAACATCAAACCATCAGATCATAATTTGATCAGACCTGGCCAGGAATCCCCCCACGCCATGCCATCACATGGTGGATTACTCGGAATGAGAGGAAGCTTTGACATTTGTTGAAGGCCATGCATGCTATTAATAGAGGAGGTAGGTCCATCTGGTTTTGTCTCTGGCATGTCTGGAGATGTCAAAATAATGCCAAATTTTCAAACAGTATTTTAGAGAACTCATCTTCATTTCTGATCTAGACTAATGAATCCTTTCAGAATTATGACTGTTGGTGTACAAAATTTGATATTACTGATATCTAATATTATCTTATCCTAGCGTTAGTACTGACTGCCCAGTATACGCAGATAACACAAAAGGACCTGACAAGGTAAAATGAATTCATGAAAGCAACACCATATACTTTATCAATCCTCAACATGAATAATGCCAATTGACCTTGCCCAGTGGTTCTCTTGAAAGACTGCTGAACATGCTGAATGAAGGTACCCCAACCAGTGATACTGGGAAAGCTCTATAGAGAGCACATCTTCACTGAAATCAAGAGTAAGCAAGTTTATCCACAATCAGAACCATGCACCCCATCAGTCATCAGCTGATGCTACATACCATGGAATCAATATATCCCAAACAAACAACACATTACAAACCACAACATAAAATCTCTAATATCAGACATGCGGGTTGACCTACCGTATGCCCCATCGATTGCACATCGTCTCTTTCCAGAATTCTGACGCTGCATCCCATGCGAATCAAAACCATCGGACATTTTTACACCGTAAAACCCACAGATTTTTAAACTGTCCTTCCACCTTGGCTGCCAAATTCATTGACAAATCTATGATATGAGTGAGGCTGGCAGTATTACTATAGCAACTGGTGCTGGGACTGAACGTGCTAATGGTACTCTAGCGGAATTCGTCTCACTCAGGGACACTCAGTTTGGATAAGTGGGGGAATTCGATATGGTGATCAAAGACAGCCATAAAAGCAGGGCCGAAGGGTACAAGTAAGTTGTCCTGACCCTTTTAAATTCTATACATGCAGACGCAACGTAAGATTCTCTTGGACTTGATTTGGTTTCTTAAACCAGCCAACATTTTGAACATTCATTTTCCTTTTTTCCTTTTATTTTGCTGTTGTTTAACTCAAGCATATTTGAAGGAATTTGATACAATTGGTAATCGAGTTTTTTTTCTTTTTAGAAAAACGCTTTTCACATGGATGACTGACTGCAATAAGTAGCAGAGTGTCTTGCACAAGAAACAGCCTTTTTAGGAGATGACTCTGTCACTGACTGTAAGCTGCTAAGATTCCAAATCTCAACAAAATGGAGAATTTACACAACTATTCAACCACTAAAGCGTACTTATCATAAAATCACTGACGACAATGGAAACATCATTATCGACAGGATGAAGAGAGAAAATTTATTGAACAATTACAAGCTAATCGTGCTTAATGAGGAAATCAAGGCTCATTTTATCAAACCCAAGGGGATATGATGCAGTGACGTAAGTTGTCATTACCCAATGGGAGATGAAGTCAACACCAAATATAATTCCGAAATAATCACTGCAATGTTACAATCTATCCAGACTTGAGCATGTTGAGGATAGCCCAGAGACTCCCAAGTTTTTGGAGTTGGGGCTAAAGTAGGCTGGAGACTTCTTGTAAATTATGGAATTCCAAAAGGTGAGGAGGGACGTCGCATGGATGGAGGCAGATGGAGTCCGCATGATGCTGCTGCCTGTAACTATTGACTTGAGACCTGTCTGACACAGCCACTATTTTCGGGACAGCATTATCGGATTATCCATTCAGGGTTAGTTTAAAAGAACACTTCTGAATCGTTGAAAATGGCCCCTAGCACTTATTGCGAGGTGGAACAGTGGCCCTGGTTTTTGATAGATCCACCAAAGACCTACAACGGAAAATCCAGACCAAATCTCCCACAGTTCTTAGTTACCACCCTGAAATGAAATTCTAAATGGCTGCCAGCACTGCCATCTTGGAGGTGGAGTGTAGTTAAGTATCAAGTCAACCTGAACTTGTGTTGAAAGTCTTCCATACAGTCATTTTTAAAGAATAAGCCAGCAACAAATTTCAGCACTCATTCCTTTCATAATGTGTAATCAATCCATTACAACACCCATGGCTTGGTGGGGAAAGGCCGCACAGACGATGCTCTAATACAGAGAAAGTAGTTCCTGGACGAGATCAAAGAGAAAGAAATGGAAGGTGCAATCCTAAAATGATTGATCAAGTGTGCCTTGTGGCAATGATTAGTGATCAGATACAGAGATAGTAAAGAACGATTGAGTAGCATCTAGTGTTGGGCTGGGTCTTGATAAAGCAGACACTTATTCAGAGTGAAGAGATCTGTGTTACTAGTGTTATCCATAGTCAACTTCTTTTCGGTACATTGGTAGATGACATTCAAGGTAAAAGTGAAGGTCCATGAGGCATTTTAAAAGCTTTGTTCCAATAGGTATGTAAATGGGTAATGATCATGACAAGCCACTGACACGAGCCTGGCTGTGATGAAAACTCATTCCCTGTGAATGGAGAACGGCTAACAATTCCAACAGGAAACACGGAGCCTAAATGGCCCCACATGAAATGCATCATGCAACTGGAGGTATTTACAAGCACTTAGTCCTGGCGCAACAGTGTCAACATGCAGTTAGAACAAACAAGAGTCCATTTCGAAATGCACCAAGTGATTTTTATGGAAATTTCTTTTGAAAGGTTGTTTTGATAATATGCTTTCTGCAAATGGACCAATTGAACAACTGACCGATTGAATATCGCAGCAAACTAAATTTCTCCATTGGTTTAATAATCTAAAGGGTGCATGACCAGCCCTATAGTTGGAATTTTAAGGCAAACTGGAAATTACCTTGTGTACTATGTACTGGTCTCTGATGACCAAGGGCTATGGGTACTCACCTTATAATGTGCTGGAATATTTTTTCAGAAGACCAATACAAAAGTTTTTATTCAGTGTGGAGTATGATCATGTGCATCTCCACCTTGCATTGCGTTTGCTTGCTCACAGTCCACAACCATTTCAATATCTGACCCAAGGTCACAGATTTTTACCAGCATTCATCATGCCAACACCAATGAAACTTTTCTATGACTCTATGAAACCACATAAAACTAAAAACTGACACAGCTGACCTAAGAATTCAACTTGCCACAACCATGATTGATGATGCCTTCCCCCAAAACTGCACCACCTCTCATAAAAATCGACAAAACAATGTAAAGATATCAGAAGTTTATGCCAGTGTACTATATCGACTTTGGGTATTGATTCAAACTTGTCTGATTTTCAATGATTCGATACAAATACAACACATAATACCGTATATAAAGAATATACAGACAATGTGCAATGGATTATCAGATTGAAATATCGTAGCCAAATGTCACAATTACAATAGTAAAGCTTTTCTTGTGGAGGTTAATACAAAGGTCAAAATTACTCACGCGGTGACCCAGGCGGGGTTGACATCCTCGGCATCATTCAAACCAGCAGCGAGAGAATGATAAGAAAACCCCGTCGTCCAATCAGAAATAACTCCGGCAAAGAAATGAACTCAAGCCCAGAGCAGTAACGTACAACTAATCAGAGCAGAAATAAAGAGCAACGTTTATAAATTGTGTAAATTGGAGAGACTACTTCAAGTACTAGTACTACTAGTAGTTCCAGAATGTAGGAATATGGTGTGTTTTGGTTGTAATCACTAAAGGTACACATTCACCGAGTTCACCAATAACATTGATTCAATTGAACATCAGAACTAGTCCATTATTGACACAACATTCCATGGCTGCAATATTCATTTCATTCCAGTCAGGCACATTTTTTACATTCTGACAGTTATGAAGTAATCAACCTCTCGAAAATTAGCACAAATGCGTTTTATAACCCTTGGCTACAAGATTTTCTCCATGGCTACATTCATATATTTCAATTGGCTACATGTTCATTTTTTAAAATTTCCTCTACAATACAACAGATTATCTGTAGCGCCAATGGTCATCCTGAAGTAATCAGTGGTTCTTTTTATAGTGCTGCTTCTACGTCTTAGCAAGTGCTGAGAACCACTGATTTCCTAAGGATGGAAGTTGACGAGTGAGAAGTTAGTCAGTAAATCAAGAACGATAGAACTGCTTTAACGGAAAAAGAATCTCAAATATTTGCAAACGTAACCTAAACTGCAGTTCAGTAAATCTGAGGCCACAGGACATTAAAATGACATTAAAGAAAAATGTCAACAAAATTTGAAAGGGTCCGAAGTCAAATATTTATAAACCTAATTGAGAAATGGTTTAACATATTTTCAAGTCAACTGAATGGAGGATTTCGAATGGTCTACCCAAATGACCAAAGATACACCAACTTGCTGAACAGCAGGCCTATTCATTGGGTGAAGACAGGCACACATATGCCTAGCTGATTAGATTTTATAAAAGGAGGATGCCTCTCACAGTAATAAAGGACTCAAAAGAGACAAACTGAACAAAGAACTCTCAATCTATAAATAATGCTGGAAGTCGGCTCAATAAAGTCATCCTTAGAAGCTTTGTTTTGCCTCGAAATTCGGCATGGTGATAGAGGATGTCATATCCTGATGCAACGGGTGGTTTGGTAATTTGCAAAGAGGACATTCTAATCTGGTAGCAATTTTAATTTTTTAAGGTGTTGTTCGATTGCTTCCTAAATTCTCCCTACCGCACACCGTGTTGCACCAATTCCAGCCGTGCCGTGCATTCCAACCTCGGCAAAACTCAGAATCGCCGATTGCCACGGGTTCTCGCTTGCACCCTCATAATTGGGTAGGTGGTTTTCTCTCTATCAAGTGCTGGAGCGGAATGCCAAGGTGCTGCAGATGCGGATTCGATCTCCTCTGACTCAGAGCAATGTCCCCGCACGACTTTGTTGAGCAGGCAAGGCAGGCAGCATTATATTTGAAATTGGCAGAGGCCAAGAATTCATTGAGCACACGAATAATTCTCATGTGTCCAGGGTGAACATAAGCGGCCTGGTCTGGATGTCTGTCACACTCAAAGGCCTGCCAAGAGCCTACAATTACCAACATCAAATTGATCATAGGATCACGACGAATGAAGAACCAACGTGCAAAATATCAGAAATTGAGCCAATCAAATTATGACACAAAGTACTTGTCAGCAACCCCCACATCGAGTTACCCTCTGAAGACAAATGAGCTAGAGGAGAGTCCCCGTTTCACAACAAACAGCAACCACACTGAGGGTATTCAGCAGGCTGTAGTCTAGCCATCTACAGGCACAAAATGTAACTACTCATCTGAGGTCTTGCATCAACAGGTGGTTTTAGTACCACACTCTAATCCCAGATGGCAGCATTAACCAGTCTATTTGCCTCATTGGACAGGATCGATATTTTCTCAACCAACAGCCTGTGTTCAGGAAGCACCACAGGAAAACCAATACATTTTATTTCACTTCAAATAGCCTCAGAGATCATAGATCACTGAGCGGCTCTTAGAGTGACATGAAACAAGAGGATAATATGCTTTTAAGGCATGAAGGAGCGAGTTTTTCCAACGAAGCAGAGACAGAGCAAATCGGATCAGTCATGTTAGTAGGGGTTATCAATAGGTATTCATCACGCAAACTCTGAATTATTCCACATACTGATGATTATAACAACTCCAGTCAAAAAGCCATGCTGTTTAGGGTCTTCACACATAATGTCTGGCAACACCTATCTTCGACCTAATGGAATGCGGAAGTCATGTAATGTGACAGAGNTGAGGGTATTCAGCAGGCTGTAGTCTAGCCATCTACAGGCACAAAATGTAACTACTCATCTGAGGTCTTGCATCAACAGGTGGTTTTAGTACCACACTCTAATCCCAGATGGCAGCATTAACCAGTCTATATGCCTCATTGGACAGGATCGATATTTTCTCAACTAACAGCCTGTGTTCAGGAAGCACCACAGGAAAACCAATACATTTTATTTCACTTCAAATAGCCTCAGAGATCATAGATCACTGAGCGGCTCTTAGAGTGACATGAAACAAGAGGATAATATGCTTTTAAGGCATGAAGGAGCGAGTTTTTCCAACGAAGCAGAGACAGAGCAAATCGGATCAGTCATGTTAGTGGGGGTTATCAATAGGTATTCATCACGCAAACTCTGAATTATTCCACATACTGACGATTATAACAACTCCAGTCAAAAAGCCATGCTGTTTAGGGTCTTCACACATGTAATGTTTCCACTACAATGTAATGTAATGTTTCCACTACAACGGATTCCACTGCCGTGCCGGAGTGGATTTCACAGGGTTTTGGATAATCCTTCGATGGTTTAACAATACATGGCGTGTTAATTATGCCTGTGAAAACCACTCCAGCGCCGCAAACCGCAGCAGAATCCGTTGTAGTGGAAGCAGACCTTTACAACTGTCCCTTCTCTTACATGTATTTATCGCCCGATGGACAGATGTAGCAACATCGAAAGAGACAGAAGGATACACCTCACAGGGGAATAATTACTTGCTTCTTGCACCTTTTAGGATTGACGACGCAGTGGGTTAACCTCAATCACAGATGTGAAAGCAAGTCAGGTACTCAAGATTCACCTAACCATGACCACTACACGGATACCACTTGCTGGGTTAAGGATGTGACTAGCAAAACAACATGATTACCATGGTTACCCAACAATTACACAAACCGCAATGCACGCTCGGAGCGTCATTAAAAATGTTTGAACTTCTGCGATGTGTTGCATGATATGTCATCCGACACAAAATGCTGTTACATTTATATAGACCAATGATGTGAAAAATGCATGAGATTCAGAGGATCATTAGGCAACACCAATTTGGTGATACTTTATTGACACAAGAAGGATCCATAGTGAACGTACTTGTTTGCCATAGGCTAGCTCTCACTTTCACCCCTTAGATCAAAACCTCTTCTTGCAACCTAGCTGGGCTGACATGTACTGCTGGTAACATGTCTGAAGATAGGTTGAGTGAAGCGGGTCGCGTGTCTTGGGTGACTCTTGTCTGGAAAAAACCTTGTCAAAGGGAGAGTTGTCATGTTGATATCTAGACCAGAAAATTGAATCCAAGAAAAATGCAATATGCCCAGATTCAACTTGTCTGTTCCAACCAACTTTCACTTGTGTTTTATGACACGATTTTTTGGCAGAGCCCTGATAGCCCAGTGGTTATTACGTCCACTTAGCAAGGACAGGTGAGGTCCCGGGTCCGAATCCAGCCCGGGCCATATGGGATTTCATTCCCAGCTCTTCAGTCTGTTGCATGGGTCAGCAAGCCGTGGTGCCGCCCAACCTTGTGTCTTTGCAACGGCAAGTAAAAGACACCATACATTGCCATACAAGTGGGGTACATGAGTACATGTAGCATGTGATGGCGTCCTCCGTACTTCAGGGCCAATAATGCTACATACATATGTACAGCATCGGCCCTGACAGAAAAAGCAAATACAAATACAATTTTTTTGCCGGAGTTGGTTTCCTAGCTGTGGTTACCAAAAATAAGAAAGTAATTGGTTTGGTCTTATCCACACATCCTCTGAATGGTCCATAATGTGTGGCTATTGACAGTTCAGGAATGGATGGCAAGATCAATTCATAACGATATTGACCCTGTGATTATGATATTGATCCAATAATTCATAACACGCCTGTCCACACCTGACATGCCTGACCCTCATGAGAAGTTTGAGGTTTGCTACATGGGTCGTTCAATAAGAGGTGACAAAATGGACGTTTTTGCCACGATCATCTGAGCAGGAAGTTAAAGTACATTGCATACCAAATATAACATACATTTGGACAAAATATGTGTCTGTGTTTGGGGGGGGGGGACCTGCTATGCTATGCTATTACATAAAGTGACCTAATCTCCACAAAGATTTGCAATCAACTCAACATCAAGCTGTCCTCATACATGTATCAAAAGGAAGAGTTCAACAAGCTTGCATTTTACTGGATGTCACATACATGTACAATTCCCTCAGTTTACCATTCCCATAGCCATGTCATAAGGCAGTTGTGGCTACCTACCAAAATCATCTTCAAGATCTGATTCTGAGCCAGAATCTTCCCACTGGACCTTCCGTTCAGCCATCCTTGGTCTTGAAATCACACCCTCCAAGAAAAGTACAATCCAATGTAGAGACTATTCCTAAGCCAAACAGAGCTACCCAATTTGATATTTCATGTACAGAAAGTAACCTATTAGAATGAATTTATCTTAATTCTGACCCCAAGATAAGCAAAAGTATGTCCTCGAATGAAAATCTAAAGCATAAATTGATAAGATTATAGGTTGACTTAAAAGTGAAAACCATTAAATGGTACAAGGTCAGTTTTAGAAGAATTTATTTATCTCAGAAATTGAATCTGAGTTGAGGTGACATCATCATCATATCAGACCAAGCAAGATGGCCTTCACATTGGTGCCCAAAACTCATCCACCCTCCCTTCATTTCCAACGACCAATATGTTTTAGTGGCAAGGCCGTGTCCGTCCACTCTTCAAGTTCTATTGTCAACATGTATCAGGAAGAATATGCTGGGAACAGATTTTTCTTGTAAATAGTGATCGTATCATACTGTCATATCATTCCTCTCTTCTCTTATCTATTTTTGGTGCCATAAATTTTGGTTATTTCTAATCATTCTGTAATAACATGTACAACAGCACCCTTCCCTCACACATTTTACCCATCAATCCCACAAAAATTGATTCACAATTACAACAATGGATGAATCTCACAGCTGAGAGTCAGCAGATGGGCAGAAGGATGCTTGACACGCAGATCAAGCAATAAACCTAGATTGTACATCCATTCATAACTCTGACTGATTCAGTGGCATTGCAGAGCATGAAGGACATAAATGATGGACACGACACGATCCATGGTTCCATGGATGTTGAGGCAACCCCTTGATTTCATCCTTGAATGATTCGCTAATTGCCACATTGCCAAAATTCTTGTACCACATTATCACCAGAAAGCATGTTTTTCTGCATATAGTCTCCCATAGGAATGCCATTTTTGAACCCCTCAGTGATAAACCAATCCAAGAATACCAGGGGTCGAATTAGTGGTAAAGCCCGATGGCCTGCGACCCACCTCAACTGGTGTTGGGCTACCAAGCAAGTCCATGTTGGTCACCCAGCAGTTGGCTACCTCAAAATGTCACCCACAGATCTGTGCATGCTACCAGAGAGAGTGTCGGTAATGACCACCGCTGATTAGTGATTGGTTCAAACCGAGTGATTGAAATGCCATCTTCAGGCGAATAGTACTATTAACTCATGTTTTATTAGTTCGTTCACGTGTGCTGAAGATGTCGCTGCTATCACCACAGACTGGTTCCTCTCTATGATGGTGTCACATTTGAAGTGTGTACTGGTACATGTATAATGAAGAAGTAGTCAGAGAATTTGGGCTACCACAAAAAGAGTAGGGCTACCAACTTTTTTCCAGTGGTACTGCTAGCTACCATGGCAAAATCCTTAGGGTAGGCCCCTGAGTACATGTACCTGGCAAGCCCAGCATCTAAAAAGACACTTGACAAAATAGACCTCGGTATCAATAGGGATCCTAGCTATGATAGAGGGCAGCACACCGAAACCCGGTCCAATACAATGGACGCCTTTTGTCTGGGAAATTGATCAGGACCGGCATGACCGGGATGTCAGTTTCATTTCAATAGATTTAACAACTAATGACACCTATTGAGGCAGTGAGCTAGGGTCCCCATTACCAGTACATTTTATCAAAAAAAAGGTAATTTTCATGCAACAACTGCAAAGGGTCCCTCCTGATTGGAAAATGACTGAAAATACTCATTAGAACTATACAGTTAGACAGGGGGAATTAGTTACATTCCATATTGGACTCAGCTGTTGGTCTGGTACAGTGATATATTGATGAATTTGGCCCACGGGAATCCCAAATAGGAAAGGCTAATGAACATTGATCACATACGTACATATAGCCACACTGAGTCAAAACATACAAGTTTAACATGGAGTACCATCCATTGGCATTATCGGAAACGGTTCAGTGAGCAGATATTGATGTGCTGTCCACTATCATAACCATGCAGAGAACATTGCGGCTATGTATAAATAAGCTAAAATCTGTACTGTGTACGGTAGTTTAAGTCGGTGGATTTCTGATAAGCCATAATGCATTTTAAACTGATATCGGGAAATCCATACCACTTTTTTATAGGGGCCTAGTACTGTTCACTAATCAAAATAGGAAGTAGTATCAAATCTGTCATTTATAAAATAACACACCTTGTGGTAGAATTTGTGAGTGGATCTCTAACATGTCTAAAGGCCTGTCCACACCATCAACATTCCAAAACACCAGGCAGCTGCAACGTTACCAAAACACCGTTGTTTTTGGTTTGTTGCACAGTGTGGACTGGATCTACAACGTTCGCAAAACAATATTGAAAACATGTTTTTGATAAAGGCCTGTCCACACCATCAACATTCCAAAAACTTTTCTAAAACAAAAGTGCAACACCCTTGTTTTGGGATTGTTGCACAGTGTGGACAAACTTGCAACAATTCAAAACATGTTTTGAACATGTTTGCAGAAGAATTCACATGACATTTCTTTTAAAACATTTTCAAAACAATGTTTTGAACTGTTGCAAGTTCTGTCCACACTGTGCAACAATCCCAAAATAAGGGCGAGCAGATTTGTTGCAACTGAATGTTTTATGTTTTGAAAATGTTAATGGTGTAGACAAGCCTGCAGTCGAAGAGTGTACACCAACCCCAAAACAAGCCACAACATTTCTAAAACAGTTTTCAAAATGTTTTGTTGCAGAAATGTTTTGAAAATTATGTTGATGGTGTAGACAAGCCTTAACACTGACAAAACTATTCACAGAATAGACTGATTGCCATTTTAAATGTGAATAAAATATGATAAATCTTACTTTTCAAAAGGCTAAAGCCATTATGATAATCACAATAGACTTGGAGGCTAACAGCTCACTTTGACTCAAAGTCATTCATGGTTTACAAACCATATGTAGGCCTACAAGGAACCTGTAATGTCAACAGTTGATTACACTTCAGATCAGAACAGGAGAATAAGTCGAAGGCTAGAACATTGGTAAACAGGAGACTATCATGCATGTCATGCACATGCTACAATTATACAAGGGACCCTATACATGTAGGAGGCCTTGTCAGCAAGCTATTAGATTCACATCAATGTGGTCACTTCATCACAGGTGGCGCTAGCAGTGAATAACTACAACTACAACTACAACTACAACTACAACTTACAGATTTTTTTGGCTCAAAATGTCAATGTTGTTTAATGTTACCCTAATGTTAGGCCCTAGGCTAGTGTATTTTACTTGCAATAGGCTTACATGTCAGAGTTAAGGCCAATTTACACCGTGCGATTTTTACATCCGATTGTCCGATCCAACATGATCGTACATGTACATGTATGTCCAAATCAGTTCGTGTTAACTGCACAAAGGATAAAATTTCAATGGCCTTTGCGACGTCGGATGCACCAGATGGATGTTCGATTTTCTTCCGATGTTGGACGAAGGACGCATGAACTCAGCCAATCAGGTGGCTGCATTGTGTTGGAGGTCATGTACTTCGCGTGCTTGA
>NMRB01000788.1:76153-87064 GCA_002633025.1 Notospermus geniculatus | reverse complement strand
TTTATCAAATAATATTTACAAAATCGATGAGCACAAGAATCTTGTGCTGGGTTCCAGCCCTTTTCAGAGGTCTTAGCCGAGGAACGATGATGGCGACCTCTTCAGATTGAGAACTCATGCGACAGTTAGCACTTTCAAAATAGGTACTGAGGATATGTAATCACGTGACCAACAATGCTCAGGCCGCCATATAGGACGACAAATGATGTACCGGTAATGACATGAGAGATTTTCTTCAGCAAAGACTATTCAATCGTGCCACGTCGTTAAAATGATGAATTCTGCCGTCCAGATGATGTCACGTGCACGCCCTCTATACAGGCTGAATCGTAGTGAACTCTGGTTTGTTCAAAGTATAGGTATAGGTTCCTTCTGACTGCAGCCAACATGATGCACCGCATGATTGGTGCAAGACTGCATAATTGGTTGACAAATCAGATACTTTAGTCTGTGTTAACCACTGTGTTGACCACCTGCACATGATCTTAAAGGCACGGTACCAACATAACTGTCCTAAAGGCACAGTGTCCTCACGAAGATGATTCTGATGACACACTATGTGTTTTGTCTGAAAGGCTTTTTACAGCAACGGTGTGGTTAGAAATGATATGAATCTTGAAGTTAGTTTTCACACCTATCTCAAAGCAAAGCAAGGGACGTCATCGCTGCACTTTTGCTACATTTGGAGTCAATAGTACCTGAACTGGTTGGAGTCAAGTCAACACTCTTTCTCCTCAAAACATGTGCAGCGTCAGCTGTTTCGCCTTCAACAACAAAAAACTCTCTAAATAACAAGATCATCATACTAAAATTTGTTTGTTTGTTCACGATTTTCTATAAGACTGATGAATGGATCGCCCCCAAACTTGGTATGCACTATACAGACGGACCTGGAAAGTGTTCTTACGAAGCCCGAATTTTGATATGACTTATAGTTTTCAAAATATTAAGTTATTAACGAAAATAACAATGCTGTTTAGGCCTTTTGATATCATGACGTCACAGAGATTGCTGTCTCGTCATCCGTGCCGTCGGCAACATCATGTGACAAAATGACGTCATTATGCCACTCGAACGGGTATGATGTCATTACGCCCTCAAGTGTTCACATGAATTTAGCAGTTCCCCCCTGAACAGGTATTGCCTAGTAATTCACTTCTTTTAATACCCTTTCTTCACACCCTCAACGACTGATGATACCATGCGGGGTGCAGGGCTGGAGTCGGCCAGCAGACAACATGGATGTTGACATAAGGTGGCCATGTGAAGGAGTGGAGAGGAAAGCATGGTTCCGAGGGCTTTTTTGGATACCGGCAATGTACATAGTGGTCAAAGTAACATTGCACCGAGAAGTGAAATATTAACAATATTATTTGAAACTTCTTATGTCATTCTCATTTTTCTGGTACAAACGTTGCCCTCAGTTCCGGAACAGAAAACAAGACGTAACATGCACATTCAATAGGTGGTGTTCATTCAAACTTGGTTGCGTTGCACATTTACACACACAGTGTACAACATGTACACACACAGTGTACAACACCACTTAATACAACATGCAAATGCGACCAAGTAAGATTGAAACTGGTATGGACACAGAAGGGACCAGAAGAATGAACAGTTTGACCTCCAATTTTCCACATCCACCTTTCCATGTCCATTCCTTGGCCTGGAAAACCAACAGATCCTAATTCTGGTAACCATGGTAAAATAGTTCTGGTAACCATGGTAACCGAAGCGGTCAAAGAATCTGACAATACCCCTTTCAGTGTTGGACTCGACTTCTGTGTGAAGCATCAAATACTAACGGATGACGGAACCATCACAACCTGGCTGCTGGTAGGAACTTCACAAAGCGACCTTTGCACTGGTTCAATTTTGACATAACACCGGGGTCTTCCTCAGGCACTTTCTAGTCGAGATCCCACAAGAGATAGACAAATCCCAAATTCCCAGATCTGCGCACTTCCGCCGAAATCGTAAACAGAACCTCAACCTGAAACCAGCTGACGTGACACAATCCATGATTCAGCAATGGTCGAGTCTGACGCAACGTCATCGAATTCACTGTCGTGGGGTTTTCTGCGTCATGTCATTCAGTGTCAGATGGTTTCAGACCGAGATTCTGTTGCCATTTCGGCGGAAGTGCGCAGATCTTTCTCGTTTTCATCAATTTGGGATTCGTCTATCTCGACTAGAAAGTGCCTCTGAGGAAGACCCCGGTTGGGGTCGAAAATTTGTAAAATTCGGAGACGACTTTTGTGTTATATAATTTTATGTGTCGTTCTTTGTGCTTTATTTCGGATATCAGTTCAATTTTGACCATATAGAGGGCGTAGAATGGGATCAGTCAATCAAAATTACATCCATGTGTATTGTGAATAGAGTAAAACATGCCAACTAAATCTTCAGTGTGTTTGTATAGGAAAGTAGAGAACGTGTAAATGTGTAAATCAAACGACCTAAAACCCATGAAGTAATCATTTGAAAACACGCATTTTTGAGGTCTTGAGTGAAAGCTGAATGATAAAGGAGATTTGACTAGAGCCAGGGGCAGTACACATGTACTCTACAACTTACCGTGTTCTAAAACTGTTGCTGGAGCCCTTTGTTCATCCTCGTCTAGCGCAATCGTCGCCTTGTTCGGTTTGGTCATACCACGTTTCTTGTTCTTCGTCTTCCACTCGTGATACACTTTGAGACGACGATGAAATTCGTCACGACATGACGCTAACAACTCCATGTCTGAAACAATCAATGGTAATCCATGAATTTATGTCAAACCACGTCAGTTCGGGATGAGTCTTTATTTACAAATGTTTCTAAACTCCGAGTCTAAATTCAGACACTGAGAGTGTATAAATTCAGAAACTCTTAATCTTCCAACGTTTCTAAATTTGGACACTTTAATGTTGGGGAGGGGGTTCTTGGCCGATAAAAACCTGAATTTCTTGAAAACGCAAACGCTGGCATGACAATGCAGCCGTAGAATTAAATACAGCGCCATCTATCCATTGGGTTAGACACTTTCCGATGTGACACTTTCATATTCTGATCGAGCGTTTTTTGTTAGGGTGTCTGAATTTAGGCACCTTGTGTGTTTCTAAATTTGCACTCGGGAGTCTAAATTCGGCCTCTGTGAGCGTCTAAACTTAGAAATGTTTGTAAACAAAGATTCATCCCGAACTGATGTTAATATCCAAAAGCTGCGTTTTCAGACACCCGGAATGCAGAAGCAGTACATGCTATGCATTTTCGCATACAACATATCGCTTCCGCATCCTGTATACCGCATTCCGAATGTCTGGTAAATGCAGCTTTAGGGTAGTTAAGTTCACCAAGATTTCAATCAGAAGAACAACTCACCACATGAGGTGTTGATTGTATCACGGAGATCGGCATACTTCCACTTGGACAAATCAAACTTTTTGTCATCGGCCTCCTGTGGTTTCTGGGCGAACACACTCGCCTTCTGCTCGGTCGATATCTCTTCCACGGCGCTCTGATCCTCGGCCGCCAGACGCAATGCGAGTTCTCGATCGAGGCGCTCCTGTTCCAGGGCCTTTTGCCTAAAGATCAAAGTTCAGTTGAATGTTTGCCAGAGTTGTGAAAGAAGATGAAAGTAAAGTTGAAGGCAGTGAAATTTTCAAAAAGAATTCCTGATCTTAACAAATGACAAACATAACTCGTGAAATCAAGGGGTTTATTGTATAGATTACCGGCCTCATAACCCTGTTGGATTTTTGCCGGAGGTAATGGAGTCCACGACGTCGACAGGCTACTGGCCACCTGCGTGGGGTCTTTTACTTGCCCTGGCATAGACACGCAGGTACAAGGGACCACGGCTTTTAGTCCAATCCGATGGACCCTGCATTTCTGTGTCACAATTTTTTGTACATGCCTTCGCCCGGAGTCGAACTCGCGCCGACCCATTGCACAGTTGATAGTCAAGCGCAACCACTCGACCACCGGGCTTAGACGGTGTTGTAATTTTTACCTCTGGGCCTCTTCTTCTGCTTCCTTGGCAAGTTGAGCCTGGAGGGCCTCCTGAAACCAGTCAAAGTGACACCATCAGCATCAAAACTCATCAGATCTATAAAGCTTGACGAAAAGTGGTAACGAAACCACATAATTCAGACGTTTCAGACACAGAGGCACTTGTCCACACGGGAGTTTTCTTGTGCCAGTTGGAGGAGGTGCTGCATCCGTACAATAGACGATTCTCGAATTCGCAGATCTGCGTACTTCCGCCGAAATCGCAACCACAACCTCGATCTGAAACCAGCTGACGTGACGCAATCCATGATTCAGCAAAGGTCAACTGATGCAACTTTGTCGAAGTGACTGTCATGGGGTTCTCTGCGTCACGTCATTCAGTTTCAGACCGAGGTTGTGTTCGTGATTTCGGCAGAAGTATGCAGATTTTTCTCGTTTACATCAATTTGGGATTTGTCTATACTGAGTACTACTCCTGTGATCCTCAGTTTTGGAAACACCCTGTACGATACTAACACAGCTCCCCTGATCGTCAGTTTTTGGAGACACCCTGTACTTACAGCTGCTTTCCTATCCTCTTCTTCTTGTCTCTTCCTCTCTTCTTCCTCTTTACGACGTCTTTCCTCCATCTCTTGTTTCCTGAAACAATAGCACAGGGGTTATCAGGGTGGCATAGTGGAAACCTCCAAGCATGACACCAATGAGGTCACAGGTTTGATGCCCAATTGTGCCATTTTTTGCAAACATTTTGAAAACTGCTAAAGCCAAGCGTACATCACACTTGCGACTGGCGACAACCAGTCGCCACTGAGCTACTGGCGACAGGGTGGATCTAGCTGGAACTGGAGGTGACTGATCAGTCGCCAGAAACGGTCGATGCACGCACCCTTGCGATCGCTGGAACCGAGATTTTGCCAGTCGCTGCGAGTTGCACATGTTCAACTTTCTAGCGACTAGTTGTACCCAGTTTCATTCAGTCGCTGCAATGTACACGGGCTTGCGACTGATCAGCGCCAGTTTTCTGAACGAAACCGAGTCTCGTCAAGTCTCAACGCCCCGGATGTTACCTGAGTTGTTGCCAGTCACAAGTGCGCTGTATGCGTTCAAGACATGATGACTGATTGGATCCTCCAAGTTTTACTGAGTTGCTGAATTTGCGATGTGTGCGCAGGGCGTATATCACCAGCGACTGATCAGATCAGTTACTTCCAGTCGCAAGTGCGATGTACGCCTAGGTTAAAGGAATATGGCACTTTTAGAGATAAGTGTTCAGTTTTTCAACTGTGGCATTGATCACAGTTCACAAAGTGACGACAAAAATCACATACAATCTCCTCTCTTCTTCTTCTTCTCTGCGTTTTCTTTCCTCCTCTTCTTTCCTCTTTCGTTCCCGTTCCATCTCTTCCTGCATCTTGCGAATCTTTTCTTTCTCCGCGGCAATCTTCTGGTCCTCCAACACTTTCTTCAGTTGTGCTATCTGGCCGTCGATTGTCGTCATCATCTTGGAATACTCGGCGTCGATCTGCTGTCGTGTAATTGGAGTGTTCTGGAGAAAATGAGACATACATGCAGCGTACCAACAGAGAGGCGAGTGAAATGTGAAGGGCATGCGATACCCGTCCCTAAAATGAAATGGTCCATGGACCATGTGCTCACCCGTTTGGACATAACAGTGTAATGACAGAGAGAGCTGAGGTACATGTCATTGTGTTTCACAGGTCGGCGCTATACACGTACCAACCTGTGTCCGCACGAGCCGCATCACGCCGAATTTGGCGTAAAAAGTAATCACGGGTAATCACTGGGTAATCACGTGATCTACTACGCCACAAATGTAAATCCTAGGAAAATAGCAATATGAGGCTTATTTCTTGCACACTTCGCAAATAATAGTCTGATATTTCATTTGTGATGAGAAATTGTCATAGATATGACATCGTTGAGAAGAAAAGGATGATATTTGGGTTATGACCGACCCCGGCAGCTATTTCAGTTCACTAACGTTGTCAGTGGCTAACATGACATGTACAGCATATCTCATACAATATAGGCCTATGTATGTCATAATCATGATGGATAATGGGATTCCCAATGATGGAAGACATCCTAGGTAGGCCTGTTGAGGAAATTTTGCAATTTATAAACTTGAACTGGGGAATCAACCGCCATCATGCAACAAGTAGTCCCAAAATTTTCCATGATGCCTTGCGCGCGCGGTGACAGGTCGGTGTGAGGAATGAGCGCCACCTGTCGTGACAATGAGGTATATGTCAGTTATGAGCAATTTGGGTCAAGTCATTCCCAAGTTGCAGGACTTCAAGGATTTTTGGGTTATGCCACCTGGCGGCCATATTGGATGTCCGATCGGGCCAAAACTTCACATGCATATAAAGGTCATCCAGAGGGAGCCACATAGCACATTTGAGCGCTCTGGGTCGAGTCGTTCCTGAAAACTGAATCAGAATGACCTCTCATAGGGCAAAATCGACACACAACCACCTCGTGTTAAACACGGAAGATGACGACGGATGCTGCACCGTGACAAAAGCTCACGGGTGAGCTAATCAACACTCCTCACCTGTATCTTGTTAAGCAGAGCGTCGATGGCGCCGCTGGTTGCATTCACACTCTTCTGATACTTGTCTTTGTCCTTCTTCATCGAGTTGATAATCTGACCCATATTGGTCAGCTGCTTTCTCAGAGTTCGCACCTTCTGCAGGCCTTTGTATCTGAAACAACATCAAGGATTGGTTACCAGGTCAGAACTCAAACATATCTCAACACACAGACCGGGATTCAAACCTACGGCCTCTTAACACGTTGACTGCCAGCTACGAGCATACTCGTAGTCACAGATCTCCTCCCCATTGCCAGCTACGAGTACCGGTATACTCGTAGTAGGGCCAATGCATTTTCTATTAATGTTGATAAGCTTGGCAATGACGAAGAGCCTTCCAATGATCATACTGGCAGTGGGGATTGACCAGATGTATGGGAACACGCTATGGCTCATAGTTGGCAATATGAAATAACTTGAAATAGGCCTGGGCCGACCGCACAGAAAGTCTGATAGTGCTACCGGTGCCTATCGGCAGTTAGTTCCAACGCATTTTCCCATTAACTAAACCGTGTGATAGGCGCCGAAAGCCCTATTGGACTTTCTGTGCGGTCGGCCCTGGTAGTCATGGCAATGGCGGATAAAATGATATTTTAGCCATGGCAGTCAACGTGTTAATAACAAGCCTGATGTCACCACACTACCCCCTTACCTTGGCCTGTATCTCTTGACACACAGCCACATGCGGACACTCTTCTGGATTCTGATCAGCATCTCACGGCGATAGAGGATCTTATTCTTCACTGGAAAATATGAAAAAATATAGTTCCTTTGGTTCCCACACGTCAGCAGACATTGCCGACATGATAAGGTTCAGTTTGGGATTTAATACAATGCCGATGGTACCGGTAGTGCAAGCGCCAACTCAGGGCACCTAGGGTTACTCAGCAACCACTCAGTCACTTGGCAACCACCCAGGGTTACTTGGCAACCACCCCAGGTTACTCGGCAACCACCCAGGGTACTCAGCAACCACCCCGGGTAACTCAGCAAACAAGAATGGGGGATATTTAAGCAATGCAGAAGGAAACCAGAGACCCCAGATGATGTCGAGGAGAGATGGCCCTCTCTACCACATCCGCCACTGGAATGACTTCGATTAAACCTTGACCTCACTGGTGACAGGTGTGGGTGTGTCCACCGTGTCGGTGTGGGTGTGTCCACCTGTCACCCTGACAACAGCTGATGGTTAATCTACGAAAACCGGTCTACCGGTACTCACGCTTGATGACCATAACAGTTCCATACTGGGCCTTCTTCCATCTTGAGCAGATCAACCATTTCTTCACCTTCTTCACCAACATCGCAAGATTCTCCGGGTCAGATTTCATAATCTGATCAAATTCGGCGAACTTGCCCGGACGGAAAAATACCTTTGTCATACCAAACTTGAAGTCGTTGTCGTCGAGGCCTAGAGCCTTGAACAAGGCCTGTAAGAGAAATGAGAGTACGGTATGTGAGCATACTGCAAAATCTGCCTGGGATATTCACCATGACATGTCGCCCATTTGGCAGAAATATCACTTGATCATTCAAGCACTGCACTGCCAATACCACACTAAAGCCTAGTCTACACTACCCGTGAGTGCACTGCCGATGGACTGCGAACACGCGGTGTTCGCGGTGAACGACTGGGAAGAGCCAGTGCTCGGTTTGACCGCGAATAGCCCACAAACGTGTCTACACCTGGTCAGTATTTGCAGCTATTCCCTGCCCTCCTACTGGCTCCCAGACGGTGACCTCATTCTGATCAACTACATCCGGATCACCATGCCAGTGGCCACTGACCGCCAATATCCCCGGGAAGGTGTCTCCACTATTCGCGGTATGCCCGCCAACTCGCGGGCAGCGCGCTTGCTCCGCAATTTTTTCAACATGATGGAAACTGCCGCAGGTGCCCTGGAATGCCGGCGGGGTGTTTGCGGGCATTTCTAATTGTGGTCATTCGAGGTGCCGTGTCTCCACTTGGCCCACGAACCACCGCGGATCACCAGCCGAGTCACTGCGAGTGTCACCGCGAGTATACTCCCGGTGACTTGCGGTGACTCGTGGGCCAAGTGGAGACAGGGCTTTAAGGTGTCCCTCCACAGGTGTTCCTCCACAGGTGTTTTCCCGGACAAGTTGCCCATGGAGAGCCAACTTGCAGAAGAAGACTCACATGGAGGGGTGCCGTTAGGGAATGTTCGTCACTAACCTTGCAAAATAGCCGTGGATCAAGTCGTGCCAGATCTGGCGGGAGGTACTGCTTGTACATGTTGTAGAGCTCAGCGAACTGTGTTCTGGACGGGTAACCTTGCTGCATGAGGTCAAGGACAGAGGTCATACCGGCACACTGAAGCTGACTTAGAATCTGAGCTCCTTCGAAACAGTGGTCGATCATCTTGACGTTTGGTTTGATACAGCGGATGAAATTTGTCCCCTAGAAATGAAGAAGTATGGTCATACATGTGCCATGAAAATATAGAAGATCGAATCTCCCCCATAAACTCAAGTACATGTACTAACTTGAGAGAATCAACCTCCCTACAAACATCTGCAGAGGGTAAAAGGATACATAGCACAATGCACTGTGCATGCACTGTACCCTTCGTAGGTCTCTGCAAGGAGTCCGTTTGAGTTAGTTGATGTTTTCGTCAATCCGACACACCGCACTGGTGACAGGGTTCCTGCAGCCTGTGGAGCACCAAATTTAAGACCTTTTTAAGACTTTTTAAGACCAAGTATCGGCAAAATTTAAGACCTATTTTTTCTTCTAAATNGACCTATTTTCTTCTAAATGAAGCCCCCGAACATCCCTGGAAGGGTTTCCGCAAGGGAAGAATGACAGGGATCGACACAGCCAAGAAAGTGGGTAGGCTACATGTACTTGGGCGGGGGGAGGTCTGGGGGTCCTCCCCCAGAAAAATTCTGATTTTAGGAAGCCCGGAGATGCGATTTCCCGACATCTCCTGCCAATTTTTTACAACTGCCTTGATATGAAATTTAAGACCTTTTTAAGACCTTCCCACAGAAATTATCAAATTTAAGACTTTTTAAGGCCTTGAAAATGGAAGTGCCAAATTTAAGACTTTTTAAGACCTTGCAGGAACCCTGTCAGGTGACATGTAGTGTCAATCAACTACCAACTCGAGAGCAATCAACTGACCAAACAGGCAATGCCTTCGGCCAGGACAGCGATGATGATCATTGATGATGATGACGACATCTGCAATGACGCATATTCTTCTCTACAATGTAAATCGTCAGCTACATGTATGTTCTACAAGGGGCTATTCATATCTTCCAAGGGCAAGCAGTGACCTAACATTCTAGTCGATAGATTCTTAACAAAACTTGGCACTCTGGCCTGTCAGTGTGCCCTAAACTTTTGAATTTGGTGACTCGGAGGCCTAGCATGCACTAAATCAAGCAAAATGATTCAGA
Source organism: Notospermus geniculatus (assembly GCA_002633025.1). Taxonomy (NCBI): domain Eukaryota; kingdom Metazoa; phylum Nemertea; class Pilidiophora; order Heteronemertea; family Lineidae; genus Notospermus; species Notospermus geniculatus. Next base: position 77,028 of record NMRB01000788.1, on the reverse strand, counting down.
AAACTAGAAATTGGCTTGTCAGCCAATTTGAAGACCGCCCTTAGAAATTAGGCAAAGTTGACTGATCGAGAATTACTGAGTGGCAATGTAGAAAGTTCGGTCGATGGGCAAGGTTATAAAGAGGATCAAGGTGTCATGGATGTGTAACATTAGAATTAAAATAGCCCCGCTGTTGCGGGCGTAACCCCTCGGCATGTGTGTTTTACTGAAAGAAGATATGGGAAGTGGTATACCCTGTAATGAAGCTGAAATGAAGTAGTTGTACATTAATTTGTTATCTGGAGGGTTGGTGGTTTTAGGTAATTGCAGTCGATATTGTGAGTGAATTGGAGACTAAAAATCCAAAGCATTCTCAAGTTAGAGCGTTCACGTCGTTGACCAATCAGATATCAGCTTTTGACCTCTGTTGCTTTGAAATGTAGGTGTAATCAAAACCCCGTCTGATATGTTGTGTACCCTGACTGGATACACCCACCATAAAAAGTTTATGAAGTTTCTATGACTAGTTTAAGAGTAATCGCAAATTTTGTCATTTCACTATGTGCCCCCTGGTGGCCAAAGTAGGAATCAGATGCGGTCGATTTTCAATAGCGAGAAGCGTCATGTCTTGAGCTATCAACATACAAAATGTGAGACAAAAATTCCAAAGCATTCTGAAGTTAGAGTGTTCACGTCGTTGACCAATCAGATTTCACCTTTTGACCTCTGCGACCTTGAAATGTACGTCAAATCAAAAACCCGTCTGATATGTTGTGTACCCTCACTGGATACACCCACCATAAAAATTTCATGAAGTTTCTATGACTAGTTTAAGAGTAATTGCAAATTTTGTCATTTCACTATGTGCCCCCTGGTGGCCAAAGTAGGAATCAGAT
>NMRB01000788.1:59313-72840 GCA_002633025.1 Notospermus geniculatus | reverse complement strand
ACCCCCCCCCCCCCCCCCGGCTATTATGAACCCTTCGGGTAATGTTCGCATTAACGCGGAGTTTGCAATAGCGAGGATTTAAATACATGTCATGAAACTTTGGGAGCCAGACATTGGGTTCGTAATATCCGGGAGTTCGTAAAACTGAGGTTCGTAAGAGCGAGGGAGCAATGTACTTCCAGCTTGATCAAGCGTTCTAGTTTATGCCATATCCATTCGCCCGACCTTTCAAAGAACAACACCCTGGGAAGCATAGAATTGATTGCAAAAGATCTCAACCCAAAAGTTCATGATGTTAACACAGGCACATCTCCAAAATGTCTAAGCCCGGTGGTCGAGTGGTTAGCGCGCTTGACTACCAACTGTGCAATGGGTCGGCGCGAGTTCGACTCCGGGCGAAGGCATATAATTGTGAAACAAAATTGTGAACAAATTGACATGATTGAGGGTCCGTCGGATGGGACTAAAAGCCATGGTCCCTTGTACCTGAGTGTCTATGCCAGGGCAAGTAAAAGACCCCACACAGGTGGACAGTAGCCTGTCGTGGACTCCATACCTCCGGCAAAAACCCAACAGGGTTATGACGCCGGTAATGATATGATGATGATGATGATGGCAAGTTAGGTAAGATCTTGCCGTGGGGAGGGAGGACCGACAGATCCACATTCTTTCCCATTCTGATGAGCTCCACACTCACCTATACAATCCTGGTTATCAATATAGTCTATCTTCTTCACCCCGAGGCCCTCCTTCTCATATATGACCTGCTCCTCCTTCAGGATTCGCTCGTTGAAGAACTGCTGCAGTTTTTCATTACAATAGTTGATGCAGAACTGTTCAAAGCTGTTCACTTGGAAGTACTCTGAAAGTGACAGTCGGGAATAATATCAGAAATGGTTCATAACAGGCCTTTAGATTCCCCCAGAGGAGAAACACCCTGTATTTTTTGATGGGGTATTTTGGGAGTGTGAAAAAAGTCCTAGCGCCAGAGGTGGGCATTTCGTCGATGGGTCTGAGGGCCTCCACAGAAAAATTGGAATTCAGATACCTCTGTGCAATTTCCTGGCTCCTGGAAGCACTTTTTCATGTCCTAAAGTGTCCTAGTTTTACAGAAATAAAGTAATATCTGTTGAAAGCTGTCTTGCTGTTGTCTCATTCTACCCTAAATCCAGAATGAACTCAGGTAAACTGACCGAGTGTCAATCAACTTCGCAACTTGTACTGTTCAATGGGTCTTTAGATGACATTGCTACACACAAATTGGTTGGAGTGGCGAGGTTAACCCAGGTGGGTTAGTCGACCCGATCGAACGGAATCAAGGATGGCGATGGATGTAAACAAAATGTGAATGTTTCGTCGAAATTTCGCCCAAAACTTGTGATTTTGCATCTTTTATTTGTTTTTTGGGGGGGAGGCACATTTTGGGAGACACGAGCACGATTTTGGGGGTGGGCATATTTTGGGTGACGACATCAACGGTGTTCCTCCAGGGCAATCTAAAAGGCCTGCATAAGCTGGGCTTTTGTGCAATAACGCTGTCCCTAATTGTGATCATGTCTTTCCCTTGTACAGGACAGTGTAGTTCCCTCTGGCCTACTTTCATTTTGCCTCATCCCTTTTGCCTACTTCCCACTTCGCCTACATCTGTTCCACCTTCACTTCTTCACTATTTTGCATTTCACCAACAATAAATTTCAATTTGCCTAAATCGGTTTTGCTTCACACAAACTTCTCATTTTGCCTAAACCCGTTTTGCCTACCGGGTACTTCCCATTTTGCCAACACCCATTTCACCAACTCCCATTTCTTGCCATATCGCATCTCTACAACTTACCAAAGCCAGCTATATCCAGGACACCTATATAGTTAGCCGATCCCTTGAATGGCAAAGCTTGATTCACTCTGTTGACTATATAATCGAACAACTTGGAATAAACGGCCTTAGCCAATGCATCCCTGGCATTTTGTGCTTCATACACCTTCAGTGGGACTTTGATGGCTGTTCCCTTGACGCCTCCCCTTGTGGCCTGCATGACACGGCTAACGAGAGAGTCGTTTAAATCCTCCTTGTCCACCCCCAGGAGAACTGAGGCATTGTTCAGGGCCTGGGCTGAGGTTCCCTTCATCCTGCTACCACCTGAAAGGCGATGGGGAAAATGATGATAAACCTTGGAAAATTTATCACCTTTATCGTGTTAATACATGTAGAGAGCAGTAAAAAGGTCCGAACACACCAAAAATGCACGTTGAACGCAGCGGAAAATGCTGCGGTTTCCGCCCACATATGGGGTCACACCTCCCGCATGCAGGGGTGGATCCAGGATTTGGGAAAAGAGGGGGTTCCCTGTGTTAGGAACATTGAAATTAGCACTCAATTCCAGAATTTCATGGTCGGTTTTACAGATTTGTTGGCCAAAAGGGGACAGGAGGCGCATGCCCGGTGTGCCCCCCTCTGGATCCGTGCCTGGCGTGAAACACTGCGGTATGGTCCTGCAGTAAAAATGGCTGACCCACTTGTGTAGATAGCTACACCTTTTGAGCATGCGCAGTGAGAAAAGCTGCCGCGGCAAGCGCACTGCATAACTACAAAAGTTATTTGGGGCGGCAACGCAGCAGCGAGCGCGCATCATTTTTTTCCATGCATCTTTGGTGTGATCCTTTTATTGAAAATCCACTGAACCTGTTTTCGCGGCGGTGAACGCGTGTCGTTTTTTGCCGTCGTGGCCCGCAGCACGGTTTTGGTGTGAACAGGCCTTTAGTCTGGTCAGCAGGGCAAGGGGCAAGTGTTGAGAACTAAGTTCCTGTTTTGTACCTTTACTATCCTCTGTATTTTCCTCAAATGCAATGTTTCCAAGATGCAGTACGCCGGCAACCACAGTGTAGATGGCCAGTTTCTCATTCTCGCTCAGGCCCATTTTCGTCATGGCGTCGTCGGTGACCTTGAAATCTTTGGCATCATCCAACTGGATGTCCCTGAGACTTCCGTACTTCAAGAACTGAAATATAGGGGGCGTGAATGAGTGACGGACTTGAGAAGGAGCAGGACAACTCACAACACATCACTACATTGTTAAAGGTGTGAAGAATTGCTCGCAATGGTGTTTAATCACAGTGAGTTATACTTCACAGAGAATATGTTTCTCCTTATTCTGACAACTAGAAACATACTTGGAAGCCAAATTCTCAAAGCCTACTGTGCCATCGATAGACCACATGTCAGCCATATATGGCACTGGCTTTTTGCGGAACTATTTAGGGGACAGCTGAATTCAAATTGCAGTCATCTCAGGAAATGTGGAACACCACCTCGAAATTTCGAGTTGCACATGCATATTTTCACTTTGTCTGGAGAGAAACAACATGTTAAAGTTAAAGTTTGGGTTTATAGTCTGATATCAACAACAGTAGAGGTGTCATCCAACTTTACACGTTAACCCCAGTCTATCCTGAAAACCTTTCAGTACTCTGATAAGCTGCTCATTCAGCGCTACAATCTGAGCCTTTTTTCAATTTTCATCCAGCTCCCAGCAGACAGAGTCATCATGAACAAATTCCTTGAATTTCCAATCAGCTGCAAGCAAATCATCTGATCCTGGTTAATATTTCTTACATAATTTGCCTGGGATGACAAAATATATCATGCAAAGTGCTCGCTCCCAATCGAGGAGGGAAGTGCCACCATAAATCACACCACACATGCACACACAATTAAGAATTCTTTCATAAAGGTGCACAGCTCTTGCAAAAGGTTAGGAACTGTTTCAAAAAGTGCAATAGGTACATGTATTCTTGCAAGAGGTTAAGAACTCCTTCAAAAGGTGCACAATTCTTGCAAGAGGACTTAAGAACTCTTTCAAAAGGTGCACAGTTCTTGCAAGAGATGACAGGAACTCTTTCAAAATGTGAACAATCCTTGCAAGACGTTAGAACTCTCTCAAAAGGTGCATAATTCTTGCAAGAGGTTAAGAATTCTTTCAAAAGGGGCACAATTTTTGCAAGAGGTTAAGAACTCTTTCAAAAGATGTACAATCCTTGCAAGAGGTGATGAGCTCTCTCAAAAGGTGCACAATTATTGCATGAGGTAAAGAACTCTTTCAAAAGGTGCACAATTCTTGCAGAGGTGATGAGCTCTTTCAAAAGGTGCACAATCCTTGCAAGAGGTTAGAACTCGGGAGGGAAATGGCAAAGATGCAGGGTAAGTTATTAGGAATCAGAAGTCATTATGCCGTGCAAGAAATAGTTTGATCTTTCATCAAAAGAGGGAGCAGTGTCTGAAAATACTTTACTTCATTTGAGGAACTCTGTCAAAAGAATAAAGCAAGGTAGATATGAAGTAAGCTGGGAGATTTCCAAGCAAAACGGTTAAGAATAAGACCTTGAAAATAAAGGAGGCCGTAATGATGGAATCAGCAGCAAACATGCATGAGGACTTTGCAGGGTATACAATGCAGTACATGTACATGAAATTCCATCAAAATGCAAGCCTAGGGCGAAGAAAATTTAACCCTAACCCAAGATTTGTCCACCAAAATGCCTGCAGTAATAAAGCTATGGCTAAGTTTTTGCAATGGGAAGAAGCGAATCCGTCCCTGCAGCATGCCCGAACGAAATATACACCATGCAGATCGACCAAACAATCACTCGCAGTCTTCTCTATCAAAACATGTGTACACATGCACTGTATACATGTAGATGTGGATACTATACGTGTATGCATGCGATGTACATGTATATGCACACACATGCACCATCATCCGAACCTCAAGCCCGTTTCCGAAGTTTCATACTACTTGTAATAAAACCTCACTGACCAGTTCGGAAAAAGTGATTATAATACAATGTTGCACTATATAACAACCTTGCGTTGTTGTATTCGACAACTTTTACCGTTGCTGTTTACCGCAATCTCAAACTTCCGTTCGTAATCGGGACCCGGATGTTGATATCGGCAATTCCACTTTCAGTTCATAGAGGGCAGCACCTAATTCTTAAGAGATTCATCCAAGAAAATTTGAATTCTGCCCTAGCGTTTTTATTTTTTGGCCTATTTTGCCAAACATTGTACAATATATGAACAACATTCGTAATGCATTATATGATGGAACTTTGGATAGTGTTTTTTTTTCTCGATTTTATTGCTTATTTTGGATTAAACTTTGGGAAAATTAGATCAACCTAAGTTCTACATGTTCTAGGCCCATTCCTTTTTTGAAAACGCTTTGTATATTTTGCGTTTTTCAAGTTAATCCATTGTGAATTTACCGGTAGTCCATTTTTGTCAAATTAAGGTTTTCAAATTTGACAACGGTTATAATATAGTGCAACGTTGTATTATAATCACTTATTGCCGAACTGTGATGCCTAAATCATGGAGCAGAAGAAAAACTTCACTTATGTTGGAAGAAATGAGAAGTAAAAGTTGTCTTACCTGTTTACTCTTTCTGTTCTGTGGAAGCTTGGTGTCTGTGTCATTCATACAAAAGTACTGGGTACAGCCGTGTTTTAGGTACTGAATACAACATGAAGACAACATGTACTACATGCAGGGCCGAAAACAACATCATACAGGCCTAGTGCTGAGAGGTGACACATAGGGTAGAATTGGTTTTTTAATTCATCGCTTGAAGGATATAATCTGGAGTGATCAACACGTGTTGGTTCATACATGACGGTCTTTATAATACCTCCATGGTTCATACAGCACTAGTGTCATCATCAGTGGACTATCATTTTAGGCCCTATAGATTATTTTCATCATCATAACCGTTAACGTGTTCGTCAGCACTTCACAAAGAATCACATGAAAACCAAAGCTAATAAACCGAATCACAAAAATACACCAAAGTTCTCGAACAAGTAGACTACCGTATTTCGTAAACAGAAAATGAAAATTTCCCTCGTTCACATACCGGTCGTCAGTTTTGGGAGCAAGAAGATAAAACTAAAGAAAAAAATCTTCATGTAATAAGACAAACCCTAATGTTTGATAGGTGATGACTCTTCTCAGGACTTCATAAAACGTAAGACGATGGGGACCCCCAATGATCACTTGCCCCCCCCCCCCCACTCCATGCCAGTTTTGAAGGCACTGCATTCCCTCCCCTTTCCACCCAAAAGAGTAGTGTTCACAGACATAAAACAGCTCAAAGTGAAATGACGCACATAAAGATGTAGTGAACAGAAGTAATTGAGTCACAACAGAACACAACAAAACCAGGCAAATCATAATGTTACTGAAAGACAAGTTTTTCCAAAGCCTTAGTTCCACCTGTCCCAAATTGGTGGATTTTTTGAGACCCAGGTCTTCCCCGTGCAGGTCTATTAGACATGGCAAAAAATAGGTGTACACGCAAAAAACCCAGGGTTTTGGGATAGGTTGAAGTACAGCTCAAGTCGCCCACCACGACCAGCATTCTATTGTGAGTTTGAGACCAAAACCCGAGTTGAAACTTTGTAACACATCAATTTCCCCACTTGGTTCTCTTCCCACCTACAATTAATTTCCTTTAATTTCACTCAATCTACATACATGTATGAGTATTACAAGAATCTACATAACAAAGCAAAGGAATCTGTTTTTACAGAAGAATTCTCTTGTCCTACACTTTTGAAACCAGGCAGAGGGATTCCAGCTCAACCTCTGATCAACCACGGCCGTCAAGGTCTACCCTAATGATCAATAGGTGACTATTAGAAAGGTCAGGACCCCTAGTCATAAAACCTTGCTTGGTTTAGTTACTTGCTAAAGTGCCCAGTTTGTACAGGCCAGTGTACAACCAACCCATCTCTGATACTTACATGAAACTGATCAGGCGTCGACAGTTGTAGCTTCTGTTTGAGGTCCTCTGGTGCACCGGCGCACATACGATAGAAGATATGGTAATTCCTCTCTTCTGAACTCTGCGTACAGATCCTCGATTTCTCGAGCAGGTAATGTGAGATGTATCCACCAGTCACTGTATACTGAAAGGGCAAGACTACATTTAATATGAACTGCTGGTTTCAGAACCTCTAAAATTTGGCCACAAAACATTGCAATGGATTGCAATGGAAGTTGTACTTTAAATGGAACTGGTGACTTGTATTCTTGATGACCGACTTTTTTGCTTGATGACTCCAAGGGGGGCTGAGTACCCATTGTACCTTTGACCGTGATGAAATTAACATCATAATGGGGTCATCGAGGGGCAGTTATGAGCTGCACTTCGGTTACAGAAAAAGCCGGTATTTGTCCGGGCTTATTCTGCTTCCATTACAGAATGTCCGTGTTTAATAAGTCCGGTTCTATTCAGTGCAGATCTATTAAGCTCGGATAGCATAGCCGAGTATACTCCGAATCTATAAATTCGATGCAGATCAACAACGGTGTTTTCTCTAGCGGAATGGCAATAAGTCCGTGTCTATGTGTAGTATTATGTTCGGCTACAGGTGGCTTGAGATTGCTTGTGACATTGCGCGCGCTCAAAAGTACCAGAACAATACCGGTACGCGGTTCACTCCATGTATCGCCATCTGTAGCCGAACTTACTAATCTCAAATCAGGCCTTGCCATTTGACGGGCGCGATTTTGCATGCACCTCACAAACAATAGAATTTCTATTGTTTGCGAGATGCATGCAAAATCGCGCCCGTCAAACGGCAAGGCCTGTCAAATCCAGTAGTGGAAGCGCAAGCCGTGAAATATCCGGTCTTATTTTAGATGCGAATAGACACCGGGACTATTAAGACCGGATCTAAAAGCTGTAATGGAAGTGCAGCTATGGGCCACGCTCAACTGTGACAATCTTGTTTCCAAAATACGAAAAGTATGCGGAGGGAAGCGGAGAAATAGAGAAAATTAGCCTATGCCTATGATATGTGCATGCTAGACTGGTTCATCACGCCATCATCTCAGAAAGGAAAGACAGACTGCGACCAGTCTGTCGGAAAGAAAACTTAACGATAAATCAAGGAATTGACCACATTCTGGGCTCGCCTAACAAAGCACCTACTAAACAGACAGGGACAGGTTCACTCAGGTTGTCATGGTAACATAAATATTTGGCAGTATGCAAAAGATGAGGGATTGAAAACCTAATACTACTGCTTTTACAAAGGAATGTGAAAATTGTGTGAAGAATGACCATCTGACCATGCAATAGGAGCAGTCAGCCACACATATTGCCAACAGATGGCAGCAAAGTTCTAGCAGACCAATGTACAGGAAAATCTACGTGATTGCTGCTCAATCAGTAACGACTGGGTCCGCTATATGCATGCATTGAATTGGGCCGTAGTGACACCTATTGGTCAACTCGCTCACAGCTCCTATTGATTTTGGGCCAATGTGGGACGTCTTTTCGTCCTACCAGATCCGTCAGTCGACTGGTCTCCTTCTCCATCCCAATGCTTAATGTTTTGATCAAAGGACAGAGAACCAGTCACTGCACTGCCTACTGGTCATGCGCTGGGTTCATGAAGGTTCAAGGACTCCCCTGAGTTTTGTATGTATTCGTATCAGAATCAGAGAACTAAATACCATCAACAAAACCAGACCTGCCAAGGGTGCTCTGATACCTTGCTGGAGTTTAGGCAAGATTTAGCTGGAGAATATGCCATTTTGGGGTTGCCTTGCTTAAGCATCATCTGAAACATGTTAAACTTTCAAAGACTATACCGCACGGTGCATAATGTCCTTCAGCGAAGGGCTGTGATTTCATTGGTCAGATAGCATTGGCGGTAACAGGCACGGATCCAGGATTTTCTGCAACGGGGTGTCAGGGCCGCCAAAGACGGTCCTTGCAGTCGGGGTGCCGAAGGTGTCCGAGCCGACGGGGGGGTCTCCGCGGCTACTCTCATATACTCAAACGCGGTCGGAAAACACACTTTGTGAAATATGGCAGAAGTTTTTTTAAAGAGCTTTATTTTTGGGGAAATGCGTGAGATTATACACAGCTTGCGGAAGTGTGGGAGAACAGGTGTAAATGCATGAGTCTCTCGTGAAATGCTTGAGACTTGGCAGGTCTGCGAAACGGAATGGAAAGAAAATGTTTGAAAGCCATAACCACAAGACCCACACACACTGTGACATCAAGTTGGGACATACTCACATGACCTTTGCGACCCTAAAATTTGACAATCAAAACTTTATTCTATAAATGTTCGAGATTTTTATGGCCTTTTGGATTGTTCTGACTTTTGGGAGCTATATTCACAACAGACACCTTCAATTCTTAACTCATCTACCCCCAGAGTCCAGCAGACGGCATCTTCTGTCAAAGTTCTCTCACATTCTATGGTATTGATTGAAAAATATTTGAAGAAAGGTTGTTCCTGCAAACCATCTGAAGAATTTTTCTTCAAATTTTTTCCAATTCATTTCTGAGACTTTTAGAAAACGTTGACAGAAGATACTGTCGGCTCAAACCTAGGAGCAGATGAGTTAAACAAAAGGTGTGAACTCCTCAAGTTCTTTCTGCTATAAATATGAATGTACATGTTATTGTAGGCTTACCGGTACATGAACCTTTTTCGTCTTACAATAGAGGCTTTGCAATGACGTCATCCTGGCGGCCGTTCTGGAGGACACAGGGTGCAAAGGTGTGAGCTGACCGTGACATGACTTCCGTGAAGTGCGCCATGCCATTGTTTGACGTAACGTCATTGGGGCATGCACGGCTCATTTTTCGCTGCACCTCTGCAGCATTTGTACTCCAGCATGGCGGCTTGTGACGTCATATGCAACGCCTCTATAAATCACTGGTTCACCCTTGACATTTTAACTGCAGATAATTACAAGAAAACAACTCGTATGATGCAACACCACTACTCCTGCCATAATGAGACAGATTACATGTTAATTAACAGCTTCCCAGATAATTCTTCTTTTCAGTGTTATATTCCATGAATGCCTGGCTTAATTTTCACACTGAAAAGTGCTAATAAGCGTCAGCAACACTGAAAGGTAACCTTACATCATCTGCCAGGGGAATACACTCATCCCCAGTGTCCTCGAGCTCAATTACTAGTTAACGCTCTCAACCACTGGCACAGATGGGGCCAAACGCTAGATGGTGCAAACTGCCATCAACCAATCGGCGACCAGTATTTCACACAACTAGGGGAAAACATGAAACATTTTCTTATTGGCTGATCGCTTATTGGCTGGTTGATCGAGCGCGTTCGTTAACAACTGGTAGTGACATCTAGTGTTCAGAAACGGATTCTGGCACCAAGTGTTTCAATGGTTGAGGGTGACAGCTTCGAGCGAAGGCTGATACCACTGAATTATTGAGTGTACCAGGGGATGGTAAGACAGGCAGGATTACATCAGAAGTGGAGGTCCCATTGCCATGGAAACCAGCAGCAATGCATAAACCACGTGTCATACACAAGATCAGCTCCAGCGAGTGGAGAGATCAGGCCAACTTGGACCGATGCCCCAAGGACAAAGAGCAGGCTCTGTATGGGCAAGGATCACCTACCTTGTCGTTGAAATGAATCTCAACAAACTTTCCAAATCGACTACTGTTATTGTTGCGGACAGTCTTGGCATTCCCAAAGGCTTCTAACAAAGGGTTAGCTGTAATAGAGAAAACAGTCAATGACCATCGTATTGAAGAGCCCTGATAGCCGAGTGGTTATCACGTCCACTCAGCAAGCGGCAGGTCCCAGGTTCGAATCCAGCCCGGGCCATATGGAATTTCATTCCTGGCTCTTCACGTCTGTCGCATGGGACAGTAAGCTTTGTACCTTGTTTCTTTTCAAGGGCAAGTAAAAGATCCCATCCAACATTCCAAGTGAGGAACATGAGTAGCTTGAGATGGCCTCCTCCGTACTTACCAGGTTGGCTGGATATCAACACTCAAAGCTTGAACTCGGAACGGACCTTGAGCTAAGACAACTCATGACACTCTAGAGATGCTTGCCAACCTTGTCCGAAGCCCAGTTACTAAACTTACATTCTACAATTCTCTGTTCGATAGGCCCAGCATGGGTACCCCACGACTCCGTCAGATATTTCAAAATGTATTTGGTTGATTCTGTCTTGCCAGCGCCAGACTCTCCACTCACAACAATGGACTGACTCTCCTTAAACGCCTTCATATCACGATATGACTTGTCAGCTGAAAAAAGAAAAACAGCTTATGTAATGTACCGTACGTTAGGGCTAGAAGTAGGGTGCAGTTTCAGAATTAAACGGCACATAACGTTGGCTTGACTTTCAATGTCATAGTTTTAACTGAGTTGTTCATCAGCGCCACGTCACAGGTTATTTCAACCCAACGCCTCATTCAATTTTATAAACCTTTCCCCCATGATTGGTCTCAAAGCATTACACAATATAAATATATAGCCTCTCCAGAAACGTTTCTGGGGAAGTCAAGGAACAGCTCATTAGGTGCATCACTTGATCCCTTCAGACCAGTTGACAGCACAGCACACCGAGTGGTGACCACCCCTCGTACCTCCTTCTCACGAACCTGCTGCTCAACCAGAGCACCGCAGTCCTCCCGTCTTTGGTATGTATGTACATGTAATACCCTACACTCGGCCCCAGTGTGTATCCGACGTCCCGGTCTTCTACACACTGGCACTTTTGGGGCTCAAAAGCCGTGAACACCACTAGATGGCACTCCACCGGGCTCCAGCCAATCACCACGCTTTCTCACTCATAATTCCCGCGGAAATTACTTCCAGGAAAAACCCAACCTCGTCCCCAGGGTAGGCTATAGTTCGCTCAGACAACCTTGGACCACTCGCCATATTGTCAGAAAGCGAACGACGCCTGGGAACAAGGTTTGGAAAACCCAAGGACCCGTGCTGCCACCACGCGGTCTTCACGACTGTTAATCTCTAAAAGAGCCAGATGCGGAGTGTGATTTACCGAAGGGGTGAGCCCGTAGCGTCTGGCCAAGTGAGACTAGTAATACCCCAGAGCGGTTGCTTTTTTTAAAATCCCGTAAAACTGATGTGAAGGAACTCTGAAGACAAATGGTAATTCTGAACTTCATTTGAACGTTTGTCATGTTTGTCTTCAGATCTCAAAAAGACCAAAGATGCATTGAACACTACATATTATCTTGAACTCACCAATAGCGAATACATGAGGTGGCATGGTTCCCAGAGACTTTCCTTGGTATTTCTTTATAGTCTGTGTGGCGTACAGTGTTGGAATTTCAAAGTAGGGGTTAACGGCTATGAGAATATTTGCCACATATGTCTGCAATAAAAAAACAAGAGTGATTTATCATGTATATTAAGAGTTATTGATAGATACTTCAAACATCTTGAACATTCAATGAGGCCAGACTCTAAATGCTGAATAGTGGCAACAGCTCGTTCAGGGAGGAGAAAAAGTGGCAAAGTAGCTCTTGAGGTGTATGAAGGATGAGAATTGGACTAACAACAAGAAAATAAACATAAATGATCCTTATAAACAATCATCATCAATGTTGGTTATGTGTATACAGGGCCGGCGCGGCCGGGGGGTAGGGGGGAGGGTATTTACCCACTCAATAATAAATTGTGGGTGATGTGCCCTTTTTGGTTGGGGTGCCCTTTTGAAACGGGCACGCAAATCCCAAAAGGGCACTTTGCACGCCCCTCCAAGTGTTATGTCCATCGTCGCCCAGATGCCAGGAAATCGCGTTTCCGGTACTTCAGAATCAAAATTTTCTCGGCGGAGCAGGGCATTTTGGTTCGTTGTACTTGGAAATTACACTTAACTTAATCTCTCCAGACCCGTAGCTAGCATAGGGATGCCCCCCCCCAGGCCAATTGTGCAAAAATGAAATGGCCAGGGCCATTGTGCTCACCTCTGTGACAGAGTATGAAGTGTGACTAGCCTGCTGATACACCGAGTGGTGAAGGATTAGTGCAGAAACATCGTAACATTTACTACTGATGAGATATGGCCAAAGTCAATTTTTCAAGATGGCTGCCCAGCAGCCATGTCGAAGTCCAATCGACTCGAAATTTGGCATTTAAAGGAGCACGGTATTGGATCTCAAATGCGTTATTTGACTGCCGACGTAGAGGGAGCCACCTAGCGGCAGTAAGACGAACTACAAAAATGCATTACAAAATGTACGCAGTAAATCGGGTCATTCGCCGAGACGTAGTCAGACCCTTGGGTTGGAGAGTCGCGCGGTGGCGCCGGCTGTCGAGAAAAAGTGGCAGTACCGTGCTCCTTGTTTAAGTAGAGGGTACCAAGACACATATTTAGGCACGGTTAAAGCATCCTAGATTCTACTAGTTATGAGGTGTGGGTCGAAGTCCATTTTTCAAGATGGCTCCCTGGCGGCCATATTTGACGTCGAATCTGACTGAAATTGACCATATATTTATATGGTACCTAGATACATATTTTGACAAGGTTAAAACATCCTACCTACTCCTATTTATAAAATGTGGGTCAAAGTCCATTTTTCAAGATGGCTTCCTGGCGGCCATATTTGAAGTCCGATCGGGTTGAAATTTGGTGCATTTGTGCAGGGTGCTTAGATATATCTTCACACCAAATCACAACACTCTATGTCAAATAGC
>NMRB01000788.1:26312-59046 GCA_002633025.1 Notospermus geniculatus | reverse complement strand
GACATTTCACTCACATAAATCTGGTTCTTCATGTAGCGGATCTTGATGTTGTTGAGAAGGGTGGCCTCGTTCAAGTACATCAGAGCACCTGGAAAGATACAGCGTGGAGGATTCTTGTAATTGTCCTCGGGTTATTTTAATGCTCAATGGGTGAATGTCGTCCAGTCCTGATCCTACACGCTAATTCCTAGCCCAAGCCCCTAACCCTATCCCCAAACCCTGACCCTCAACCCTTGTCACAGACCCCTACCCTGATCCTAAACCTAGTCCTGCCCCTAACCGTCACCGCTAACCATCCTAACCCTATAATCTGGGAACACTGGTTTAGACGGCATTTACACATTGTGCATTTATAACATCACGAAACTTAAGGTTTTGATTTGTATTTATATCAGATTTTTTCCATCATGGCCGAAGCCATCAGTATTGTCCCTGGTAAGTACAGATGAGGCCATCTCAACCTACTCATGCAGTATTCTCCACGAGTTTTGGTCTAAGAGGGCGGCAGTGGGCATGGTGCCAAAGGCACCACACGAGGTGCCTTTGGCGGGGGCTCTGGGGCCCTCCCCCAGCGAAATTTGGATTTTAGGTGCTCTGAGATGCGTTTTCTGAGCATCTGAGATGCATAATTGAGCGATCTAAACCATAGGGCGGACGAATTTTTAAGAGGGGCGGGCAATTTTTTAGAGGGGCGGATTTTGCCGTCGGTATTTTTAAGAGGGGCGGGCTGCCCTTTTTTTGACTGGAGTGGAGAACACTGCTCATGTTCCTCACTTGGATGGGGTCTTTTACTTGACCTAGCAACAGGCACAAGATACAAGGCCCCAGTCTCGGCTTTACTATCCCATGCGAAGGACTACATGTAGGTTTTGATTGAAGACAGCCTGATCGTTTTTGGATTGCATGCACAAGTAAACAAAACTCTATGATACAATCAGCGTATCATGGGGTGTCAGTGTAAACTATTGATAGTAGCAGCGAGAAACATGCGATCATCTCATGATTTCCGTAAATAATTTATCACCCACGACTGATAAATAATTGATTTGATGAGGTAAGAATTGATCTGGTATTATCTGACTAGGGCCATTAGTGATGATCGGTTGGTTCCAGGTCAGCAGGCATCGACAGAGATAATCCATGAGCAGCGCAACACTATAGAGAGTGCTGAAGTAATGTCACCGCTTCATGTGATCAGTCTAAAAATCTGTCACCAGTCTAAAATTGACGTAAATGACAACGATCTGCACACTTCCGCCGAAATCTCAACCACAACCTCGGTCTGAAACTTAATGATGTAACGCAAACAATCCCACGACACTGACGTCGAAGACGTTGCGTCAGACTCGACCATTGCTGAATCATGGATGGTGTCCCGTCAGCCAGTTTCAGATCGAGGTTCTGGTTGAGATTTTGGCAGAAGTGTGCAGATCTCTGAATTCGAGAATCGTCTGTTGGACGGCAAATGACATCATCAACCCACGTGGTGCAATTTCTCGTCTGCGCAACTGTAGTGTGTGTGATTTCAACCCAAGACGTGATCTCCATATGGCACACTTTGTCGTGGACGTCAGCATGATGGACCGCCGGTCAAAAGTGACGTCACAATAATGAGCCACTGCACACTCTATAGTCAGGAGGAAGAATTGTTGAACTCTCCAGAGAAACAGACTGTACTATTTTTACATGCAGATAGCCTCCAGCTGACGTTAAAAGTAGGTGTGGCTCTCTCAGTCTGCTACAAATGTTACTACTCGCGTGAGCTGTCAGGACTACAGAAATTGATCGTCTACGATCTAATCTAATGGGGAACTGCAGGGTTCAAAGTTCATGACCATTTGGTCTAAAATGCGACCTGGATTTTGCTCTGTGCGACCAAAAAAATTAATGTTCTAATGCATTTTGCATTGTGTGCGACTTGATTTTTTGGCCTGTTCGACCAAAATCTGCTTTTTCATAAAATGAACTTTGATCCCTGAACTGGCGTGCCCAAAGGAGGCGCTAGGGAACAACAACACATGAAATGGTCCATGGACCATGTGCTCACTGGGTTGGACATAATAGTCTAATGACAGAGGGAGGTACATATCAGTTATGAGCAATCTGGGTCAAGTCATTCCCAGAAAAGACTTTGATGATTTTTGGGTTATGCCACCTGGCGGCCATATTAGATGGCCGATCGGGCTGCAACTTCACATGTACATAAAGGTCATCTGCAGGGGACCACATAGCACATTGGAGCGCTTTAGGTCAAGTCGTTCCTGAGTTACAGCACTTTGATGATTTTCGAGTTACGCCACCTGGCGGCCATATTGGATGTCCGATCGGGCCGAAACTTCACATGGACATAAAGGTCATCTGCAGGGGGCCACATAGCACATTGGAGCACTTTGGGTTAAGGCATTCCCGAGTTACAGCACTTTGATGATTTCCGGCTTACGCCACCTGGCGGCCATATTGGATGTCCGATCGGGCCGAAACTTCACATGGACATAAAGGTCATCTGCAGGGGGCCACATAGCACATTGGAGCACTTTGGGTTAAGGCATTCCCGAGTTACAGCACTTTGATGATTTCCGGCTTACGCCACCTGGCGGCCATATTGGATGTCCGATCGGGCCGAAACTTCACATGGACATAAAGGTCATCTGCAGGGGGCCACATAGCACATTGGAGCACTTTGGGTTAAGGCATTCCCGAGTTACAGCACTTTGATGATTTCCGGCTTACGCCACCTGGCGGCCATATTGGATGTCCGATCGGGCCGAAACTTCACATGGACATAAAGGTCATCTGCAGGGGGCCACATAGCACATTGGAGNAACTTTGACCTCTGTGACCTTGAAAAGTAGGTCAAATCAAAAACCCGTTATATATGTTATGTATCCTTATTAGCTACACCTATGATAAAAATTTGAAGATGATCTAGTCATTAGTTCAGGAGTTATTGTACTTTTTGTGTTTTTGGTTTCCGCCACCTGGTGGCCAAACTGAGAGTCGAATCGGACCGAAACTTGGTGTCGTGGGTCATCTGACCTAGGGGTATATATGTACCAAGTTTCAGATCAATAGCTCCAGCGGTTACGAAACGTGCCCTGCTAACGGACAACGACGACGACGACGACGGACGACGGACGCTGCACCATCGTAATAGCTCACCCCAGTGAGCTAACAAGCACATGCGTTGCGGCATTGAAAACGTCATTGACGTCGTGCATCGTCCGTGACGTTATGTGCGATATGTCATTCAGAATCAATGACGCTGCTCTTCGGTCTGTTATTTACGCTAAAATAGTCAATTTTATCGATGAAATTCAACATGTTCCCGCTTGAAAACATTCAGATACATTGAGTCAGTCCTTTACTTGATGATAAACGTGTAAAATTCGAAAATCAATGGATTACATGTACTTCAGGTACATTAGGGCTAGAAGTAGGGTGTATTTCAGAATTAAATGGCAAATAACGTTGGCTTGACTTTTGACTTCATAACAGAGTTGTTTGTCAGCGCCATGTGACGGATTAGTTCCTCCGTTTCCTCAAGTCATACTCATGGCAATAGACTTGTTGCCATCACAGGGCAAGAATATGGCAGAAACAGCATAATACAGAAGGAAACCAGAGCCTGGAAAAAGGCCTCCATAGTCACTCAAAGGAGCCACTACCAACCAAATCAGATGCAACAGGTGTCACCACTGTATAGTAAGTTTCAGACATCCAAAATACACATTACACACCAGTCTGTTACAAAAAGACTGGAATTTACATATTTGGCAAGAATTCAGAGAATTTTTCATCTCGATGTCCTACCTGAGGACTTGAGGTTCCAATGAATAACCCTGACTCATAGGTCAAAAATTCAATTTTGTCTATCAAGCAAGTGCACAATGAGAGTTGAAACAGGATACAATAATGTAGGAAGGAAAAAAGTCTTCCTTGCAGAGGCATAATAAGATGTTGTGCCGAAAAATATGTATAAACGTGCTTGGCGATTTCGGGTAGTTAAGCCAAACGTTCATGTACATGTACATGTAATTGAAAATTCCTTCATGGCTGATTGCTGAAGAACCTTTTGACTTTCAGTTTCATGGGCTTGTATAGTCGACGTCTATAAAGCTAAGGTTACACCTGTTGAAAATACCCATGTTTTTCCAGACCCGTGTCAAACCCGTGTGTACGAAAAGCCCGGCGAGAGGTCACACTACTACACTGTAGTTAAGTAGCCCGGTGACAGATGCGCTATGCACTGACATGACCGACTCTTCAGTCATTTCTGTATTGGCACACATTGTTGGAGGTGCGAAAACAACGTCACTTTATAATGGCGGCGCCATCTGTAGCCGTGCTAATAACTAACGAAGACACGGAGATTTCAAAAAGCACGGCGAGCTTGTCGTGTTTCAAAAACCCGTGTTTTTCAGGTCTACAAGGGTTTCTTATAAGCCCGGCAAATCATACATGTAGTGTGACTGCCAAAAACCCGGGGATTTTATCTAGCGTCCAATGGAAATACCTAGTATGTCACATTTTGTTGTTTTCGAGAAAAATGGGTTTTAAATGTGGAATGACAACTTGGAAGAGTTTTGTTGTGGAAAACACTCCTAATTAAAAATATGTCATACAACAGGATTAAATGCAATTTGCTATGTTTTACCTCTGATTTCATGCTGAATTTGCAAAGGTAAAAACGTAGTAAGTCACAATTCTGATGACTTAGACATAAAAACCGAGTAAGTGCACTCACTGTCTTTCCGAGGCTTTGGCGAACATTTTGCAAACAAAAACTGTTTATTTTGATGAAACAATACTTATTAAGTACGAATTTGGCCTAAACTCATTTTTTCCAAAAATGTGACTTTCCTAGGTATTTCCATTGGACGCTAGTTATGTAGCGTAACCACGGCATGGTGCCTTAAACATGTTAAAACGACTGCTACATGTACAACAGTTAACACTCACAGGTTGTTGTGCTCGTTTCACCAGACACACCCACTGGTTTATGAGCACGAGAGCAGCCTCTAGAGACTTCACTCACTCACACCACAGATTCACCGGTGAAGGAAACATGCAAGAATTGCATCTAATCTGACAATGAAGGGGCGGATCCCGTTGCCATGGAAATAACATTCTGATTTTCCATTTCCTTGATTATCTAACAAATTCTCACAGGTGTGAAACATATGCTGTGTGTAACGGGTGAAAAAACAATGACAGGAGTTCATCACAATTATATTCAGAGCTGCCAACCCCTGATTCATGCCTTCCGGAATTTTTCCAGAAATTTCACCATTTTTCCGGATTTTTGGGGGGTCTTTCAGTACTCTCAGTTCGGATTGATTCCAGGGCTTTAGGTAACCATGATAATGTGCGTAGGCCCCGTTTTGCGTTCAAATCTTGCATCATCTTGTTGGAAATCTTAGTGAAAACGCAAGTGAAATCTTGCACAATACTAACATACTGTAAAGCAAGATAATTTCGCGGCTGGAAATGTTCGCGAATCAAGAATTATAGACATATTTGCGGCAGGATATTTTCGCGAGTCTCTGCCATTTTTCACACTTTTTTTTCACGGTCTATATTTATCACTTGCATGTATTTATATTCGCGACAGGAAATTTTCGCGACTCATACACTCTCGCGAAATTCGCGAAAATTTCCTGCACACGAAATTTTCCTGCTTTACAGTACGCTTGCCAAAAAAGCCCCAGATACGGACCACACACACTATTTCATGCTTTATGAACTGTCAAATATGCAAGAAGCAGTTGAAAACATGCTAAACTTCCACAATCAGAATGAATGCAAAATCCGATGAGATTGCCGCCATGCAGTCATGTCCGCCATGTTGCATCTTTCCAGGTCTCACTACACAGTTTGGTGAGCATGTGGTGTGGTCTCACTGCACAGTTTTGGCAGACTACTGCTTTCGTCAGAAAGCGTATTTTCGATATGCAATCCGTAGAGTCGTATTTAGGCGGATTTTTAGCAAAAAATCGTACAAATCCGCAAAAATCGTATGGGTTGGCAGCTCTGTATATTGTTCCCACGTCTACGAGGTGATGTAATGAATACTAGTAGTAATGAAAGTGAAACTACAGAATAAAGGCCAATTTACACGATGCGATTTGGACACAAGTGATTTTGTCGTATGATTCTGTCAGATCAGAAATTCTGTATACACAGTCCAATTTATTCAGCCGTCAATACGGACAGACTCATTCTTCGTCAAGCGCGCCAAGTACATGACCTCCAACGCAGCCACCTGATTGGTCGAGTTCATGCATCCTTCGTCCGACATCGGAAGAAAATAGAACAGCAGTCTTATGCATCCGACGTCGCAAAGGTCATAAAATTTCGTCGTATGTGCAGATTACACAAGCTGATTTGGACGTACGATCATGTCGGATCGGATGTAAAAATTGTATCGTGTAAATTGGCCTTAAAGCTGAACTGCATGAACAAAAAGCCCCCATGCGACGAGCAAGAGAAATGCTAACACCCTGCAAACACCTCAAACGAAGGCTCAGAACATGATAGACCCCACGAGGCCAGGAGGGTGCCACCTTATTTGTCTTCGAGCTGTCAAGGTGTCAACATCCTCTGGTGAGCTCCTGCTGAACACTTTTTTTGAAAGAAATTTTTTTGACCCAGCTGGGAATCGAACCCTCCCCCTGTTATCTTTGTTTCACCGTCTTCCCCATTTGGCCACCGAACTTGTTGGTAGGCTTCCCATGTTTTCTCTTATTCGTAGTATTACGTAAGTCGAAGGCCAACGTCTATGACGAACACAAATCCTGTCCTTGTCAGCTGGCCCGTTGGCCGAGTGGATAGAGTGGTGGATTACAAATCAGAAGGTGGACGGTTCAAATCCCGTCTAAGTGACTATAACTTTTTTCTTTGAGTAGTGTAAGAGGCATCCGGAGATGTTGACAGCTCTGTTGCCCGAAGACAAATAAGGTGGTGCACTCTTGGCCTCGTTGGGTCTATCATGTTCTGAGCCTTCGTCTGAGGTGTTCACAGGGCGTTTGCAATTCTCTTGCTCGTTGCAAAGGGGATTTTTGTTCATGTAGTTCAGCTTTAAGATCAGAGCAATGAGGGACTCGCTTGACTTTATCCCGATCGTGTTCCAGTTCACCCATCAGAGGTGTCCCTGGTGTCAATACGTGTATGTATCTACCTCCAATGTGATTTGTGAAGGGTAAATCAATACATGTAAGTGAAATCAATGCATTGATTTTGAGTACAACACATGCCCCCGTGCAAAATATTAGCTGTCGTGACTGACTGTACATCTTTGCCACTGGCTGTCACTGACATTGATTCAGAAACAAAACAGAAATTGCAATGAGGTCATCGCCACTTCTCCATGGAAAGATGTCGCTGCGACCGTATCAGGCCTTTTCATTGTCTTCAGGACCAGGGCTTTCATTAACATTTTCCCTACCTGGGTCATGACTTCCACAATTTTTTCATGGAAGTCAATTTGGGAAGATGCTGGGGTCTTTAGACTTCCAGCAATTCTTTTTCGGGGTCATGATTTCTTGTTATATTTTACTGGAGTCAAGTCGTCCCTTTGTTTGTTGCTACCGGTGCAGCGCTCGAGCCAGGAGTGTGTGGTTGCCATGGGCGAAGGGAATCCCCAGTTCTATTTTCACCTCCGCTCTAGCAAGGATTCGGCGTGTTGAAGAAAATTGGGCCACGCACGACTTTCAATATCTTGATACCTGCGTTAGCCGGGGTCCTATTTGGTGTAATGGAGATTGAGTTTACAGATGGGACTTCCACACTTTCTCTATCAGCGTATCATCGAATTTACCTGCGTTTTTGAGACTTCAGAGTTATTTATATTTGTGTCATTTGTGTAGTTTACATGCGTAATAGACGCCATACGCAGGCTTAATGAAAGCCCTGAGGACGTCATCTCCGTGGCAATACGAGGTGCGAGCATGAAGATGAAGCCACAACGTACGGTAGTGTGATCGTTGACGGTCCGCACAACGTCACAGTGGAAAAGTTGATACGGTCGCAGCGCCATCCAATGGTAGAAAAAGAATGGCTACAACCCCACTGCATGAATCTCTCCTTACTTGATCAATAGGGGCTGTCAGTGAGTTGACCAGTAGGTGTCACTACAGCCCAATAGGAGCAGTCAGCCGCGCATATTGCCAAAAGATGGCAGCAAAGTTCTAGCGGACCAATACACAGGAAAATGCACGTGACTGGTGCTCGATCAAGAATGAATGGGTCCACAATATGCATTGAATTGGGGCGTAGTGACACCTATTGGTCAACTCACTGACAGCTCCTATTCAATGCATATAGCGGACCCATTCATTCTTGATCGAGCACCAATCACGTGGATTTTCCTGTGTATTGGTCTGCTAGAACTTTGCTGCCATCTTTTGGCAATACGCACGACTGACTGCTCGTATTTGACTCTGAAGATAGCCAGGTGTCCAAAATATGAAGGGAGGTTGGATGTGGTTGATGATGTATCAGCGCTGCCAGTGATACATGTATCTTGCACTTTTCGGTGGACGCCAGAATGGAATGACTGTGATGAATATACTTTAAACAACACATGTCACCACCGGCTTTGAGCAATACGTGTAGGATGACGATCACCTCAGGTCAGAAACATGAGAAAATAATGCATGAAAGAGACCAGCTCCAGGCTATTGATCTTACGATAGATTATAATATATCTATATGAGTAAACATTAGATCACATGAGACAGTCGGCTCATCTACAAAGGCACAGTGACTCTGTACCAAAGCTGTGTAAAAGTCATGTGGCATCTGTGTCAGGTTCGTGCTGAGTAGAAATGTTCCTAGTCTAAAGCAGGCACACACCAAAACCTGATTCCAGAGCGTTTTGCACTGTGGTTCCCGCAAGCCCAAAGCTTCAACCTGTTCAACGCTATTTCAATGAAGCTCGTCACAGAAACCATCAGGAAAACTGCTTGCTGCATGATTTCTGTGTGGACGCTTCATTGAAACAGCAATAGCATTGAAGCCATGGCTCAAGGGAATTGCATCGGAATCCAGTTTTGGTGTGTGCATGCCTTAACAACATGTTTATGACTATGAGTGTACATTGTATGTCGGCCTTATTTTTTATTTATTTTCACCATCCCAAGTGCCCATTATGGAACTCCTTCATAAGTGCAATACAACATTAAGCAGCAAACAGTCAAAAATGCATGCAGAATGTATAACAATGATAATGAGCCTGTTTCTTGCCACTTTGACGTTATTGTCTAACACGGGACCATACAAGCTGTGGAAATCTGATCAATAAGCAAAGTCTGAGATAAAGCGCTGGTACTGTTTGACTGTACATGGCGGTTGAAACGTTGCACTGTGTGGAACATGTGGAATATTAGCTATCACAGAATGTATAGGCAGTCAGAAAGCTCAGGTATAATAGGCAATCAATGCACTTCAGTGCACCACAGAGATCCAAGTTGTTCATATCAATAGTTGGGTAATCGTCGATAATGAGGCCTGGAAAATTTTCATAAGGTTTTCCTGAGAGTCACAATAGAGACCTAGACCAGAAGTTAACTGGGTTACAAAAAAGTTCTGCATGATATTGATACTAAAAGAGCATTTTAAGGGGATAGTTTTTCAGTTTTGTCAGCATCCTCCCTTGACAGACCAGTCGTGCCAGAATGCTCCCAACTCTGATCATGGATTAGAGCCCCAGTAATCTCTGATCGATATCTAGAGAGGCAATGCCAACTAGGATAAGTATCTGGAGTCCCAGGTCAATTTTTTTCACAAATGATTTGTTGATATGGGAAATTCAACCCAGAGAGAGAGGGATTTTCACAATAACTACTTAGTAGATATACACTATACTACTGTGGCAGAAGCCTTGCCGCCACAACTTATTCTGAACAGACTGTAGGTTCTCGTATTATTCCCAGAGTTGAATACCGGACTTCCCACATCAAAATACTGTAGTGTAGCACACAATGTGAAGTCGAACACGCAAGTGTCAAATACCAGGCCTTTATATTCCCCCAAATTAACGACGTTTAACGTCGGAGCCCAAATTAAGGGCGCCCAAATTTGAGTCTTGTTTTACACTTCAATGAGAATCTCAGATGCCTGGAAATGGTGTCTTTTATCATCTATTTTCAAAAAAATTTCTAACAAGGGGGGAACCCCCTCACGCTCCCCCCCCAATCGTGCCTTTGGCGCTCTGATGGGGCCTTTGGCCCCATATCACCATAAACAGAAATAGCCCAAATTAGGGAATATAAAGGCCTGAATACTTACACTTACAGACGGAATGATGGGCGACACAAAAGGCTGTGACACACAGGGTATTGTGGAGAATTATGTCACTTTTGTTCACAGATTAATACATACCCTATGATTTATTTGGGAAAAACGATGAATAATCTGCTTCCTGATTTTCACGCTCTCGTCAGCCAAGTTCATTGATGATTTCTGTCAACCAGCTTTGATATACATTGTACAAGTACATGTAACACAAAGGTCGTCTCTGAATTTCGCAAATTTTCGACCCCAATCGGGGTCTTCCTCAGGCACTTTCTAGAAGATCCACTTCTTGGATCTTCTAGCAAGTGCCTGAGGAAGACCCCGCCAGATTTAACTTCCTGGAAGTTAAATCTGGCCAGTCTCGGCACTTTAGGGGTACATGTACATGACTGTATGGTCCAAGATTCTTCTCAATACATGTATAACAATGTCAGGGATACTTACAATTATCATCAACATCCTTATTGTCGTACTCCTCAGCAGGAAACACTCGGTCGAATGAGGATGTAATCGGCTGAAAAAAATAACCACAAAATCGTACTACCTCATACTACATTTTGTTCATGAACAGAGTCGCAACTTTTTATTCTCCATTTTCTCAATCCAAATGAATTCTCTAACCTTCTCAGCTACCTGATGAAAGATAAATGATATTGAAACTCACTTGCTTTGGGGAATCAAATGGTTCCACTGTCACCCCATCAGGTCCGATGTCGAGAATCTGTCCAAGTTTGTATCCATCAATGGGATGGGGAGCCCAAACTTTCCTCCCATCATCCATGTTGTCACTTTTAATGGCACACCTGGGATAAGTAAGGAAGAAGAAGAGCGCATTATTTCAGCGGCACAAGCAGCAGAGTTCTCGCCGCCCGGTCAAAAAAAATCGCCGAATGGTCAAAATTATTCACTTTAAATAACACGGAGGTTTTCCAAGCACCGACAGGAGCTAGATTTGCGTTCCAAAATGCCGGGAAATCGCATTTCAGGGCTTCTAGATTTCAAATTTTTCTGGGAAGGACCCGTGACCAGTTCCGATTGTTCGGGAAAAGTCCTTTTTCGGAAACGTTTCCGATTTCGGAAGCCCTGGGCTTCCTAATTCGGACTCCGAGTCCAAATTCGGAAGCTGTGATGGCTTCCGAAATCAGAAGCCTTACCATTCAAAACAAAATCGGGATATGAAATTCAAACATCGGGAAGTACCTCAAGTTATCACCAGGTGGAAGCACTAGTTATCAAGATTTTGACGAGTGCGTTAGGCGATCGTAGGTTGCGTTTGTGAGTAAGTGGGATTTGTGACTCCTTAATTTATCTCCCGCAGTAGACATGGCAGATGTTGTTGGATGAAATTTATTGAAATCAGGATTTGTGGAAAGCCGCTGGAATAGCACGTGGGGATGGTTTCCGATAAAAGAAGCTCGAAGTCCCAGATGTTGTCAAGCCCGGATGTTGTTGGACCAGCACTTCCGAAATAATCGGAAACATTTCTTCTTACTCATGTAGGCTACTTTGGAATCTGTCAAGTAGGCCTACCGTACCCGGAATGTTGTCAAAGATGACATAGGCCTAGGCCTAGGCCTATTACGATTTCGAAAACGCTTCCAAATTTGGACTCGAAGACGGAGTCCAAATTAGGAAATTGGAAAGAAATGGAAACGTTTCTGAAAAAGGACTTTTCCCATGAACACCAACTCACGGGTCAATACTCAATACAAGCCTATACAATGTATGGGGTGTGATGTTGGCGGCTACGAATGAATAGGCCTTATCGCACCTAGCACATGGCTAATCAGCATAAAATCAGCGAAGCGGAAAAGGCCCAACCATCAGCGCCCCCGCAGTACATTCACAATGCATCGCCCTGTGNACGAGAAGAAAAATAAAAGGAGGTGAAACTGAATGATTAAGAAAACTGTCATGACGGGGCTCGAACCCGGGGCCTTCCGTTTGATAACCACCCACGCTAACCACTCGGCCACTGAGGCTCATGCTAGAAATTGCGGGGAATCGTTAGATACTTTAGTAGGCCTACCTTGCCCAAAAGCATTGATAATAAAACTTTTTATCCTGGTAGTGGTTATAAAATAACGTTTTCTTCAAGAATATTGAAAAAAATCCGGCATTGTGCGAGATGATACCGGTAACTTCATCTAGCATGTCTGGAATGAAGCTCTCTGATTGGCTGTTTACGACGGTGTGAATAAGATCTGGTTTGGCGTTATTTGCACCGTGACGGTACGAATAGCCAGTGCGTTCTGAAAAAGGACTTTTCCCATGAACACCAACTCACGGGTCAATACATGAATAAGTCTATACAATGTATGGGGTGTATGTTGGCGGCTACGAATGAATGAATGATGCCAAGTGAGCAGGCAGGGTGAGTGAAGGCCGGCCAGACTCACCATGCTGGCATGCTCACAGTCACACTCACAGACAGAGTGAGAGTGATCTGTCGGCAGCTTTTTTTCTGTGGATTTCAAGATTCAAACGTTCAAAAACAACATCTATATACAATACAACATAAACCACACTACTGCATCAATCAACAGCGCAGGATGTACCTACTTATCACGCCAAAATAACGCCGGGAAATGCACAAATTTTGACTTTCCTTCCAGCACAAAATACAAGGAATGACAGTGCCTAACAACTCCTAGGTGGAGTTCCGTCTTCATCCGCTATTGCGATATAGTTCTCGTCATTTTCTGGTAACAAACTTTTATCGTCTCGTTTTATCACTTTATTTCAGAATATATAATCTATTTGAACGTTATGATAAAATAATCATAAGTCAATTTTATCCTATCAATTGTTTTCTTGGATGCGAACAAATGGAATGCGAATGAATACACGACAAACTTCATGACCTTTGACGTCAATCAATTTGACCCTACACCGCCCTCTACTAACTAATCAAGGAACTAAGGCAGCAGGTGCCCGTCAATCATTAATCATGTCAGTCATCATAGCACAGTTAAATTATCATTCAATTAGCAATTATTACACCATGAACAAGTGCTAATCAATCAATTTCGGGATAATTGCAAATTTTGAAGTGCTTTCTTGACACATTGCTGATAGTGTCATCAA
This sequence comes from Notospermus geniculatus, assembly GCA_002633025.1. Taxonomy (NCBI): domain Eukaryota; kingdom Metazoa; phylum Nemertea; class Pilidiophora; order Heteronemertea; family Lineidae; genus Notospermus; species Notospermus geniculatus. The sequence goes on along the minus strand of NMRB01000788.1, from coordinate 45,666 downwards.
TAGGGGCCTATTATATTACGGTAACTCCTGGGGGATCGAGGTGCCGGGGAGCCCGGGCGGGGAGCTGGCAACTCAAAATTGGGGACCTATAATCCAGCGTGTAAAAAAGAGTTGGCTTCAAGTCACAACCAAGCAGAATTAGCTCTTCTAAAGCTAGCAGCACACGTCACCACTTTTGTTGCTCGTACAGACAATTTTTGTGGTGGTTGCCGGTTTACAGCAGACGTCCCCACTCAGTGGTCTCGTGTGCTGCTGAAGGCCACGGCCACGCATCACCACAACTGGTAACTATGAGCAATTTTCGTGGTGAGAAATCAAACCGGTTTGATTTTCGGCAACTTGTGGCAACTCGTCACCACAGAATTTCCGTGGTGAGTGGTCGTTACCGGCCACAGCACACTTTGCCATTTTCGTGGCGACCACGAAAATTGCCTGTATGAACAACGAAAGTGGTGACATGTACTGAAGGCTTATAATACAAGTTACCTGGATCACCTTCGGATATCGAGCTGCGTTTCCAAGTACATGGTTGCTGCAGTTCTCTTCACCGTCAAGTTGAAAAAAAGCTGTTGCGGTCAAATTTGGGAAGCACGGTCCTTCATGTACTCCTCGGTGTAACGAGCAATATAAGCAGGCAATGAAACAGAAAATGATCGAGTTGCTTTCTGAACAATACAATTTTTTTATTCAGACCACTCTGGCCCATCATTTTTAACTACATATGATAAGAAATCTGTACAATACACATGAATGGTACTTTTTGTCAGATTCCATCAGCAATATATCTTGTACTAAACGTACAATCTCAAAGCTATGGTGACCAAACATCGAACTGCAATGATGTCTAACAAAAAGGCACCTACAGTTCATTCCACTTCCCAGTGGCGCGAGATTTATCAACGATAGCTCCGCAACGGCTAGGTCAAATTTGACGAAACATACGTCAATGGATTTGTCTTTCTTGCTGGTATCTTTCTGCTATCTTCATTTTTCGCGCAAGGCCGACATAACGGATCCCTTTCTCAAAACCCATTTCATTTCACCATGGTGTTCAGTGCAGTTTACACGTGCGCGATGCATTGCGTCATTTCAAAATGGCCGCCATTTCGGCCATCAACACAAACTGTGATTTGTGAAGGAACTTTTTTCTGTCACGTTTTGCGGGAAAATGACAGTGACGATGGCTGTAGCCCCAAAAAAGACAAATCGATTGATGTATGGTATGTCAAATTCGGCCCAGCCGTTGCGGAGCTCTCGTTGATAAACCTCGCGCCACTCGGAACTGGAATGGAGAGTAATTCTTCCTTAAATTCCGCAAATCTCTTCAGAACCAAGAAGTGATCGCAAACTGTTGTTTCAGTGTGCAAGAATGGGCTGACTTTGGTTGTGATGTAATGACGGAGGAAGGTGTGGCCGCTCCTCTAACTTGTCGTACTCCAAGTGAAATTCTTTTGCCACCTTCCGCCAGTTGTGCACCTCAAAAAAGTAATAAGTCCCCCGTTCGTATGAGTTTGTTTTTACCACAGGATCGAATCCAGGTGCTCGTGTTATCCATACTCGTTCTTCTTTGTGGTACCGCCACTCCCGGTTGTACCTGAAAAGAAAATGAACAAGTGATTAACTTACTAGTACATTGTGCAAGACTGTAAGTATCAAGTGAATGCTGAATGAAGTGGGGAATAAACACTGAGGAAATGGGGAACTGGAGGAACTAACGTCACGACGTGGCGCTGTGAGCGGTGCGACCAAAGTTTCTTTTTTCTAACGTTATTTCCATTTATTTCTGGCGTGAAAATCACCCTTTCGTTTCGGTCACCTGGCATTAAAATTTACACCATCTTGTAGCAGATGAAAATGTCTGCAATTTTGCAATGCTTTTTTCCTTAAAAGATGAAGACATAGATGACGATTTTGGCAACGTCTTTATCTCATTTTTCCTGTAGAAAATGTACAGCGGATTTTTTCATGATGTAGCGTCAACACATAAAACGACGTCAATGACGTTGTTTCGGTCGCACTGCTCGCAGCGCCGACCTGTCGGGATTTCCGGCACGCGGGTTCCTCATTCTTTGATTACTCTATCTACGTTTATTATAGAAACACAACGTTTCAACCAGTGTACCCTGGCCATAGTCCTGTGTACAAGTGAATGGCACATGCGGAGACAAGGTATAATACCACACTGTTTTTTTAAGCATTAGACAAACGTCCAAAGGTTTGCTGGTGGAGCATTTTTATAAGGATAAGACAAACATCCAAAGGTTTGTAAGTGGACTCACAGTCTGTGTAGTTAATTGTCCAGTTTGGCAATTACGTGATTGTAGGTATTAGGTATGAAAAGTCCAGAATCTCTGTTGAGGCTAGGTTGGTGTCGTTTGATTTGGATGGCTTCTCTGAGTTTTCTGTTGTAATCTTTGTCCAGATGGGAGTTGAGGATCTCTGTGTCCTCCCAGATGATTGAGTGTCCTAAGTTTGTGGGGAATCCACCTGTGATTTTCAACCTGATTTTGCTTTGCGTCTTGCTTTGCAACTGGGCACCCGATCGCCATACACGTAGTGGACGAGCGAGACGTGATTTCCACCAATGGCGAAGACGTGATCAATTTCAGGTCGGCGACCGGTATCAGTTCCTTGCAGTCGGTTGTATTCAATCGCAGGTAGCAGGTTGCACAGCAAGTTGCAAAGCAGAAAATCAGCAGTGAATTCCTAGCTTTAGTTGTTCCTCAAGTTCCCCAGGAAGGTCTCTGGAGAAATCAGAACAACTTCAGAGCCACATAAAACAACTTTTTACTTACAACTCTGCAGCAGCAGCCAGCTGTAAAACATCACCTCCATTCATGTAGAATAAGAAAAACAACAGGTCCTCACCATACCGATTTAATTTAATCGGGGCAAGCTGAAAAACAGAGAAAGGTATGCGAAATGAAACTGTAAAACACAGGAGCGGGCTTTTCACCAATCCACTTGCACTTGCAGTGCCATTCCTGGCCACTTTGTAACTTGTTTCTTTAGAAGAGTACAAGTGGTTGACAGTTCCCATGTCCTTGAGAAACCTCAGGAGCAAGAGGGCTTACGCCAAGTACACATTTGCGGCAAAACTCAATATGCGGTAGGGGTGTTTTTAAAAATCGACTGAACCGGCTGAATGACGAGTCGACAGTGTTGGGTCAGTCGACTTTAAGAACACCCCTGCCCCAGTGAGTTTTGCCGCAAATGTGCGCTTGGCCTTACACTTCTATTGACTTATAAACCATTTGAAAACAACATATTTTTTACATCCACACTGCCCATACCTTTTCTCTGATGTATATGTTCGTTAAATATTCTGACGGCACGTGGTAATCTGGGAAACGAGAAGATGACAAATGAACAAATTTGTTGGATGATGGTCAAGCACTGGAAAATCTAGAGAAAGATCATTAACTTCAATAGCGTGGAACAGGCATCTTCTCCTGACCTGGGTCAAGCCTACCACCTCTGAAAGACAGGTCTGCAAAAACTTTTGTATATTTTGTAACTTTTGTACATATATTTTGTACAACTGTTGTACATTTGTACATGTATTTGTATTACATTTTTCCATCAGGGCCGAAGCCAGCATTATTGGCCCTGGTAAGTACGGAAGAGGCCATCTCAAACTACTCATGTTCCTCATTTGGATGGGGTCTTTTACTTGCCCTTGCAAAGGCACACGGTACAAGGCACCACGTCGATGACTTACCTATGTCTTGTGGCCGACAAGGAGCATCTGCCCAGGGACTTTGAAACGTACTGTACAAGTTGCTGTAATGAAAGAATATGTCAAGTAGTATATGCATGAAAGGGGCTGTTCATTTTCGTCAATTGAGGAATCTGAGTTGTGATCCTTGAGAAAATAGAGAAAGCTATGAAGCTGCAAATAGGAGCAGTCAGCCGTGGGTATTGCCAAAAGATGGCAGCAAAGTTCCAGCGGACCAATACACAGGAAAATCAACGTGATTGGTGCTCGATCAAGAATGAATGGGTCCGCTATATGCATTGAATTGGGCCGTAGAGACACCTATCAGTCAATCACTGACAGCTCCTATTGCAGCGAATATTCTGTACAGCACAACAAATAATCTCTGCAATTTGCAAGTGCATAGCTTTTTCCGTTTTCCCAAGGATCACAACTCAAGATTCCTCAAGTGACGAAAATGAACAGCCCCTTTTGTTCTTTTGGAGAAATATCTTGTGGCATGTGTAGGTATTCTCATATCTGGTACTCAATGATATGACAGATCGAGTGAACAAGAAAACTTACTCAGGTGAGTTGAGATTTAGTCCTAGCGTGGTCAGATCAATGCCAGGAGCCAGCGCCACTAGATTAGGATCCGTCTCCGCTGCTCGTATAAACGTTAATAACCCCACCATTCCGAACTGGTCCGTCACCATACCAATGGGAATGTTCGACACTGTGCCGTCCGGATGCGTTTGAATCATACGCTTATTGCTCGTCTTGTCCCCAAAAGCTTTTGAACCGTCTTTTAGTGCTTGTTCATATGACGTTGGCGTACCCGACTGGAAAAAAGAAGTGCACATTCTGAACAGAGAATACTCACCAGAGATGCTGATATACGGAACTGCATGGACAGCAGTGTTTCCGCCAGGGGGGGGGGCAGGGGGTTATATCCCCCTCAAAAATCAAAATTTATGTTTTTGACCCAAGAATTCTGTCAAATTTTCTCTATATGTGACCCTCCACCACCAAACCAGTCGCATGTCGCTCAGAAGGTGAGCCGCAATGAACTAAGATGACATCAGAAGAGGAAGAAATAGATTATTTCAGATTTCATAACAGACTGACAACAATGGAAGTGACCAACATTTAGGCCCGGTTGCACCAGTCATACTTGAGGTCGACTTTGTTCTCAAGCGAACCTCAAAGTCGTTCTCAACCCCACATTGTAATGGCAAATCATATTACATGTACTTAGTTGAGGTCAACCTCAAACTTAACTTCTGAGCATAGCTGATGCAACCCGGCCTTGGTCTCAACCTGCCAAGCCAAGAGCGACATGCGACTGGTTTGGTGGTGGAGGGTCACATATCCCCCCTCACAAAAATTCCTGGCAGAAACACTGGACAGAATACCTGGACAACGAACATGCAGCTGTTGTACTTTAAAGCCAAGATGAAAGAAGATGCAAAATAAACAGACAACATGTGAATAAAGCATCACAAAAGAGCAAACAATTTGAAAACTTACCGTTTTTGAATCACCAGACGTAGGAGGGTCTGAAAATGAGTGTGAAAAGACATGCTTATCGTCCACTTGACTACCTCTGTCAATGGGCCAACCCATCTGTGTGACCTTGCAGATCATAGTGCCTCTGACCTGGTAGTGGCTCACTCAGGACTGACCTCTTAATGTGGAAATGAGAGTATTGTGATGAATTCCACTTTTGTTGTCCCTGTTTATAAATTGTGTTGTCACCTGTTGTTATGTCAGACCTAATAATTTTGTTATGGACTTCTGAATTTCTAACTAGTTCTCAGTGACCTTGCGTTAGAACTGGACGTTATAGTTGGGATATTCAAGGACTTTCCTGGAAGTGATTTGGAACTGATTTGTATGTGTTAATTGCATCCGGCAGGGATGGAATGCTTACAGACTAATCAATTGCATTTGAAATGACATAATCTTTCCTTTATATTCAGGACCAACTGGAATTTCTGGCAGTGCCATTTTTGACTCCAGCCTGTGTGTCTGGCACCCTTGTTACGGAGCTCCTGACGTTTGTCGTCCCTGGTGTTGGCCACGTGTTTTACTACCAGAATTGCTGCTGGAGACGTTATGTGTATGCATGTGTGTACTTTTACATGAATAAAGATATACATATATATATATTGTCGTAATTTCTGCCTTGGCATTGCTGCTGTTGACCCCCTGTGGAGGGTCTTTTGCTGGAGTCGGCGTTCCCTGCGGGGGACGTATATTTTCACGGAAACTGGTCGACTGCTAAAATCTGGCATTCCGTCCAACCGCCTCGTAGAATGCTTTCGTGTGTGTGATCTCGATGACTTTGTATTTGTGTGCCAGCTAAGTGGAATTCTTTGGAGACATTAGAGTAATTTACGTTCGTTCTGGGGCTTTGACTCGCTTTTTGGACTTGTTTCCCTTCTTTCTTGGACTTTAACACTAGTTGGACTTTTATCACGTTGTGTTTTAATTAAAAATGTTTTAATTATTGGTGTTTGGTAGAATTCAATTAAAGGTTTCATCGTTTTTGCCAGTGTTCCCCTTTAAGTTCATCAGAGCCTGCAGCCGCTCCGTCGCAAGTATGCCCTCTTCAAATGAAGACTTGACAATGCTCCAACAATCTCGGCAAAAATGGAGCTGTTTCTGTCACCGATGGTTACACACTTTCCTGTTTTCTACCAGCGCTATAACATCGGGCTCTAAAAGGAACTAGATGTAACGCAATCGGGGCGATTGCAAGTATGCCCCCGCTCTGGTGCATCACGCTGAATATCGGGTCACCTGTTCTTGAGTCACGANAGTGAAACTTACCATAGTTTCTCACACTAGGTATGGGATTCGGGGCTACGTTCCTATTACCCAGCGTAGGAAACTCCGATAAATCTAAACTTGGTTGATCTGAAACATGGAAAACTACTCATCAATAGGAGCAGTCAGCCGCGCGTATTGCCAAAAGATGGAAGCAAAGTTCTAGCGGACCAATACGCAGGAAAATACACGTGATTGGCGCTCGATCAAGAATGAATGGGTCCGCTATATATGCATTGAATTGGGCCGTAGTGACACCTATTGGTCAACTCACTGACAGCTCCTATTCAGCAGCTAGAACTGAACTGTTCTCTTCATCGGCTAAGAGCGCCAGTCTGACAACTGGTTGTTGGTAAACAACTACGGTACATGACACAGCCATGAAGAAATATCTTAGCAATTCTGATACCAAAATGCATAGTTACCTTGACTTCTGCTCCCTGTAGTAAATGATGAGTAACTAGGACCAGTTATTGAACTGAAAGAAATGACGATAAAACAGATAATAGAGATGCCTCTCACTTTGTCATATTCCATCCTAGCACATCAGAACTGCTACAGCAGGAAAGAGAGCTTCACGAGTACAAACTACACATCAATCACCAACTGGGATAAGACAATTCAAGCTCAGCAGGATACTATAGTACATGTACGTTTAAATCATCTGGAGCTCGATGGGAGGACCCTTTGGTTGTCAGGCAGACCTTGGTATTGTTGGTGAAGTCTGGCTATTGAAATGCGTCTTATTAACAGGACACTTCCAACCTATGCCTGTGTTCAATTTCGAATCAAGGCCTAGTTGCATGTTCCATTTCGAACCAAGGTTCAGCTGGTTAGAAAACAATGTGTGTTGGACCGTTTAGAGTAAACTCCAAGTTCATTGTTGTCCGGTTACTAGGGGTTTGACTGACATGACGCCCATCGAGCTCCAGATGATTTAAACGGTCTATAATCAGCCTACCTTGATGAGAGCGGTGTACTCCTCTTTTGAAAACTCGTCACAGCTTGACTGGCAGGCCCCTGGTTCATTTGGCTCATATAACGACTTTGTCCAACTGTTGAAAACATGGACCTGGAGAGAAACAACCAGTGATAATGTACATGAACTTGAAGAAACTCAGTCTATTTGTCTCAACTAAACAAGAAGCTGATTTGATTCAGACACACACAACCATTCTCTTCAAACATTCTCAGAAGAACATTCAAAGTCCCGTCTTACCTATTGGGTGATGACTGTTGCTGTTGCATACTATTTGGAAAGTTCCCCCCAATTCCACTCGTGGGTGTCGTCCAGGTGCTCGTGTTATCCATACTCGTTCTTCTTTGTGGTACCGCCACTCCCGGTTGTACCTGAAAAGAAAATGAACAAGTGATTAACTTACATTGTGCAAGACTGTAAGAATCAAGTGAATGCTTGTGGGGAATCCACAGGCGAGGATCCAAGGGGCGCACCCGGCACACGCCCCCTTTCAGCCAACAAATCTGTAAAATCGACCGTGAAAATTTGGAGCAAATCATTGAAATTCACCACAGATTTCAATGTTTCTAGCACAGTGCACCCCCTCTTTCCCAAAATCCTGGATCTGCCCCTGATCCACCTGTGATTTTCAACCTGATTTTGCTTTGCAACTGGGCACTCGATCGCCGTAGTGGACGAGCTAGACATGATTTCCACCAATGGCAAAGATGTGATCAATTTCAGGTCGGCGACCGGTATCAGTCCCTTGCAGTCGTATTCAATCGCAGGTAGCAGGTTGCAAAGCAGAAAATCAGCAGTGAATTCCTAGCTTCAGTTGTTCCTCTAAGTTCCCCAGGAAGGTCTCTGGAGAAATCAGAACAACTTCAGAGCCACATAAAACAACTTTGTGTACTTACAACTCTGCAGCAGCAGCCAGCTGTAAAACATCACCTCCATTCATGTAGAATAAGAAAAACAACAGGTCCTCACCATACCGATTTAATTTAATCGGGGCAAGCTGAAAAACAGAGAAAGGTATGCGAAATGAAACTGTTAAACACAGGAGCGGGCTTTTGACCAATCCACTTGCACTTGCAGTGCCATTCCTGGCCACTTTGTAACTTGTTTCTTTAGAAGAGTACAAGTGGTTGACAGTTCCCATGTCCTTGACAAACCTCAGGAGCAAGAGGGCTTACGCCAAGTACACATTTGCGGCAAAACTCAATATGCGGTAGGGGTGTTTTTTAAAATCGACTGAACCGGCTGAATGACGAGTCGACAGTGTTGGGTCAGTCGACTTTAAGAACACCCCTGCCCCAGTGAGTTTTGCCGCAAATGTGCGCTTGGCCTTACACTTCTATTGACTTATAAACCATTTGAAAACAACATATTTTTTACATCCACACTGCCCATACCTTTTCTCTGATGTATATGTTCGTTAAATATTCTGATGGCACATGGTAATCTGGAAAACGAGAAGATGACAAATGAACAAATTTGTTGGATGATGGTCAAGCATTGGAAAATCTAGAGAAAGATCATTAACTTCAATAGCGTGGAACAGGCATCTTCTCCTGACCTGGGTCAAGCCTACCACCTCTGAAAGACAGGTCTGCAAAAACTTTTGTATATTTTGTAACTTTTGTATATTTTGTACAACTGTTGTACATTTCTACATGTATTTGTATTACATTTTTCCATCAGGGCCGAAGCCAGCATTATTGGCCCTGGTAAGTACGGAAGAGGCCATCTCAAACTACTCATGTTCCTCATTTGGATGGGGTCTTTTACTTGCCCTTGCAAAGGCACACGGTACAAGGCACCACGTCGATGACTTACCTATGTCTTGTGGCCGACAAGGAGCATCTGCCCAGGGACTTTGAAACGTACTGTACAAGTTGCTGTAATGAAAGAATATGTCAAGTAGTATATGCATGAAAGGGGCTGTTCATTTTCGTCAATTGAGGAATCTGAGTTGTGATCCTTGAGAAAATAGAGAAAGCTATGAAGCTGCAAATAGGAGCAGTCAGCCGTGGGTATTGCCAAAAGATGGCAGCAAAGTTCCAGCGGACCAATACACAGGAAAATCCACGTGATTGGTGCTCGATCAAGAATGAATGGGTCCGCTATATGCATTGAATTGGGCCGTAGTGACACCTATCAGTCAATCACTGACAGCTCCTATTGCAGCGAATATTCTGTACAGCACAACAAATAATCTCTGCAATTTGCAAGTGCATAGCTTTTTCCGTTTTCCCAAGGATCACAACTCACGATTCCTCAAGTGACGAAAATGAACAGCCCCTTTTGTTCTTTTGGAGAAATATCTTGTGGCATGTGTATGTATTCTCATATCTGGTACTCAATGATATGACAGATCGAGTGAACAAAACAACTTACTCAGGTGAGTTGAGATTTAGTCCTAGCGTGGTCAGATCAATGCCAGGAGCCAGCGCCACTAGATTAGGATCCGTCTCCGCTGCTCGTATAAACGTTAATAACCCCACCATTCCGAACTGGTCCGTCACCATACCGATGGGAATGTTCGACACTGTGCCGTCCGGATGCGTTTGAATCATACGCTTATTGCTCGTCTTGTCCCCAAAAGCTTTTGAACCGTCTTTTAGTGCTTGTTCGTATGACGTTGGCGTACCCGACTGGAAGAAGGAAGTGCACGTTCTGAACAGACAGAATACTGCACGGACATAATACCGGGACAGTGAACATGCAGCTATAGTACTCGAGGAGCCACGGTGGCATAGGGTTTAGGGTCTCCAACTAGCAGTCAGAGGGTCCCGGGTTCGAATCCCACTGGGCGTGAGACTTTGGGCAAGTCTCTTTGCCTCACTGGCCTTTCTCCACCCAGTCGGAAATGTTCAGACTGTAGCGCTGAATGAGCAGCTAATCTGAGTTCTACTGAAAGGTTTCAGGATAGACTGGGGTTAAAGTGTAAAGTCGGATGACACCTCTACCGTTGTTGATATCAGACTATAAATCCAAACTTTTAGTACTGAATAGCCAGGATAAGAGATGGAAAATAAAGAGAGAATATGTGAATAAAGCATCACAAAAGAGCAAACAATTTGAAAACTTACCGTTTTTGAATCACCAGACGTAGGAGGGTCTGAAAATGAGTGTGAAAACACATGCTTATCGTCAACTTGATTACCACTTGTCAGTGGGCCAACCCATCTGTGTGACCTGCAGATCACTGTCTGTGCCTCTGACCTGGTAGTGGCTCACTTGGGACTGACCTCTTAATGTGGAAATGAAAGTATGCCCTCTTCATATGAAGACTTGACAATGCTCCAACAATCTTAGCAAAAATGGAGCTCTTTCTGTCGCCAATGGTTGCACACTTTCCTTTTTTCTACCAGTGCTACATGTACAACATCGGGCTTAAAAGGAACAACTTACCAGAAAAGAGGTTACTCTTTCCAGCGAATATATTAACATCTTTGAATATACCCGACGATTTACTGGCAGAACCTGGTAACGCAGGGAAATCTTCTTGTTGAATGGTGAACTCTGGTGGTTGGTCATTCACGGGTTTACTAACCATATTCACTGAAATAAATGAGGGAACCTTGAGTGGATAGGATTGAAACTTGTGCTTCAGGTTCAGATACGGTCTGGAGGGGGAGCATCTACATGTACAAGGGTTAAAGTTAAAAGTTTGGGTTTATAGCAAGCCTCAAAGTAGTGTTTTGAAAGGCATCTGACAAAGTGGCAGACCAGTTTATTTTGCTGTCTGCCAACACAGATTTAGTGCCTGCCTTGGATTATTGCAGTAAAAACCCTATAATGTCAACATGACAGGCACTAAATTAGTGGCACCTAACAAATCACAGTTTGGTGTCCGACTAATCTGCTTAATTTGCTGCTTGTTATACATGTAGTCTGGTATCAACTACAGTAAGGTGTCATCTGACTTCACAGTTGAACCCCTGTCTATCCTAAAACTTTTTAGTAGAACACAGATCAGCTGCGCTTGCAGCACCCCCCCCCCCCACACCCNATCCCTGATTTATTTCTGACCGGCACCCAAAAATACCCCTGGATGGAGTGAAACTTACCATAGTTTCTCACACTAGGTATGGGATTCGGAGCTACGTTCCTATTACCCAGCGTAGGAAACTCCGATAAATCTAAACTTGGCTGATCTGAAACATGGAAAACTACTCATCAATAGGAGCAGTCAGCCGCGCGTACTGCCAAAAGATGGCAGCAAAGTTCTAGCGGACCAATACACAGGAAAATACACGTGATTGGCGCTCGATCAAGAATGAATGGGTCGCTATATATGCATTGAATTGGGCCGTAGTGACACCTATTGGTCAACTCACTGACAGCTCCTATTCAGCAGCTAGAACTGAACTGTTCTCTTCATCGGCTAAGAGCGCCAGTCTGACAACTGGTTGTTGGTAAACAACTACGGTACATGACACAGCCATGAAGAGATATCTTAGCAATTCTGATACCAAAATTCATAGTTACCTTGACTTCTGCTCCCCGTAGTAAATGATGAGTAACTAGGACCAGTTATTGAACTGAAAGAAATGACGATAAAACAGATAATAGAGATGCCTCTCACTTTGTCATATTCCTAGCACATCAGAACTGCTACAGCAGGAAAGAGAGCTTCACGAGTACAAACTACACATCAATCACCAACTGGGATAAGACAATTCAAGCTCAGCAGGATACTATAGTACGTTTAAATCATCTGGAGCTCGATGAGAGGACCCTTTGGTTGTCAGGCAGACCTTGGGATTGTTGGTGAAGTCTGGCTATTGAAATGCGTTTTATTAACAGGACACTTCCAGACTGTGCCTGTGTTCAATTTCGAATCAAGCCCTAGTTGCATGTTCCATTTCGAACCAAGGTTCAGCTGGTTAGAAAACAATGTGTGTTGGACCGTTTAGCGTACGGTACACTCCAAGTTCATTGTTGTCCGGTTACTAGGGGCTTGACTGACATACGCCCATCGAGCTCCAGATGATTTAAACGGTCTATAATCAGCCTACCTTGATGTGAGTGGTGTACTCCTCTTTTGAAAACTCGTCACAGCTTGACTGGCAGGCCCCTGGTTCATTTGGCTCATATAACGACTTTGTCCAACGGTTGAAAACATGGACCTGGAGAGAAACAACCAGTGATAATGTACATGAACTTGAAGAAACTCAGTCTATTTGTCTCAACCACACAAGAAGCTGATTTGATTCAGACACACACAACCATTCTCTTCAATCCCAAATAACGTCAAAAGAGAAGAACTTTTAAAGTCCTCTCTTACCTATTGGGTGATGACTGTTGCTGTTGCATACTATTTGGAAAGTTCCCCCCAATTCCACTCGTGGGTGTCGTGTTCCGTTGACTACCAAGACCGCGTTGTTGTAAGGCAAGACTAGCCATTCCTGAAATCGTGAACATGAGTTTTTGATATTCTGTAGATTTCAACATTTTGTACAGGCCACCAGTACTTGTGACACTTCCTAAACATACTTGGCTTGCAGTGCCGTTTGGCACATGCTGCAATGACCAGTCAAATATTTTTCCCCGTTTTGATCAAAGGCAGCAAGATAAGTTATACTAGCTGATAAGCACAGTTTTGCGGTGATTGGGCTTTCAATTTCTGATGACTTGAAGAATACTCCATAAACATACCGTTAACCCTTGCACAACTAGTCGGACTTGATTTTTTGGTAGTCCCGGGAGTCGGACTAGTGGAATTTTCGAGCCCTGACCACCGTCCATCAGGGATCTCACTGGAGTTTTCAGTAGAAGGGTCAGAGACTTCTGTGCATTTTTTTCTGGGGTCAGTCCTCAGAAGTCAGGGGTCAACCATGGTCAGTTCACAACATTGGGTGAATCTTCGTGCGTCGCACTGACTCCTGCTGGTTTTTATTGTGCTTCAGACTACGCACTTTGTGCGTATTTGACCCGAGACCTCGGGTCATTGAGAGCCCTGAGTCCATGATTCCAAACAGTGTGCTTTTCACTTACCTGTCGGCTGGCCGTAGATATTAGGCCCTAAACCTGAGAGTTGTGAAGGTGACGGTGATTGCATAATCTGAAAGGAAGGAATGTGGTTTCTTTCATCATTATGACAAAGTACAGGACATCCACAAAATGTCTCTTCAAGACTGAACAGCTGACTACATGAAGCAAAATGCTTGTACTTACATCTTTGTCCTGCCGAAACATGGTCGTGGAATTTGTGAAATACATACTAGGCTCACTGTCTTCTTCCATGGTACCGAAAAAATCCTGAACAACCTGAAGTGAAACAAGAGAAGCTCATCTTAACCTCTTGATTACCCCGGACGTACACATACGCCGCAAATCAACAAACCTACAGAGCTTGAGCCGCGGCTCATTATGACGTCACGTTTGACCTGCAGTCCACCATGCTGGCAGTCAACGACAAAGTGCGCCACGTGCAAATCGCGTCATGGTTGAAGACGCAACACTCCACTTGCGCTGACGACAAACTGCACCACGTGGGTCGCCGACGTCATTTGACGTCAGTTTGACCGGCAAGATGGCGGATTTTTTCGTGGTGACGTCATCGGCTCAAGCTCTATATACCGCCGACGTAGCTATTGGTCTTTTCATAATGTATTGTAGTGTAGAGTTCGGTATGCTCAGGCATGATTCTATCGGTGTGTACAGGTGCATGGATATCGTCTGCTTCTCATAGTTCGACCTGCGTCATACAGATGGCGCCACTGTTGATATTTTGGCGGTACACGAGGAAGTCTACGTCGCGCACAATAGCCTCTGCAACAGCGTTGAATAGACTGTTTGACTTATATGGACTTGCAACCAATATCAATTGATAGGCAAGTCAATCAGATTTACAGAAATATAGTTTATGGGGTCTATCACAATAAACATGGGTATAAAAACATTTTTAATTACTTATGTCATAACTCTCAAAAATTAAAAAAGGCTCTGGTACAGACGGGTTTTGAGTTGTGGTAGTCAAGAGGTTAAAACTACACCAGCAACAGAGAAGATCTGAATGACATGTGACCCGTGCCAACAAAATGAGTCGGAACGCGCAGAGAAGACCCAAAGTGCACCAACGTGGATTGTTCATTTCACTGTTGTCTGGCCATTGTAAAAAATTTGGCTCTGTCAATTTCTAGAGTTGTTCTCTGGTGTCATCTTGAGTCTTCTTTCCGGTGCATTCCGACTCATTTAGCTGGCACGGGTCACATATTGGAATATCAGGTATCAAGCACCATGAAATTGAAATTGGGCAATAAAATCAGCAACAACCCTACACTTCTTGCCGCACTGGTGGATAAAGTCCCTTCATTGGAAAACACAACGTACAGAGCCAGGGCCCAAGGTCTTACAGAATCAAGCAGAATGGCCAACTTTCCTAATGTACCTTTTTATTTGGCTTTGCTTGAGGCATTCCCATGATGTTCAAGTTACCAGTGCCAACCCCTGCACCACCAGCCTTTGTCCTTCCTCCCGGGGAGAGGTCTGTGCTACCCTTACGCCCCATGTACCTGGAAAATAGAAGTCAATTACATGTATTTCAGATGATGACAACTGACCATATTATCTATAAGTTCCTGCAAATCCTGATTCTTCGGCAAGCTTCAACAGGCAATAGGAGCAGTCAGCCGCGCGTGGTGCCAAACGGTGGCAGCAAAGTTCTAGCAGACCAATACAAAAGAAACTTCTCTTGGTTGGTGCTCAATCGAGAATGAATGGGTCCGCTATATGCATTGGATTGGGCCGTAGTGACACCTATTGGTCAATTCACTAACAGCTCCTACTGAGTAAACCAAAGTGAATGCATTCACCAGGGTTCGTACACTACCCCCAGACCTAAAATTCCAGGACTTTTCAAGGAATTCCAGGGCCAAATATCCGGAAATTCCAGGACTATTTTGCCAATATTCAAGTTCTTACCAGGCTCAATCATTGGCCTACCGTAATATAAATATCATGACATCACTAACCCAGACAATTCTACAAGCAAGTAGGGTTTTCTCTGCCATTATATTTTGGAAGGGCCAGAATAAGGGCCGATGACTCGACGAGTTTGAGCGCGGATAAAAAGAAAATGGGGGGGTCTGGGGGTCCTCTCCCAGAAAATTTTGGATTCTATGAAAGCCACAGGGGCTTAATTCAAGGACTTTTCCAGGACTTCTAGGGTAAATCATCTTTTTTCAAGGTTTTCCAGACCTGGAAAGGGGATACCTCAAAATTCCAGGTTTTCAAGGATTTCAAGGTAGAGTACGAACCCTGATTCACTCTACTTACGTTTGAGGATTCCAAGCCAGAGTGTCTGCCCCAAACCTTCTGGTTGTAAGACAAAAGAAGAGAGACAAAGAGTGAATACAAGCCAAGCTGCCAATCAAAATCGACAGGTGATACACTTCCAATGAGGAACCGGCGGAACTAATCCAAGACGTGGTGCTGACGAAGAACTCGGTTAAAACTATGACGTCGAAAGTCAAGCCAACGTTATTTGCCATTTAATTCTGAAACTACACCCTACTTCTAGCCCTATTACATGTATATCTGAAGTAGTCCACTGAATTTCGAAGTTTACATGTCCATCCATCATCAAGTATACATGTAGGACTAATTTATCTGAATGTTTTCAAATGAAAAGTCAAGCGGGAACATGTTGAATTTCATTGATAAAATTGACTATTTTAGCGCAAACAACAGGCCGAAGAGCAACGTCATTTATCTGAATGACGCATTGCACATAACGTCACGAACAATGCAAGACGTCAATGACGTTTTCAACGTCGCAAGGCATGCGCTTTTGTGTTAAAACCGAGTTGTTCCCCAGCGCCTCCTTTGGCATGTTTGGGCCCGCCGGTTCCCCATTGCAAGATGTACTCTTACAGGTCAGTTAATTCAACAGCTGACAATTCATCTCGAGTCCACAATGTAGCAGACAAATGTCTCAAGCATCAGACAGCCACCTCTGACACAAGATTTTATCTAGCTATTTCGAAATCTGGATAGATTATACCTGATGTCTAATCATACAAAGTCCAAAGATTTGAAGAAAGAACACGCTACTCACTGGCCCATTCCAGGCATGTTATCCAAAGTGTTGCGATTTACGTTAAATGCCATGGATAGCTGAAAACATGTAATGATACCAATGACATGAAAGAAGACAAGAAGATTTAGAATGTCATGAACAGTAAACATTCTGAACCAGTGACTAAGTTATTTGTCACCTAAAAATAGAGGGTATGGTACGGCATGACAGCTCATGATGAACATGTTTTTATCTAATATAGGCCTCGGCCAGGCCTAAAATAAACAGGCTAAAGACCGCGGAGACAATGATGTAATCTCCTCCTATCCACCTTTGTACAAGGCCTAGGTCCCCGACGCCCTGCAATTTCAAATGTCTAACAAATGCCATAAGTGCAAAAGCAGACAACAGTCAGGGTTCAAAGTTCATGACCATTTGGTCTAAAATGCGACCTGGATTTTGCTCTGTGCAACCCAAAATTTGATGTCCTAATGCATTTTGTATTGTGTGCAACTTGATTGCTTGGCCTGTTCGACCAAAATCTGCTTTTTCAGAATATGAACTTTGATCCCTGAACAAAGCCTACTGCATGTACTGCCTGCCATCATGTCAACAGTCAAAGGGGAGGGGAGGCCTACAAGTTGAGCAGAGTAGCGGTCAATACTTGACTTGGCCACCCAGTGCTATCATCATCATCATCGTCTTGTTCTTCTTGGAACTTTGTGGCTCAGATTTTCTTTGCACGAAGAGCGATTTTAGCGCGGACTTGTAGACTTGTTTTCATCAACTGTTCTTCACTCGTAATCCCATATAGGCCTACCGTAGTCATCTCATATAAATCCTCCTCCTAGGATAGCCTGGTGGCCTAGTTACAGATCCATGACGTTGGTTGGGGACCACTGCATCAAAGGACGACGTCATGTCACGTCAGTGGCGCCCACAACATAACTCTGTTGGCGTGAAATTGCAAACTTTTGAGGCTCATATGATTGAATTCCATGGTGATTGCGGCCAGGTCCCTAAGTCTATTTGCAAACTGCTTAGACATTTAAAAACTAGAGATTCTTGACTTCTCAAGTAGTTTAAATGTTTCAAATGGATAGATAAGTGCGAAGCAGTCGGCCTTCAAACTGGGCACACATTTTTCCCAATTTGTAAACATGGTCCTCAACTAAAATCACAGATCTGTAGTAGGCTACTAGCCTAACTAGCCAAACAAAAATAAAACACATGAGTCATGACCATCCATGATAGTTCATTCGTTAGCAGGGCCATATTTAAAGGGGGGCAGTTGCCCCCCCCCCCCAGCCAACCAAAAAACGTGATTTTCATGCACATTTTGGGCAAAAAATGGCAAAAAGAGGTCTTCTGCCCCCTGGACCAAAAAGTTAAATACGGCCCTGGTTAGGCCTAGTCAAACATCAAAAACTGAACCACAAACATTCTTCTTGTTCTTCACACCATGATGATCTATGTTGATGTAGCAGGCCTACATGTCGCATTTGTCATGACACGACCACAGTGCAGTGGCGAGTGCCACCAGTGAGTGGTGTCAAGTCGAGTCGTGTTCCACTTTCTTTTCATTCAATAGGCCTTATCGCACCTAGCACATGGCTAATCAGCATAAAATCAGCGAAGCGGAAAGGGCCCGAACATCAGCGCCCCCGCAGTACATTCACAATGCATCGCTCTGTGCATTGCCTGAATTTTTTGTAAACAATGGCCAATAAAAGCAACTTCCAAAAGCCGGATGTGCCAAAACTAACTAGCTACGTGGGAGGTGTTATGAAGTGATTCAAATCGGTCAAATATTGACTACCGATCGTTCTCGCGATCGCAAAAAATCGATGGTTAATTCCAAAAGATTAGCACATGTCATCATGGTGGCCCTGTCTCGACGGTCACGTGTCAGTTATTGACCAATCAGCGTGGGGTTGCACGATAATATGATAATGTTTTGGCGTTGTTTACATGGACTAATCATCGATTTTTGGCGATCGCGAAGACGATCAGTGGTCAATAATATATCGATTTGAATCACTTTATACCGCCGCCCACATAGCTAGTTAGTTTAGGCACATCAGGCTTTTGGAAGTGACTTTTATTGGCCAATGTTGACAAAAAATGCACCCAATGCATTGCACAATGTATTGTAAATGTACAGCGGTGGCGCTGATGCGTGATGGTTGGGCCCGTCCCGCCTCGCTGATTTATGCTGATTAGCCATGTGCTAGGTGCGATAAGGCCTATATGGCGTGCAAGTCTGTTCATTCTGAACCAATTGCAATTCTACAACGCCAGCTAGCTGACGAGATGCTCCCAGTAATTTTGTTCCCTTCTTGAAGTGATGTGCACCCATCAGTCCCCACTCAACTCAAGAAGACACAGTCAGCAGTAACTGCACTGAGATTTTCTATGTAGTGTGTGCATTAGCATAGGACCCTGTACATTATGTACACAGACACTGAGGAAATCGAACAACGCCGATTCATATAAACGTCGTTCACGCCCAACAGACACATCAGCTACAATAAAAGGGGCCAATATTTGGTATTTAAGTCTCACATCTTTCAACTTAAGGGGTAATCATTTCTATCTATTGATACCTTCGGGCGGTGTTCCCCGTCAACTTCTTAAATTTTTACGCCAACATCCGAATTCACCCAATATGGCTGCTCTTCCTCCACAGATGACCTCTTGACCCCGATAGATCAGTGTTGACTACGTCATCGGCTATGCGTGAAATATTTTTTGGGGCGGTAAAATTTAAAAGCCTTTTCCCGCGAAACGTGGACTTCTGACGTCGACCAGGCGCGGATCTGGGGGGGGGGGGGGG
>NMRB01000787.1:235889-271418 GCA_002633025.1 Notospermus geniculatus | reverse complement strand
ACTTGGGCCGTTTGGGACTAAAGGCCGTGAAATGCCGAGCCTGCCAATGTTCCCCGTTCCTACGGCCATGATTTCACTTGCAATTCCTGTGACACTGTCATTTGCAATGTCAATAAACAAGTCACAAGGACAGACCATGTCCTTGGCAGGCCAAGAATCACTATATTTCTTGCATGGACAGCTGAGGCCCTACGTGGGGTGCTCACGAGTAGGAAAATCCGACTTGAAAATCCCCGTCCACAGCAAAATAGTTCCTTCCGCAACTAATCTTTAGGAAGGTATCAATAGAAATTCACCCGTCATTTGACGGGTACTTTGCTAGTGTAATAATAAAGTTATTCTGTTTCATTTTCGACAAGATAAATATTGTTTTCTGCAAATAATAACGCTAAAAAAGAAATTCGCGTCACTTGAAAGACCCAAAAGATGGCGGCCCCAACGTCAAGATTTTCAAGATGGCGATCTAGCGTCAATAGCAGTGGTAAAATTTCGTCCAAGTATCAAAACATTTCAGCGCTGCGTGGAGTATGGGCTGGGAGGCCCAATTTCAGCAGTGCTTTGTGTGCGAGTGTATGAAGAGGAGCGAGACCAAAGCCCTGCTATGGGAGGATGCCAGAAGGAGTCCTGTTTCAAATGGAAAATACGTGTTTCTCGCGTGCTGAAATCACATACATCAAGGGAGGTCAGTCACATGCTATGGAGTACGTCCAACAGAGGTTCGAAACGTTCATGTCTCTCAGCGATAGATCAAAGGTGCACCGAAGATCTGGACTCGAGCAACACTTGAAGTCGAGATCGTGTGATATACAATTTCCTTTTAATATTAGTAGAAATGGATCACGCGAAATTCATTGTTTTCTTTCACACTTGTAAAAACACAAAAATGCGGTGTATGAAAACATGACTGTCTGTTAGTCGTTTCACCACATGATGTACAGTAACATTTATGGTTGGCCAAAGTGGACAAAACCCGCCAAATTATTATGGAGAGTAGGATTGAGCAGCTGATTGGACGACATATCACCACAGAAAGAGAATTTTTGGGACCATGTGCACGACCAGGAGCCACTGCTGATTTTCAGCGTTGCGACTTGCTTTGCAACCTGCTACCTGCGATTGATTACGATCGCAAGGAACTGAAACCGGTCACTGATTGGACGACTTATGTCACCACAGAAAGAGAATTTGTGTGACCATGTGCACGACTTAAAGCGAATTGATAGCGGATTTTATTTACATTTGGCTGGTGTTTGTAATCACAAAATTCAGCCAATCAGAATGCACGAAAATTTCTTGGTTGACATTCTGGAGAAGTTTGTTTACATTTTCCCCCGAAAATTCGCCCCATTTCGAATTCTATTTCTAAATCAAATTTTTTCGATATCAGTTCGCTTTAACGTCATGGAGAAATTGTTCACAACGAGCTTTCATAAACGCACATGCATAAATTAGATAAAGGGAAAAAAATGCCCTTACGCTTTTCGGTCCGAATCAAATAGCATGGCATTCAGTGCAGTTGCAGGCCTGTACGTCGAATGACGCGAGTGTGTTTCTACGCGCGACATGACGTCACGTCTATGTCGTGAATGACGTCATACAATGGCGTTTTGCCCTCTGGTATCCATGGTGTCAGACCACCATGACCACCATCCTGCCAACGATGCTGAAGGCGACTCACGCTCAAAAACCTTGGAACTTCCTCACTTAAAAAAAGTTCGTGACCAAGACCATAGTCCTAATCGATGCATGACTCGAGACTCACGTCACCGGAGGATGGCGTCACATCAGTGAGCATTGCTGTTTGGGTTCAGCAACCACTCACGCTGAAGGAGTTGGCCACGAGCGATATTAGAAGATATCTTGGCTTCCGCAGGTTACACCTGGCAGATGGACTTCCCCTCCCAAGCACACTGAAGGATGAAATTACCAAACTCACGATCAACGACTTTAAAATAATGAGCAGTGAAAGCACAGGGGAGCACTACAGCACGAATCTGATGCCAGCCATATGTCTAGTTGACGGGACCCGAGTCCTTATCAGAGCTTGTGAAAAAGACGTTCGATACGCTCCTGACCCAGCATACATCATGCAGTTCAAAGAACGGGGGGACAGAATTATTCAGGTGTTTCAGGTGGTGCCAAACCTCTGGGAACGCATCGAGGAATGGCGTGAAACGGGCCAAAGGTGTCCAGAAAGGCTCATCTGGAGAGTAATGGAGACCTTGGCCACCAAAGCTGCAGATCTTCCTGAGAATGCGACGTTCACGAGCAGGAGTGTGCATTTTCTCAACGGGGAAATATTCTTGCGGGCACATAATGCTGCTCCGTTTCCGTACGCTGGGCGAAGATGGCAGGACAATCCGAGGGTTCATGGAATCTACAGTCCACCGGAAGTGGTCGATTTCAGGATGCGCGGACGGCAGGCTTTCAATGAACGAGTACATTCGTGGACAATTGGTGCGATCGCCTATGAGATGGCAGCGTTGGAACCGGCATATTACAACCGCTCACCCAGCTTTCACGTGGTTGAGGTGGCTTCATTGCTTGTGAGTGGCATACCCCCGCCACCAATCCGCGACGTCATAATCTACTCCGATGAGCTCCAGACATTCACCCGCGACTGTATCAACCATATTCAACGTAGACGACCATCGCTTGAGGAAATCCGGACAGTCGCTCGAGCAAATCTGGACAGACTATCTCAAGAAAATTCTCAACATGTCTAGGACCACCCTAGAAAACGAGAGTGGTTTGCAACTATCCCCATCAGGCATCGCTTTGCCGAATTTGTGAATGATGTTATCCAAAAATACACGTGGACCATCATGCAGTTGTTCATGTTGAACTTTGAGAGATCGTGAACCTGAATTGTTCAACTTGCAGAGATCTCAAGCATCAATCGAGATGTTGGTCTGTTCATCGAACCTAGGCTCATAATATTCCACTTTAAAAGACGCTCGGTTTTATTCAGAATCCTCTGCATTGAAGAAGATCGGTTTCATTCAGAGTCCCTAGTCTTGGGCCTCAGCTGTGGCACGTTGATTAGTCTTCGCACACCGATGACTGGCTGAGGCTCTGAGCTCCTCAGAAGCGGGAAATGTGATGGATTCAAACCAGGCTAGATCGCCGTCAGGCCAGATAGACTGGTGAGAATCAGATGGAGTCCCCTTGCATTGAGGCTAATGTTAGGAAGTGTGTAGCACAAAGTGTTGGGTTGACTGCCATTGTTAATGCTTTTACGGATGGCTTATAAACCACAAATTTACATGTCATAGATGTAGGCCTACATGTACCTTCGCCCTATAACACAATTTAACATGACTGCTGAACTGAATGCTGCCCATCCTCTCTCGAACCATCGACATTTTCTCACAGCCACGGGCTGCCGAGTAATGTCACCGACCGACCACGGATACCATAAAAATAAAAGGGACACAGGGAATCCTGTCGTGTGTCACTCCTGTGTTTCAATAGGGCTGAAGCTCGCCATCGATCATCAAACCAAATTACCCTGGAGATATTTCTTGAAGCTTGGTCCCCAGATGTTTGGGGACCCAACATCAAACTCCACACAAAAGCTTCGTCCTTTGAACCTTTATTGGGCCTCAGCTGTTCTCGTAATGACTTGCGTTTGGTATAGAAATGTAATGTTTGGTATAGAAAGGCAAGTTGCTTTCAAATGTCTTCAGTATGCGGTCTTCCCTTGCTTATTTCAAAAACGCCCGCCTCTTTTCATGTCTGTTTCAAAGTTGAAGCCGAGTGTTTCACGTGCACAAGATTTCATTTTAGCCATCCCCACTGACATTAAAAGTGGTGATTTAGTAATTGCATTAAGTATACACATGCAGTTATTAATGTTACGTGCATATACATGTACATCAGGAAAAAGGAGGCAACGCGCAAACATCAGTTTTGCTCATTGATAAAACAGAGATAGGATGCATTAGCAGCATTTTCTGCCTTTGTAACTACACAATAGTTTGCCGCAGGTCTTTCTGGATCCTGAAATCAAAGCTACAACGGTAAAGTGCGAAAAGCCGCAATTCTCCTTTTGCAATGTTAATCATGGTACATGTACATGTACTCTGCATGATATAACGCTGTGCATCCCGCAATAGGAACGATGCTAATACATTGTAACTCCAGTTCTCGATATCGTAAATTGGGTTCAACATACTCAGTTAGTGTAGAACCTTTTTTATCACACGTCGGGAAGTACAGGCCTTTTTACACGGTGCAGGTGCGTTCCGGATCGAGGATGGTTCGGTTATTTTTCTCCGTGTAAAAGCGAAACAACTGACCTCCACCTTCCTCGCGCCAGTTCAGTTCACTACAGGCCTTTTTACACGGTGGCGCTGCGTTCCGGATCGAGACCAGATCAAGGAGGGTTCGGTTATTTTTCTCCGTGTAAAAGCGGAAACAACTGACCTCCACCTTCCTCGGGAGAGTTTTGTTCACTACACCTCGTGAGTCTCGGCACGGAGGAGGTAGGTGCAGGCCGGTTATCCTCTCGTGTAAAAGCAAACCGACCTCCACCGGCCTCGGGCGGGATTCAGCACGCTACCTGAGTGACGTCACTCGCTTACATGTACATGTACCTGCTGTAGTTACATGTGAAGAAATCACGCGTGTGATTTCTCAAACACCGCGCTCTTGCTGTTAGAATTATAATTAGTGACATTTCCGGGATATTTTACTTACGATAGACTGTAAATAATGTCGATACGTTGATACACGCCATCTAGTGGCACGCATTCGAAGAACCGACCTCGAACTGGATCGAGGCCGGTTACCGAACCCGCATGGTGTAAAAGTGATCAATCCATCCTGAACCGAACCAGCCCGAGGAGGGTGGAGGTAGGTTTCCTCGAACCCGCACCGTGTAAAAAGGCCTCATGTGTCTAGGTTCAGTTCATTCACGGCCGCAAGCAACGTGGATTCACTCAGCAAATAATACAACATCGCAACATACAACATACATTATTGTGGGTAGTCGTGTGGCCAGTTATTACCTGATTATAATACATTCTGATAGAAATATGACATTTTGTTATGAAAAAGGTCATCCCTGTTGCTGTATTATGACGCTTAAGGCACGGGTGAGTCGGTGAAAGAAACAATCCATCAAGGTATGTGAAATCTCGAGGTGGAAGGAACGTACATGTAACGTATTGTTGTCGGGAAGCATTTTTCGGATGCCTTCGAGGATAAGGGAAGAAAAAGTTTCTTCGTCTGACGCTGGTGCTGTGGTGTATATACTCTAACCTCTTCGATGTAAAACCGGTGTAACGTTTTTCAGTGAGGCCCGTGTGCCAGTGTGACATTACAATAGATTGACGGAATAAGCGGCGACCTGACAATGGGCGACACACAGAGAAACAGCGAGTCCGTTTCCCAGGGTGTTCCGAACAATGGGAATGACACAGAAAATAGTCACACTGAAAAACTATTAATACTTGGAGGCGGTCTTGAACCAAGTTAATGAACCGGTTTTACACCGAAGAGGTTAGAGTATATCAGATTTAAAGTGCCACTGTTTGCATGAGGTACGCCTCAGTGTCCCTCCCCAATGTGAGAAGGCTCATGTCCAATCTATACATAGCCAGTGGTAACACCGTGGCTGGACTGATACTATGTCGAAACGTAGCTGATAAAAATGGCCGCCATCCTTTTCATCACTTGAGAAAATCAACGCACCCTTATAGCGTTACTAACCCTTCATCAAATAGCTTCAACTCATTCTTTTATGTGCGGCAACAGTCTCATGTTACATCATTCAAGATAGATTTGAACACTCTTGTCGAGCATCCGTTGAACCATCTGGACTTACTGATCATGATTAACCTCGCCACCATGAATTTGCGCTGTGGTGTACCGCATACATTGATTGCGTCTGTAAACCTATAAACGAGGTTGTCTAAAGTCAAAGGTTACGTCGGCTGCCACGAGATAGACAACCTAATGCACACAGTGGCGCTTTAATGTGCAAGTAGAAAAGAACACATTTTTAAAATGACCTTCTATAGGCCTACCTGTATGAAGTGAAACGAGGATAACCCAACCCGGAATAAAATAGATTAAAACTTCTTCTCGAAATCCCCGTCCACCACCCAATCCGCGACATCTTAGTTTCTTATTGCTGCGGGAAAGCTAGGAAACGTAGCACAAACGTCGTGTATGTGTATAATTGTGCATTTTCAATCTACATGTAAGTTAATCTTAATAGTGACGCCGGTGGATTACTGGAAATTTCAAGTCAACGACCCAACATGGCTGCTGGCGAAACCAATAATTATATTAATGAAGCGTCTATATGGTAGGAATAGAAAGCAGGGCCAGCAGTTTCAGCAACAACAAAGAGCCGGAACGAAAACCATTAGCTGGAGATTGACGTGATATAGTCTTACATGATGATGACCGTCGTTGGCAAAGTTGAATGAACTACTGTTCATTCCACATCGTGGCGGGAGGTTTATGTCCGATATCTCCGCAACTGCTGGGTCAAATTTGACATACCATACATCAATTGACTTGCCTTTCTTCACGGTATCTTTCTGCTATCTTCATTTTTCGCGTAAGGCCGACATAACGGATCCCTTTCTCAAAACCCATTTCATTTCGCCACGGTGTTCAGTGCAGTTTACACGTGCGCGATGCATTGCGTCATTTCAAAATGGCCGATTGATGTATTATATGGTATGCCAAATTTGACCCAGCAGTTGCGGAGATATCGGCCATAAACCTCGCGCCACTGGGATGTGGAATGATCAGTAAGCGAGCAGCAGCTGGCTATGGCATGATATTCGTTGCAATACTCACACCTACAATATATTTTTGTATCAAAAATATGTATTCATTCAAGAATGAATCATATCATAAAGGTTTAACTGCGAACGATGAAGTAACTGAGGGATACACTTCATGTGTTGCCACCAGATGTCTCTCACTGCCTGAATTTTGGCTTTACGTAATAGGCAGGAGCTTCAACTTTTTTTATGGTAGTGGGGTACATGAATCTGTCAGCTTGATGCCTACAATTCCATTTCTGAGGATAACAGAGCTATTTTCAGCACAATTAGTGTTCCACGTGCAAATGTACGCTAGCCTATTCAAATGTACACAGATGACCCTGCGCTCTCATCGTTCGTGCGGGTCTCATTAATTCAATCCTTTTGTATCATAAGATCAACAATTAGTCTGAATTCAACAAAATTTGCACTAAACATGCAGAAGGGTCTTGCCTATTATATGGAATAGCCAGAATGCAATTTTTTAGGTTTAAAGGGATACTGTCCACATTTATAAATGCTAAATTTGTAAGTTGAACCTTTATGTTTGATTCCTTAAAGCACCACGGTATTGCCACTTTCTGTCGACAGCCGGCGCCACCCACACCATTCTCCAATACTGTAGTTAAGCCTTTCGCCCCAGTGTTGGAGAATGTATGATTACACTACAATGCACGTACTAACATGCGTAGTTTACCAAGTCGTCAATAGAGGTATCCCTTAACGCGGGTAGGTGTAACGCAGGATTGGGAAGCAATACTGTGGTCCTTTAATGATTATATTCATTCGTGAATGAAAAATGTTCATTCATGAATGAAAAATATTTATTTATTGGCAAAAAGAATATTTATATTCAAGAATAAAAAGTATAAAATATGTGTAAAAACAAATGACTTTTTCCATTCATGAATGAATATAATTCATTCTTGAATGAATATCCATGTATATTTGGAACCAAAATATATTGTAGTATTGAATATTGCAACGAATATCATGCCATGGCGGGCTACACACAAAATGTACATGATTGCGGAAAGGTAGGAGAGACTGCGAGGAAAACCTGTCATGCATGTATTTCAAACTCCACCTCGCCATAACGACCAGAGAGTATGTCTTTGTTAATCAGCCTACTCCAAGCATTGAACTGTGTAAAGGAACGGACCCCGTCACCGACAGTACTCCACGGGAAGGCGACAGTGACCTGAAGTTATGGTGGGAACGTAACCATTTTTGGACCCCCCTGATAGCACGGAATCACATGCATAGAAATTTGCAACTCAAATACATCACATACTTGAATACACTTTGGCGAGCTCATTAATCTGACTGTAATGTCCTCAGCACTTCACGCCTCTCCGTGGAATCCACTTTACACTTGAATACGTTCCTTAATTTTCCGATTACCCTGGTTTCTCCGAGTGTTCATTCCATCAACAATCCGCGTCAGAGGTTCAAGGAATGAGCAAATAGCCAAGGTTCAAGATTAACGTATTTACAGTAACAGGAAACGTATGAAAACGTATCGGGCAATAGGTCTTTTTGAAGGCAAGTCACTCTGCCATCGAGTCGTTCCCAAAGTTCAGAGTTGCTTTCTGATTGTGAAGCCATTATATTTTCTTGATCTTCCGTCTTCATGATTCGACACACCCGGCAAAAATTAACTTTGCTTCAATTCCCGTGGCAATACAGATCAGCTGTTGCGCTTCTTCTTTGATCTTACCAACAAACACGTTATATCGGAGTCAGGCAGAGGCTTGTTTTGATCGCTTTACGCTTCATCTCTTCCGAGATTTACAATATCGGTAATACAACGAACGCCGCAGATACAGAAAAAGTGATAGGAATTGTTAAGCGCGGGCTCTTTTCTGAGTTGAAATGAGGTTTTATGTTGTAACGCCTGGCCCTGATATGACATGACTGTTTTATTGAGAAAATTTGGCGATAAAAATGGAGCTGCCGATAAAGATAATCCAAAAATGGGTAAAGGAAGTCACACCCTCCATCGCAATACTTGGTTTTACCAGAAATTAAAGCTAGAACCGATGAATCGACTGGTGTTGATGTAGCCACTCCGCACCTGAGCTTGCATCGCTGAAAATTTCATTGTGAGTGGCCTCCAAAGCTTCATCCCGGAGAGTCTCAGGTCCTCAGAAGGGGAGCCGGTGTAACGTTTTTCAGTGTGGTCCGTGTGCTAGTGTGACAGTACAATAGATTGACGGAATAAGCCGCGACTGGACAATGAGCGACACACAGAGGAACAGCGAGTCTGTTTCCCAGTGTGTTCTGAAAAATGGAGATCACACAGAAAAACGGCCACACTGAAAAACACGTTACATCGGTTGTGCAGACCCTGGGTACGAGGATGCCAAAGCTTTGACTCTGCACGGATTCAGTCCATTTAGACGGAGGGCAATTACTACAGAAACATTCTCCAATAACTGTGAAAATGAACACATAAATCGTCGCTGTATCCCCCGGCAGATGATTACCCGTTGTTCAACATGACCTCACAGCGACCATAATCTGTCAGACAGTTGAGGCTGAAGATGATTGCGAAATTGACACTCTGGTGCATTGCCACCAAGGACTTGTCCTCGTACATTGTATACGCTGGTTTATTGTTACAAGAGATCATATGTACTGGGTAGAGGACTAGCAAGTTGGTACTTTCGGTTCTAGTTGTGGAAGCTGCAATTTCGAGAGAGAAATAAAACTTTGGTTACGCAATCGGAATCGACATTCAAACGCCTCTAAAGCTAGGAATCCACTGCTGATTTTCTGGGTTGCGACTTGCTTTGCAACCTGCTACCTGCGATTGAATACGATCGCAAGGAACTGATACCGGTCGCCGTCCGATTGCCGAATGAAATTGACCACATCTTCGCCATTGGTGGAAATCACGTCTAGCGAGTCCACTACGGTGATCGAGTGCCCAGTTGCAACGCAACCCAGTGCTTCGCCATTGGTGGAAATCACGACTAGCGAGTCCACTACGGCGATCGAGTGCCCAGCTGCAACGCAACCCAGTTGCAAAGCAAGTCGCAACGCAAAATCTGCTTGAAAATCAATCGTGGATTCCGTATTTTTTTAATTTGCTCCGGTATTTCTTGTGTGAAACAGGTAGCATTTGGAACAAAATCGTTCCAATTCACGCGCTGTGCACTCACGCCACGGAAAAAATAGCAGTAATTCGACGTGCGAAGCATCGGAATTGAAAATTGCGATGAACCGAAGATCAGGCAACATCTCCCCTTATCTCACCACAAATGGCTATAATCTATCATTTACCTTTCACCGCAGGGCAGGAGTCGAAAGCGTATTTTCATACGTTAGACTACATCTCCAAGGGACATTATTACACCTTTTAGAGTGTCGCATTGCCTTAAGGTTGGAGAACGAACGACATGCATGATGCCATTAATGGTTCGAAGAAATGTGTCACTTGTTCAAAGAGTCCATTAAGACTGGATTTCGTGCACGATTTGATTCCTAATCTAGTCAGCCCTTTTGGCACATTCTGCAAAGAATCAGGAAAATATTTCCCCGATCAGTGCATTCAAACGGCATTATGTTTAGCTCAGTACAGTCTCATCAAATGAAGGTCACAACGATGAGCTGCACTCTTCAAGCGACGGCTCGGGAAACATGGTTAGAACTGAATCAGAAATTTGACCTCCGCGGACGTCAGCGTAAAACTGTTTATAAGGCGACACTTATTTTATTCATTGGTTTACGGATCCGCCGCACTTGTTTTTTCCGATTTTGGAAAATAAAAATAGTTGAAAAATGACATTAGGCTATTTTTTGCCGCAGCCCACTGATTATCCGATCAATAAAAATAAAAAATAATAAAAAATGCTTAATTATTTTACCGCCGACATGCTGGACGACCCTTGCCTGACGAAAATAATTCACAGCGGTTGTAACATTCATTCCCCTTCGCATACATTGAATGTACACAAAATTACAACACACTATGTATGGGAACGGGATTGAATGTTACATCCGCAGTAGAACAGTATGCTCAGCATAAAGGCGCACATGGCCGAGGTCTGATCAAGCCTGTTACATGTTTTGACAAATCTAATAAAAATATTCAATTTTTTTTAATTACAGTATTATTTTTATTTTAATTTTCCGCCATCCTGTCCAAGGTTTTCAGTGAAAATATCCGTAAACCAACAAACAAACAAAGTCAACTAAAGGCCTAGATACACCATCCAATATTATTGCACAATATGGAGCCCAAAATGGGGACTGTGTGCTTCTGGCATGATGGATAGAAGAAAGATTGGCAACAATATTGCCCATTTTGATCCTCATTGTGGAATAATATTGCACATGTATGGGCCGCTTAAGACTTTCATTGGCCATTGGTTCGATTTAAAATTCTATCCCCACAATTCGTGAGTTTGACATGTGGTCATCTTTCAGTGATGTGAAACTATCTGATGATAAAAACGCGCAAACCATTAGAAAAAAATCCGTAATACATGTACACCCTCGGGTTAAATCGACAAATGCCCGGTTGTTGAGGTGTGGCTCACGTGAGCCTAGCTTAATCCTCAAACTCGAGTTCACGTAAGTCGCGCTTATGTCTGGTCATAAGAACAGTTTAATCAATTCCGAGTTTATTGCACAACCTGAATTAAACTTGGGATTACCTAAGCNTCCGGGGAGTTTTAGCGGATATATTCACGCCTAAGAGTGTTCAATCCGACACGAGTGACACCATTGATGACGGTGTCGGCCGGTACATGCATGTATGCCAGGCAAGTTGGTCTTTTCTCAAAAGAAACCACAGAATTCACTGACGTTACACCGGCACGGCGGCGAGTTCCGCAGTCCGGCATTATGTTAATGATGCCATACACACAAACAACCTCCTCATCGTCTTAAAACTGAGTTCTTTCTTTATTATGAGCCACTTCGATAATGTTTCTGGACAGTCCACAGCCGCTGGTCGGCATTTGCTACCTTTTTAGGCCGCCCTTTCCCTTCTTCGGCATCCTGTCTGCTGCGGTTTGCACGACCATCTCAGCGTTGACAAACTCAGCGAAGGTAGCGTACTGCGCATGCTCAGAAGCCAGGAGCGGAAATCGGAAGTTCCATTTTCGTGGGCGGTGAAAATGATCGGGTGCCAACTTTTGCTTGGCGGTTTAGGACCACTTTAAGCCAAGGCTGAACAACCGGGCATAAGGATGATTTCTCGCGTGTTAATTATGGAAGTGACAACCAGTCAACTTTTCTTTCAGCTAAAACGTTTGCAGCCGTAACATTTACCCCATGCTAACAAACCCGACAGCGAACGTTGAACCAACATACAACTGCCAAAGCGTGAGATTTTTTACCACTGGTTTCAAACTGATATCCTCTATTACATGACATGTAGGATAACTATTATACATTGTATAATAGTTATCCTAAACCTCAGGCGATTGGACGAGTTTTTCATGAATTTTGCGTCATCCCCGTTCAGAAAGTTGTTTATTCTATTGGCATGGGTTGAACTTGATACGGCCCCTCCAGCGACGTCTGTCTGGGTTGTCAAGGAGCATTGCCGTCCAAATACGCCACAGACCAACGGGAAAAGTATCTTCGTTATTACCGCAAATAATGCTTTGCGACTTGACTGTGATATGTATACGGCAACCAGACTAAATACAAATATTGAGTAACAGAATTGAAGACGTCGGGCAAATACTGTGAAATCACGTTTAAGAGATCACATGTTGACAGCTGCCAAAATAAGTCATTCGGCCAGTATTACTCTTATTTAGAAACAGGGTCTTTTATCTGATTGGCTCTCGCCTGCTAATCGCCTCTCTTACATCCTCCAGCGTTACTTAAGTGTAAAATGTACTACTAGTATGCTCTGTCTGAATACATTAGAGCTCTGCCTGCAGTTTTACAATGTGTGCTGAAAACTAGGTCTTGATTCTTTGAAGTACGTACCAGGCAAGCATTTTGGGGACCTTCACGAGGCTACCTCCATCAGCGCTTTCCTAACACATATTTCTTGTAAATGAAAATTAGCAATTCTTAATTCGTAAAATACCTACGAAGAAATACGGCCATCCTGATTCTGATCTTGCGCGGCCAAAAAACCCATGTAAACAGGTAAATAAAAAGTAAATAATGTAAACATGGAAGCTGTCCTGCGGTTGACGGTTAGTTTATTCCATTTTGAACTTTATTCGAACTGAGGTACGCACATTCATTTCAAATTCAAATTCCTTTATTCACACAACCGGTTCACTGTATTAATAGTGTACAACAGATACACATTCAACAAGATGGCATGTGGAAGTAACAGATGTACTCTATCAACATTTTCGCTAAATTACATGTAATCTTCTGTTTTTTCCAAAGGTCATCATATTTTAACACATTTGGGTGGGGGTAATAGTAACCAGGGACATACTTTTTCCTGATTTGAGTTCATTCAAGCAATAAATGGTACTCGTCCCCAATACAATTGTTTGGACATAATCCACAGAATCGCTCAAGTCGTGGTACGCCATTGGTCTTCCCAATTCAATAGGAAATCTATGATTTCCTAAACGGAACTTATGCCCCGCTGTACACGATCAAATTTTTCACCAATTTTTTGGGGAATATTCAGATTCCGAACCTATTATGGCTCAATGTAGAAACCCGCATGTATGCCTTTATTGAGCATTTTGAGAAAATTGGATGAAAAATTTCATCGTGTGCAGCGGGCATTACAAAGTATGATCCTTCACCAGACCCTCCACTTAAACCCTCTACCTTATTTAGCGGATAAATGTTCGCCGCTGTGCTTGGGTCGCTGAAATCGATATAACAGAGCGATGATACGGCATTCCTTCTGATTCGTTGCAGAGATGAAGACAGGCGACGTAAGGAACACGCGCTGACACCGATGGAATAGAGTCCACTCGCAGGGAAAACTTCGACGTAGTTTCATAACCTATAGGATGAATTCGACTTGGGATTACGTTACGCTTCGCTCGACGACGGGCATGTCTACGGAGGAATCAACGGAGCCGGATGATTACAACTTCACCGATGTCTTTTTCTACATATCGGAGAATACTACAGCTAAAATGATAATTACTGACCATACTTGGCCCGTTTATTCGGCCGTTATTATCACTATGCTTTATATACTTGTAATCATTTTCGCAATCGGAGGTAACGCCGTTGTGTGCTATGTCGTTCTTGGATTTCAACGGATGCGAACAGTAACGAATTACTTCATAGTGAATTTAGCCTTCAGTGATATCATGATGGCAATAATGTGCATACCATTTTCATTCGTCGCCAATACAATGTTTACATACTGGCCCTTTGGGCCCGTGTTATGCCCCGTTGTCACGTACTGCCAGACCGTTTCTGTGTTCCTCAGTTGTTTAACCCTTGTTGCAATTGCTATTGATAGATACGTCGCGATAATTCACCCATTAAAGCCCAGGTTGACTGTTAAACAGGCCTTGGTGGTTATCGCCATCATCTGGGTGCTCGGAACTGGAATTTCTTTACCAGTTGCTGTCCTGTCTCGGATAGAAAAACGTCATGATCATAGAAAAGTCACGAGGGATTACTGCACGGAGATTTGGCAATCGCCCCAGCAGAAGTACAACTATAGTATATCCATAATGTTGTTACAGTACTTTATTCCTTTATCAATTTTCGTGTTCACCTATATTAGGATAGGTGTTGTCATATGGGTGAAGAAACCACCAGGGGAAGCGGAGAATAACCGAGACCAACGAATGAATGCATCAAAAAGAAAGGTAAGATGGACGTCCGTTTTACTAATATAATTATACACTGAAATACTACGCTTCATCAAAATGACGAACTTACTCTCCATTCCACTTCCGAGTGGCGCGAAGTTTATCAACAATAGCTCCGCAACGGCTGGGTCAAATTCGACATACCATACATCAATTGACCTGTCTTTCTTGTCGGTATCTTTCTGCTATCTTCATTTCGCGTAAGGTCGACATAACGGGGTCATGTAGAATTAGCAGAATCAGCAGATCTGGCGGATTTAGCGGATTCTATGTAAAATTGAATAAAATACAATGATGAATGGAAACTAATTTAGCAATATAATTTTTCATGTGTCCCACAGACTACAAAGGACCGCGAAAATACCTTTTACAGTCGGTAATCCAAACAGGGGCAACAAAAATGGTCTGCAGGAATAGTTCGGCCAGTTGCCATTCATGACGCTGTTGCAGCTTTTCTTTTATAACCTGTGCAGCATATAGAACACTTGAAAAAATTATATTACTTAATTATTTTTTAAAATCCCTTTATTATCAAATATTATTCAATTTTATACAGAATCCGCTAAATCCGCCAGATCTGCTGATTCCGCTAATTCTACATGGCCACATAACGGATCCCTTTCTCAAAACCCATGTCATTTCGCCATGGTGTTCAGTGCAGTTTACACGTGCGCGATGCATTGCGTCATTTCAAAATGGCCGCCACTTCGGCCGTACAAACAGTGATTTGTGAAAGAACTTTTTCTGTCACATTTGTCGGGAAAGTGACAGTGATGATGGCTGTAGCGGCAAAAAAGACAAATCGATTGATGTATGGTATGCCATATTTGACCCAGCCGTTGCGGAGATATCCTTGATAAACCTGGCGCCACTGGGACATGGGATGAAGGTTCGTTTTCCATAATCACCAAACTGAGTAGTATCTAAATTCGTCAAAATGACAAGTCCACGTTCGTCATTTTGACGAACATAAACAAGTGTTCATCAAAATGACGAACGTGGACTTGTCATCATCACAAACCCGTGTTTATGTTCGTCAAAATGACTAACGTGGACTTGTCGTCTTGACAAACCCGTGCTTATGTTCGTCAAAATGACGAACGTGGACTTGTCATTTTGACGAATTTAGATACTCAGTTTGGTGATAATGGAAAACGAACCTAAGTTCGTCATTTTGATGAAGCAGAGTTTTTCAGTGTATTATATAAACATTCTCTCTCTCCACGTACAAGGGTGTCACAATCTATCTAAAGATAGCTGATATTCATAAAAGCTAGCAAATGCTTTTACTTCAAGTTTTGTAGTGCATTTACATTGGACCTCTTTGTGCAAATATTAAGTTAAGCATGCT
Source organism: Notospermus geniculatus (assembly GCA_002633025.1). Taxonomy (NCBI): domain Eukaryota; kingdom Metazoa; phylum Nemertea; class Pilidiophora; order Heteronemertea; family Lineidae; genus Notospermus; species Notospermus geniculatus. Next base: position 255,498 of record NMRB01000787.1, on the reverse strand, counting down.
AACTTTTATGAATACCAGCCGATGTCTTTAAAGAACACAGTGTCGTTGTTGTCCCTCGTACATGAATTATTCAGAACCAAAAGTGCATTGCACAAATTCACGAAAGTTATTACAGTTTTGCGGCTATTTTGACGCTCTGCAGGCTGGTATACATGGTTATTACCATGAAGGAATCAAACATAAAGGTTCAAATTACAAATTTAGCATTTTTTAAATGTGGATAGTATCCCTTTAAAAACTTCAACAGATTTGCATTTTGACTCATCCATATGATAGGCAAGACCCTACTGCATGTTTACTGCAAATTTTGTTGAATTCCGACGAGTTGATCTTATGATACAAAGGGACCGAATTAATGACAACCAACCCCATGAACGATGAGAGCGCAGGGTCATCTGTGTACATTTGAATAGGCTAACGTACATTTGCACATGGAACACTAATGACGCTGTAAATAGCTTTGTCGTCATCAGAAATGGAATTCAAGGCATCAAGTTGACAGATTCATGTAGCCCACTACCATAAAAAAGTTGAAACTCCTGCCTATTACGTAACGCCAAAATTCAGGCAGTGAGAGACATCTGGTGGCGACATATGAAGTGTATCCCTAATAATAATAATAATGTGTGGGCTTATAGTGCCTTTTACATTTAAGTGTCAAGGCACTTCACATTATTACCCAGCCTAATCCAGAAACCTTTCTGTAGAAACCAAGAGCAGCTACAATCAAGCGCACACATGGACATTTCAGGCCAGTTGAGAGTATACAGAGTGACACAGCCAGGGATTGAACCCGCAACCTTCCGATCACGAGTCCAACGCTCTAACCATTGTGCCACCGCGCTCCCTCGGTTATTTCATCGTTCGCAGTTAAACCTTTATGTTTGATTCCTTTGTGTTATTACCCAAACAAACCAGGAGCTAATTAAAGCTGAAAATATCACGTTTTTTTTTCGCTCATCATACCTATCGCAGTGATGCATCAGATACCAAGATAACATCTCTTCTAAGAAGGTGCTAGCTCTCCCCACCACTGCCAGTTAACAACAACATCACGCAACCGAACACGTCCATCCCCACTAAAAAAAGATAATAAGAATAAATTGAGTTTTTAGCTCTTGTCAATTCGGCCATCGGATAAAATTGGTTTATATTGACTCGTGGGTAATAACCTTCGATCACGCAATGTTTTTGTCTTTGGATAATTAACAATCAGCGACTACATGTATTTGATTGCCTGGACACAATTTTAGGGAGGCCAAGACTTCACGTTGACGTTACAGCATCACAGGCCTCAATCGGCTGCGATTTCATAGAGCTACATGTAATGTACACTACATGTTAATAGGGACACGCCGGTTAACAAAGAAGAGTTCTCGCAATCGCCCTGTACACGGATGACTGCAATATTATAGAGTTTTCGCAAACCCCCGAAACGCCAAACGCGAACGTCTATCCTTTTGTTTGGTGCTCGCTTCATGCAATCGAACAAAGGGTTTGGCGTTCGCGGTTGGCGTTTCGGGGGCTTTGCGAAAACTCTGTATTGTCTGAGTATACCCGCACAATAGATAAACGTAGTCATTGGCCGAATTTGGGCGGTGGCAAAAAGTAACGATTTGCTTAACGATCGAACCCTTTGTAAAGCCTTTGTTGAAAATCAGCTTGAAAATCAGTGGTGAATTCCTAGCTTTAAGAATATACTTATGTAAGACAACGGATTTGATTCGATGATGCATGCCCTTGCCAGTTTTCTGGATTTTGATTTTTCCGTTGCTGGTCGTCGAACTGGTGAATCAATCATTGGAATGTCAACGACATGATTGCGTGACTTGGTAATCAAGCAATAAAAAAACAGCCCTATCACAAAACCCAAATATTTTACGAAGAATTGTTCATCAGCAGGTGGAACAGCTGATGAGAATTAGGGATGTTAAGAACCACGGCTGCCATCGGCTTCAAAGGTTTATCAGTAATCCGCCGGCTAAACCGCAAAATTGCAAAAGTACGCAGCTCAGTGGCAACGAAGCACTTTCGTAACGCGCAATATCCCTGAACTAACAAAAAACATGCTCAACACGTACGATAAATGTTGCGCAACTGGTTGACGAATCTAAATATTCGCTGTGTTTCAAAACAATGCATCAACGCACTTTGCAGGACGTCATCGGCTTGAAGGTTGGGATTAATCTAGCGTGTTATCGGAAGGACTTGTCAAGTCTGACGCACACTGGAGACCGTTTGCTCAGCAAAATATAAAATATTTGATGTCCACATTAATTCCGACTTTATGTCCATACGTGTATAAAATCACGAATTTTATGTCCAAACTAAATCAACCAATCGCAGCTGAGTAATGTAAATTCCTATTTTATGTCCATATTAAATCAGGAATTTATGTCCACATAAAATCGACTTTAGGACGGAAGCGATGAAATTGGAGCCGAAAGTGATCGGGAACACTCACTTCCTTTCAAAAGTCCTTATCCGTGGTTGGTCGATTTTATGTGGACATAATTTCCTGATTTAATATGGATATAAAATAGGAATTTATTTGGACATTAAATAAGGAGTGCGATTTTATATCCACATTAAAAACTTAGCTGCGATTGGTTGATTTAGTGTGGACATAAATTCGTGATTTAATGTGGGCATAAAATCGGAATTAATGTGGACATTAAATATGAATTGTGTCCACCCTGGCCTGCGATATACGTGCGGCACTGTGAGTAACCCATGCCTGCGTTATGCACTGGTCTTATCGTATTCGTACGCAGTCGTCAGTAGTCCGTGGCGGATACCTATTAAGACACCAGTCCCGCAACCTCGTTCCAATGTGCTTGTAATTTGGCGTTAGAATGACTTGACAAAACATGATCTTCTGATTAGCCTCTGGGGCAAACATGATACCAGTCTCGCAGCCAGCGAGACCCCAACAATTTTCGCGCTAAATTCGGCTTTTGATGTTTTGTAACCGGATGGATGTAATGGTATGCGCTAATGGCGGTAACAGTACGTTGCGATATGTATATGAAAAATACGTCACATCACGCCATGTGATGTCATTACCAGCCCAAAAATACAATAATGGCCCATTTTAAATTTCAAAGAAACCCTTTCATTTTTTATAATGGCCAAGTTCATGCTTCGCTTTTTAAAAATTATTTTATTAGTTTTTTTTTAGTACGTTCTGAAGATTACTCTCTCTGGCCCTATTCATGATTCCTTTCGGTTGGTGGATGCAAGTTCACTGTTTTTTCAACGCTCCGAATCTACATAAAATGAAAAAATAACGCAGTCATTCCAGGGAATCCGTTTGAGATACAACTTACTGGCGTTAGCCGGGTCAGGTGACAACCAATGTGGGGAGATACACTACTCCAGCCATTAAAGTCCGACTCGATGCAATTGCCGAAAAGTTGTCCAAATTCAGCTCGCCGTAAAACATTCCCGCCATCTCCGATAGTTTTGAAACTCACACAGTAGACGTAGAGGAGACTTTTTCGAGTGTGTACGAGGTTTCATGCACTGAAAAATATTACCAATAAGACGATTTTGAGCAGGTTGAACAGAGATGCACAATGTACGTCTATGTATACTTATGCACCTACTGAGATACCGCGCGTACATTTGATACACTAAATGTACATGTACATGTACATTACGACGGTGTCACGAAAATTGTTTATAAACAAGCCTAGTGGCGACAGGGGTTCGCTATTATCGAATAAGCATGGTTGCGGAAAAGGGAGGAATGTGGAGGAAGTATACTGTAAACTCACTGCACACAATCTCACGGGAAAAAGCTTGGCTGAACATGTGAACGCAGGGGTGGCTGCCCACCCCACGCAATACCCAGCGCTCATAGCGGACAAATCGTGGAACTACACTTTGTATACAAGCTCGCGTAGTTTGGTTCCCGAAATCACCGCTAGGCGCAGCCGGCTTTAGAAACCGCCGAAATTTGTACCTTTGCTGACGTTTGTTCAGAGTACTGCCCAACTAATCAGGTCGAAAGCTAGTGGTACACTATCACCAGACACAATATGACGTTAAAATACCGCAAAATAAGGCCGTAAACGTCAAGGAAAGCTTGACGTCTAAAATAGCTTGAAAAGTGGTGAGAAAATAGGGGTCCATGTGGTCGCAGCTAGCGCTCCAAGCGGCTCCATAGCGGAACAATACTACATGTTATCCATCGTGTGGCCCTTTATTTGAAGAAGTCCACAAAGAGAAAGCTTTGACTCTACGTTCTCTTTCTTGAACAGATCACATCTAGTTTGGTTTGGTTTTTATTCAGAAATCTTTCTGGTGTTCTCGACAACCGTTCCCATTCTTCACCCCGTTTATAACAAATTCTCAACCATTAATTCAGGTATAGAACTTACATCTTGATGATTATGATGAATTTCTCACCTGCGCTGGATAAAACTTGGTTATATCCGCCGGTGCCAATTATCCAAATCCATCAGGACTTTTCAATCATCGCAGCCCCGGGAAAATATCTAGATTATGAAAGATCAATGTTGAATATGAAAGCGGCGATTTTAAAACCGGCGAAAAAGCAATTTTGCACTCATTCAAACTATTTTATGGAATAACAAACCGCCGATGGCCACATTTTTATCGCCCCTTAGTGAAATTACCAACATCCTCTCAACTTACAATTAGTGGCAATTAGAAAGTCAAATACATTGTCGGGAGATTGAACCCCTGGATAAGTAAGTGGTTATACACACTGATGTCTATCGCAAAAGTGGTGAACCTACGGGCAAAGCGAAACTCCATCTTTAACTGAAGAACTTCTCTGTGGAGAGCGAGTGTGTCCACGAAAGGCACCCGCAGGTGGAATAATTGATCAGGAACAGGTGAGCACCTGTTGCTTTAACCGACGAGGTACATGTTGAAGTTCATGTTGGAGACACTTTGAAATTAATATCAATGGCCTTCAAAAGTTGACAAATTTTAATTACATGTTGATTTAAAGTCGAAAACAATTTTAATTACTTTTTTTATTGTTACAATTTTATTTATTATTATTTCAGTTTACACATTAGGCTACATGTACACATCACAAATAATGTACATGTATAAACTGAAATAAAACGAGAAATTAAGGAGAGATGGTGACACTACATGTACTTAACTGTGAGGCCAAGAATAGAAGAATCGTCTAAATCTTGGCTTTCTCAATTCAACCGTTATGAAGCCTTGCCAGTTAGCAGGCGTCTACTACGACACGCACCGTTGTATACACAGCGGCCAACTACAATGTACACGTAAATGTATGTGACCAATCAGATTCTTCGGTGTTGTGGCTAATAGCGTCAAATGAAATCCGCCAAAAAAGATGAAATCCACCGTATTCAAAAAGGGTGATCATCGCGCGTTTAAGAGTTAAACGCGCGTAACTTCACTAAATGCACACTCGTCCATCGTGCATTTGACGACATTACACGCGTCTAAGTCTTAAACACCCTTTATGAATACGGCCCTAATTATTTTTTTATTCGACAGTCCAAAAATGCACTGCCACCCTGACTTCAATGCATTGCGCTTCCAACTTGATTTAAAGAACAAATAATCGTCTGTCTTGGTGGTGGGGCCTCATTCAGTTGAGTTCTTTAGACTTAACGCCTGTTGTTGGAATATGTTGTCGGTGCTAACCGAACTGGCTTTTATAAACACATGGTTATGGAATGCATTCTTCGCCTTCTTCTGCTTCGTCACTCCAGAGAGTGCACGATATCACGCCAGCATCACGCCGGCTAGTTTGCGTTTTAGCATCCAACGACAAACCATAAAATACTGAAGCATTCTCATAATTGTCTTGGGATATAGTTTTGAAGATGGCGTCTTCCGCAAAAATGTTTAATCGCCGCTTTATTCAACTGTTACAGTGATGTTTCATAAATCTAGATATTCTCCCGGGGCTGTTATGATTAAAACGTCTTGATGCAGATGTGATCCCAAGAGATTCGAGATAATGGTTTTATTAATTTCATTCGAAGTCACCCTCGTTTTTAGAGTAGAGCAGCAAGATGATGCTCATCAACAATCATCAAAAAATCATCTTCGTGGGTTTTTAATGATCGTGCTATGCAACCTACTCAAGGCCGAGTTTCTTTCATGATGTCAGACTGTACTGATTTCATAGCAGAGTCATAGAAAGCGCAATAATTCCACACTAATTTCATAGTAGAGACAAAGAGGGGGAGATATTTCCATGCGTCCACCACGGCGATCGAGTGCCCAGTTGCAAAGCAAGTCGCAAAGCAAAATCAGCTTGAAAATCAATGGTGGATCCGTAGCTTAAGTTACGCATGTTATTTGATAATCGGGAGGGAGTCGAAGAGACCGACCGACCGACAGACGACAGACAGAGAGAAAGAGAAGAGAGAGCGAGAGAGAGAGAGAGCTAGACAGTCATGACAGTCCGTCTGACGGCCTTTGCTTCATCGATCAAAAATACCAATATAGTTTTCCTAGGGCAAGCGAATGGTACCGTATTACAACCTTCATACAATATTCATATGCCCCTGGAAATAGATCTGTAGGATGATGGACTCGCAGGAGTTGCTTTGGTCCAGGAAGCAGAGTGATTCTTCAATAAGAGTGGAAGATGAAAAAATAATCATTCAGGGACACGTAGCAATCTTCAAAAGTAAATCTCAATACAGAGAAGCAACAGCAGCAGAGCCGTACTCGACGTGGATTAATTCAACGGGAGATTGGATATGAAGGAGGCGATTCAGCATCGTGGCAAAAACAGGAACTTAAATTTCGGGGCCCATATTTTCAAAGCTGTTTTATCCGAAACCTGTTTTTACAAAAATCTGTTCCAACTTAAGAATCATTTTAAATCCATACTTTCAAAAGTGCTTTAAGATAAAACGCTGTTCTTATTGAAACGTGTTTCACCCAGCGTTTTAAATGTTAGTGGGAACCATGTATTGCATAACATCACTATATGTGGTACATGTGGGGATGACTAATTTCTTGCGGCAGTGCCATAGGCCTGCAAGTGCTGCATTTTAGCTTTAAAACAACTTTGAAAATATGGGCCTTGGAGTCTGTCGCTATGACAAAACAAGCCAAAAGGAAGTTAGACATGCCCCTACCTTGCACTAGCTAAAACGCTTTTTAAGGGAGACATAAAATACTTTTTAGCGTTAAAACCCTTTGGAAAATATGAAAGTAAAATGTGTTTTAGTCGGAGCGTCCTAAAACTAAAACAACTTCGAAAATATGATTTTTCCAAATAACATTGTTTTATCGTTTTAAAATACATTTTAGCATTAAAACAACTTTTGAAAATATGGGCCTGGGAAATCGAATGCACGTCGGCTGAAGTGAACGGCAGATCCCGATGTTCCACTGCGCAACTGATGTCAAAGCCTTTTGCTTCCAAAGATGGGTAATAAGCTTTCCATTGTTCGCTTGCCATTGCGACAAACGGACGGATGACCTTGTGAAGGTTAATGAAGAAACGAATGCAATAACTGATAGCCTCATACATGTGATAAAACCTTCAATATACCTTGTGGGGATGTCAACGTGTGCGATGGATTTCCGCGAGAAATCACGATGACCATTTACGCTCATTTGCTCGAACACACATCCTCACGGCCAGTCTGCCGGTAAAACCGCATCGTCCTGATCATCTTAAAGACCATGTATATTTGCCTCGTCGAAGAATGATCACTGCTGTAAATGTCGGCGACGATCATTAATCTCGACACATATAGGTTAAGACGACAGATACCACCAAATATGCCTGTCTTATGTTTACACTCAAAGATGCGAGATGAAGTTAGTCCAAATCAGCATAAATCAGGAAAGTCTTCAGACAAGACAACAATGGTTCACCATTGTCGTTCGAACAGATGGAGTGGATTTTGAAAGGGATCATGAAAATAAGATACTTATCGGAAAATTAAAAGTGTTTGTTTTCATAATGACGTCTTTTCCACATTCAAGACGTCTTTCCGGTTCTGCTGAGATATGGCTGCAGGTCTAGACACATGAGACTGATACTCTGTACTTCCGAATATTCAGGCACTAAGTACCAGTCACCATTATTAGAGCTGATCGCCGATCAACACGCGGGACCGAAAATGCTTTGTTTGTAACAGGCGTTTCTAAAGATGACATGTAGCTTTTCCCTCCAAGTAAAAGTGTCGGAAGTTCTAGATATCGGTCCAAAAGCTTTCTTAAGCTTATGTCAATTGTATTTATCATACCGATGAAAAATAAAGCATTGTTTGTTGTATGAATCGACCCTTAGGTAGATATGGCGATGTACTTTACAAAATACCGTAGGCCTACGTCTCGCATTATAAATCCCCTATGGGCATCTCACTCTTAAGGTGTGTCTGAATGGGACCAGAAAATGGCTGGTGGCAGTAGGAATGGGGTAAAATGGTTATTGAAAAAGGCAGCGTTTCTTGTTTATAGTTTACTTGGAGGCATCTTTCCGCCTAAGTGCAATAGACCTATCTGTCGTAGTAACTTGTAATGCAACAGGCGGATGACTTGAAGAGCCGTTTCAACAGTTCGATTTCAGCGAACTTATGTGCATTATTTCAGCGGCTTGGCAAATGTACACTTCGCAACTGTACACCAGTTGCGTATCAGCTTGCCAGAGAATGCCATATGCGAGATCTATACTAGTAATCGCCGATCAACAGGACCTTGCTTTTTCCTACGGTCCACAAAACATGTTTTTTTCCTTTTAGCAACAGCTGGCATTCTTCTCACCTTATCTTACACTCGATAATTCAGTGGTATCGGTCTCCGCTCGAAGCTGTAGTCACCCTCAACCACTGAAACACTTGGTGCCAAAGTCCGTTTCTGAACACTAGATGTCACTACCAGTTGTTGACGAACGCGCTCGATCAACCAGCCAATGAACGATCAGCCAATAAGAAAATGTTTCATGTTTTCCCCTAGTTGCGTGAAATACTGGTCGCTGATTGGTTGATGACAGTTTGCGCCATCTAGCGGTCAGAAACATGATTAGGCCCATCTGTGCCAGTGGTTGAGAGCGTATATCTAGTATTAAGCTCGAGGCCACTGGGGACGAGTGTAACCTTATCTCAGGATGAGACAAAATCTGCACTGATGGTTAACGTACATGTACATAATAAGCTGCGATATGCAGGTAACCATTAAGATTTATCGGAGGTGCAGGCAATCACGATGTTCACTTCTGCAAAATCGTTACCACAAACAAGGAACGATTTGCAGTAATCGCCACCGCGAACGACAGCGTGACAATAATCCGGCTTTGTTCCCAGTTAATGCGTACCTTCTAACAATCATTTGCTCCTTTATTCCTGTCAGTTTGCTGCAGATTTGTAGCATCAGAAATAAACATGTCCGCGTTTTATGACGGCGTAATTTCCTGGCGGGCGTTAATGAACGTTGATAAATCACAATCGACAAGTAATTCTGTCGCACCGTCTTGATTTTGTCATGTACTGGCGTCCAATAAATTCCTTGAAGCTTAGAGATGCTGACGTGTGACCTCCTTCGCGCATGCCCTCATCACCTCGAGTGACGTCACTCCGCCTTTTCATCTTCGTGGTGGTCTAGATTCCATCGGCGCAGGAAGCGCTGAGGGTCGCTATGTCTGATTAATATACTCGTACAAAACTTTAGTCCTCGGGACCTTCTTGCTTTATTGTCTGTCAGAAGGCCAAGCAGGATAGAACGACATCTGATATTAAACGATGCAAATCTCTTAGCCAGGCCGACGAATCACTTCCAGTTTATTCAAAATGAATTCTCTCATCGTCAAGAATATTTTTAAGTTGTCAGGCAGTGGTGAATATCTTTTATTTTTACTTTTGGGATTTTATTATCTTTTTGGAAATCACATCTACAACAGAACTACCGAAACGGCACCTCATCAATCATTTGTGCCTTATCGTGTCACCCTCGGGGAAGGTTGGTGGCAAAACGAATGCTTGCATTGTTCAGAAAATTTCAACAAAAAAAATGAAACCAGATTCATTATCATAGTACCTTCTGCTTCGCTTGACCATTCGGCATCGTTGCCTTTGTGTTTTTTCGGATTGGGACATTTTCAAAAACCCTTCAGAAAAGGAATCATAATAATGCACACTGCAAAAATGACTTCGAGAATACAAGACAACAAAGGATATACTCTGTATAAACGATATTCTCTCTGAGCATCACCTTTTCCCCTACTACTGCTCTTCGTTTTCCAGATAGCCCAACAAAACAAATCTCTATTTCGCATGTTCAGTTTGGCCTATTCATCAGAAAGTTCGCCAAGTGCAAAACTCACAAATATGGTAGGAAAAACGATTTTCATATCCATTATTGGGAATATGAGAAAAAGATCACATGAAGATAAAGTTAAAGTTTGGGTTTCTAGTATGATATCAACAACGGCAGAGGTGTCATCAGACTTTACACTAACCCCAATCTATCCTGAAACCTTTCAGTAGAACTCTGATGAGCTGCTCATTCAGCGCTACAATCTGAGCTTTTTCGACCGGTACCCATTTATACACCTCGAGACGCCAGTAAGGCAAAGAGACTTGCCCAAAGTCTCACGCCCAGTGGGATTTAGACTGGTACCCGATCCTAACTATTTTACATCGGGCTTTTGCATGTGTTAGGACCGGGCGTGCCTACCGCCTTCGTGCCTCTGATTGGTCGGTACTGGCGCAGGTGGTAAGTGTGCGAACTATTATGTTGATAGATTTTCTATTTTTAACATGGAAAACCCCCGGCGTGATTGGTGAATTTCCTGGGTCAAAGGTCGGTCACCTTCTATCTGCATTCTGAACCGTTTTGAAACTGGCTACAGAGAGCAGAGACGGATGTCAAATAGCTGACACATGAACTTTAAGGGAGTTTAGGGTTATATCTCTTGAACATTAACTATTAGACAGGATTAGCACCTTTCCGACTCCGACTCCGACTACAACTACGAGAACGAATTGCAGTCCGCTGTCGTCATCCTAGATAAAAACGATTTGATAGACGTTTGCAAATCGTAAAATGCCATAACTTTGTGGCAGAATAATTTTGACTCGTAATCGGAAGTGCACCTAACTCGCAAATATCATAGTCGTATTTCAAGTCGTAACGACTTGGATTACGAGTTCAATATTCATAATTTATCCGTATTTCCGATTTATAAGGCCAAATTTTTCTGCCTTCAGTATATGGTGTCTGATGAATTGAAAACGTCTACCAACTCGTTTTAATCAAGGATGTCCACAGCGGACTGCAATTCGTTCTCGTAGTTGAAGTCGGAGTCGGAAAGGTGCTAATCCTGTCTAATACCGTACCGAACCGAAAACTACAACAGAAAGTGTGTGTTTTTTTTTATTCTTGCTGTTTTGATTAAGTAATGCCCACTTCTTTTATTTCCTGCCATGATAGCCACCCACAGAATCCTTACGACGCACACCGATTGCTTTATGATTATTCCCCAATGTCTCACATGTAATTGACAAATGGTAGGCATCAGCAACTCTTCAATTATTTATTCATTTCCGAAATGAAAAACCCTCAAATGGGCAACACTTCATTTTCAGTAGCGCATGCAGTGAAATATAATGTCACACTTTACTATTCAATGTTATAGACGGCATTCGAGCATACTAATTTGCCAGATTTTTGCCTAGACTAAATTCAATTAAATTCAGTTCAAATTTGTGTTAGTAAGCACCAGCGTCGAGTGCGAAATCTTCAGAACCAATCTAACGACGAACGAGTAGAATGGTTGGCTGATCGGAAAAGTCAGGGTTACAAAAAATGTAGGTCATTACACAGAGGATACACGTCCGATGATTACACACGCAACAGCACTCCTAAGTGCACGCCTCCGATTTTGTTTACTATGAACACAACTCAAAATTATGGTGCTACATGTATGTATGAACAGGCCTTACATGTATGAATGAACAGGCCTTGAAGGGCTAGGGTATTCCTTCCCTACCCTTCGCTATATATACCCGCGTTAAGGGAGCTAGACCTCTATTGACAAAGTTGTTGAACTCAATCTCGCCCATGTATAGTAACTCTCGTTCCTATGGTATCCACGTATGCATTGCAATGTAATCATACATGTACATTTTCCAACACTGGGGCGAAAAGCACCCAGGACCCAGGACGACAATAACCCCTTTAACAGGGCTATCAAAGATACCGAACTTTGGAGTCCGTCCCCGTATCCTTGTCGGCAATGGCTGATGTATGTACACTCAGTCTGGCTTTAAAGGTTACCTGAAACGGTTTTATCAACTTTTGGTTTTCTGCATAATCTTGTAGAGTATTAATCAGGCATCAGGAAACTGAAAACCGCATGAAAATCGGATCATCCATTTCCATGTTATGAGAATTTAAAAAGGATGACTACACACCCTAACAACCATGTCAGGCAGCGGTGAACAGCACATTTGATGTCATTGGATTTTTTAAACATATAAAAAACATTAAAATAACTCATTTAACTCAGGCAGTTAGGTGTAGTTTCGATGTAGTTTTCTTGTTCAGTCAGTCGTACTGCAATTATTTCCTGAATATGGATTCTGAGGACAATATTTGGATTTCTGGACAGCACAATTGACCTCACTCACTGTTATAAATGATCCAATCTTCATGCAACTTTCACTGAACTGTTTTTTACTCGAACTACTTTTCAGAGAAAAAAATCATGAAATGCGTTTCAGGTAACCTTTAACAAGAGGAAAGGCAGGCAAAACGCCACCCTACAGTGCAGGAAATCATACATGTAGCAAAGCAGTTTTCTGAATATTGCTAAAAATGAGTAAAAAACCGATACATAATATTGATGGTCAGAGCGTGATATCCTCCATGCCCTATTGCTTCCTAATTTTGTTATTTGTCTGAATTATGACTAATACGCGAAACGTGATCGACATAATTCTCGGTCCGATATTTTCCTTTCGGTAGAAAACGCCGTATTAACTTAAATGATATCTACAAATTTGTCAGACATCGCGTCCGTGATTTGAGATGATTATGATTTATTGTTTCCTTAATTTTGCATCGGTCGTCAGTACGAATGTCTGCAGAGAGCATTTAGATGCAGCGGTCATTCGTGGGTCAGTTGCACACTTAATGTGTGTAATGTGGCCGTATAAAGCGACCTCTCAGTGACACAGCATGAAGGAAACGGTCCATGGTCCATGTGCTCACCTGGGTGTCCAAGATACGGAATAGCACAAAATTGACACACAAAATGATAATACAGGAATCTCTCACTAAGCTAACCTGGGTAAATGTACTTGTACTAGAAGAACGAACACAAGTGTTAGTGTCAAGCCAATATGTTTCAGGAAAATTTCACACCAGGTTAGAACTTTCTTTGTGCTAATTGTTCATATGGTATGAGCCAAAAGTACATTTTTCAAGATGGACGACTGGCGGCCATATTTGAAGTGCAATAGAGCTAAAATTTGGCAAACAAATACAATGTAGAGGGTTTCTACATACATATTCGTACCAAGTTACAACATTCTAGCTGCTGTTCTTCATGAGATATTGACTAAAGTCCCATTTTCAAGATGGCCGACTGGCCACCACATCTGAAGTCGAAAAGGGTCAAAATTTATGTACGTATAGAGGGTACCTAATTTCAAGGTCAACACATTATAATTGCAGTAAAATTTATGAAATATGGGCCAAAATCCATTTTCAAAGATGGCCACCTGGCGGCCATCTTTGAGGTACACTAGAATCGCGCCGAAAATTGTTGAACACATAGAGGTGACACAGATACATAATCACACCAAATTAGAAGACGCTAGGTCAAATAGCCACGAAACGTGCCACCAAATGGCAAAATTTTGAACTTTGGCCTCTAAATCTGTGACCTTGGAAAGTAGGTCAAATCAAAATCCCGTTAGATATACCATGTATCCTTATTACATAGATGTACCTATGATAAAAATTTGGAGATGATCCAGTCAGTAGTTTGGAGATGATCCAGTCAGTAGTTTAGGAGTTATTGCANCCGCTGGTTTCTCGTAGGTTGAGCGAAGAATGGGGTAAATTCGCGATCGACCGGCCACGTGCTTCGCCATTTTTGTCCATTCGGAGACCCAACCTGGGCGAATTTTTCTGTAAATCTCACCCGATTTTCATGATGGTAACGATTTTCAGGAGCACCACACACTTATAAACACAAAGCTGGGCGAAAAGCCCACAGAAAACGGCCAAAAGCCCACAGAAAACGGCCAAAGTGCGACCCACCGGCAAATCCTTCGTTGAAAGCCATTAAAACATCGACTTCCGGCTTGGTCCAAAGAAAACGGCAAAATGCGCATGCGCGAATTATCCATGGCAATGACCTAATTACGAAGTTTGATCTCATCTATACCCTGTATCAAGTCCTGCAGCTGGAGTTTGAAGGACGAAGGTCCAGTACATAAACTTCCATCATGGGTAAAGCAATGCATATTCGCGTGGGGCGAAGTGGCTGTATTTGGTGGCGGTGGTGACGGCGGCGGTGGCGGTCGTGGGCGGTGTCGTCGTAGCACTCCTGGTTGCAATCAACGAAAACCATTTTGAGAGCTCTGTTGGCAATATACATGTACCATAGGTGTTTTCCTGGCTGATCGATCCTGAGCATATGAAATCATTCCCTTGACCAGCTTCAACATACACGAGAGACACTACAAACGTTTCGTCTTTCATGGGAGCCACCTCCCACTGACAGACGCTGATTTCCCAATTATAGGATTGAATGCCCATAATAAGAGCACGTACCTAATATCTGGTTTGGGAACAGTGATAAACGAGGCAAAAGTGACGCAGAATTTTAAGCGTTTTTGTCATTTCTACGATAGTTACGCGATGATGCGGAGGAAAAGCTGACCTGTGGCGCTGATCTTTCTGTAAATTTCTTAATAATAAGATGCTGCAACGACACCCGAGGCGCCTTTATACCAATCAAGCCATAACGGCAGAAAAAGTGAAGGTGTTGCAGGCAGGTAGGTTTTTACTCGGATGAATCAAACTGAACAGTGGACACATTTTTCCACCTGATGCGGCGTCAGAAGAGAAAAAGTGACATCATGTCGCGGTGAAGTCATTCGGAATCCAATAATGGTGGACATGTGACGTCATTTCCGATGGCACCATTCGATTCGGCGACCCCGAAAATGTGATAGGTCTTGGAATTATATGGCAAGCCGATTGTCCATTCCGGCCTAAACCATGGTTTACGGTCCCTAAACCATGGTTTAGGACCCTAAACTATGGTCTAGGGTCCTAAACTACAGTTTAGACACCGTAAACAATGGTTTAGAGAAAAAATGTCCACTTCGACGCGTAAACTATAGTTTATAGCCCTAAACCATGGTTTAGGGACCCTAAACCATAGTTTAGAGAAAATATTGTCCATTAAAAGACAGAATGCTGCAAATGGCGATTCCGAAGTCTAAAACTGAAGATTTCAGTAAACTTTGATTTACTGAATACAACAGTTTAGGGACCCTAAACCATAGTTTGGAGTAAACTATGGTTTAGGGACCCTAAACCATAGTTTAGAGTAAACCATGGTTTAGGAATTCCTAAACTGTTGTATTCAGTAAATCAAAGTTTACTGAAAACTGTAGTTTACATCGGAGTGGACAATCGGCGCTTTGGGAATGGACATTTCGCAGTAAACCATAGTTTAGGGACTGTAAACGATGGTTTAGGCCGATTGGCAGTTTTGCAAAACGTATTTACTGTGAACACAAGTTTATTGAAAACAGAGAATGCTGTAAATCACAGTTTTTGATTCGTAAACTGTGGTTTAGGCTAAACCATAGTTTATAACCCCTAAACCATGGTTTTACTCGAAACCATGGTTTACAATCCTAAACTATGGTTTAGGCCTGCCAAAATGGACATTTTTCTCCAAACCATGATTTACGGTGCCTAAACTATAGTTTAGGACCCTAAACCATAGTTTAGGACCCTAAACCATGGTTTAGGGATCGTAAACCATGGTTTAGGCCGGAATGGACATTCGGCTTGCCATAGAATTATGCTTCTATCTCTTAGATTCGAGATACTATGTGGGAAAAGGTGTCCAAAGTGGCGGCCATATTGGAATTCAAGATGGCAGCTCTCAGGGGTGATTTCATCGGGGCTCCCGTCCTGAAATGATAGGTATTGGTCCAACCTACGTATATGCCAAATTTGGTGCTTTTATCACAAAATGAACGATTTGGCCATTTTTCGGGCTTCAGCCTCCCAGCTACAGCGTCGTAGCAGCACTATCGTGGGCGATTTCCGTAACGATTGATAGATGGTTTGATCAGACGCCAATAAATTGAATGAGGCCTACAGACGGACCGACGCTGATGTAAGGACCTAGAATAGATAGTCTCAATTGTGCAAATGTGCAAGAGTCTAAACTGGCATCCTTTTCGTCCATCATCGAGTCCCTATTGGATTGGATTCAATGTCGAAGTGGTGATCGATGTGAAAATGGTATCATGTTGCCGCTAGTACGTACACCAACGAGAATTTTCAGTTACAAGTATGAGCTTCTGTTCGAACCAAAAGGACATCGCACAATCAATCAAAATAGTTCATAAGTACATTGTAAATCAAATCCAAAATTTCGATGGCGCAGTGATCTAAGAAAATATTGGCGGTAAATTCGTCAACCGATAAAAGATGGTGATTTACTTTCTCGAGATTAAAACCAACGGAAATCAATACCTATACATTAAGTTGACGAAACTAGAGACGGGAATGACAATACACTTCGTTTGAACATCCATAGATTAAAGTTCTTTCGGAAATGTCCTTGGGGTTTATTTGTATGGATATTTCAAGAACGGATGATCCTTAATCCGTCTTTTAAGAGCAATTCCAATTTGGCACATCTTAGAAGATGTAACTTGTCTTTGCAAACGACACTTGAACAAAGAGTGCAATACCATGTCAGCTCTTTGGTACGAATCGTCTTTAAGAAATCTATCAGGAAAACGCAATCTGTCAAGTTTTAATGGGCGGGGAGAAGTTCTCAAACTGCCTTTTTCTGAAGTTCGCTCAGCGACGCCGAGTAGATGAGTAACTTTCTAATTCCAAGTCGTTATTTGCAAATATAGATTGGCGTATCTTGTGAGGGCTGACAAGAGCGCTTACGGCCTAATTGGCTCTCCGGCAATTCTGTATTGGACGATGACGAGGTCCCCTGTTTGAGTTGGCAAAAACGGGGACGAGGGCCGTTTTATATGCGGTACATAGCGCAACCACGAACGCGAATGCTGAAAAACTTTGACCAGGAGCGTTGAAGTGAAAGAATAAATGGGTTTTTGCGTTTGCGCTTGTTGTTTTGCTTCGCATAAACCGGTGTGATAGAATCGAATGTCCCCGTGTTCCTGATGTCCCCATGCATTGTTTGCCACTGGATTAAGGGCCTTGGTCTCTCTAGCGTCCAATTCAATTGTGCGGCTTCATCCGTGAATGTTGTGGGACATCACATAGGCCTATCGGAGGACATTATATTCTACACCGGTTCCTACCGTGACAACCTACATGTAAGAAACTCATTGCCGATGTTTTAGCTGCAAAATCTCTGTCAAGTCCTATATAAACCTTGCCATTGCCTTGATACTACAGTTGATTTACCGCTATCTGACCTATTTTCATGATCAGTGGGTTAATAGAGACCACTCACTCCATGAAATCGAGTGAGAATTCACTGAAAAGTCACTCCAAAAGTCGAAGTCACTCCAAAAAAAGTGGATTTTCAAGATTGAAAATCCACTCTTTTGGAGTGACTTCGACTTCATGCATAAAGTGGTCTCTAATGAGTGGAATTGGAATTGAGTGTTGACCAACTTCTAAGAGTAGCCTATACTGCCGCCAGAGTTCCCCGACTTACTTGTTCACTCATATAATGAACACGAACGAATAGCTTTAAGTCATTGTGTTATACATTGAAATTTACACATAATTGGCATTTTTCGCCTAAACTTGGCGATGATTAGAAGCTAATATCAAACTGAAGCAGACAACCGTGTATAATGCCAATGGCAGATCGGCCGGCTCGCCACCGATGTAAAGAATTTAAAGAAGTGCCAAAAGCGACGTAGCTCTTGTCTTTGAGAGCATTTTTCGCCTCATTACTCACTGTCATCGACTTTCACCATTTGAAGAAAGCTTGCGGCGACCATCATTCGTCTGTGAAACATTCTTTACGGTCAGGAAACGCTTATGACGTTCGATTCAAACTCTACCTCCGGCAGATTCTGTCACTTAAATCTCATTTTCGAAAATACCCATTAAGTTCAGAATTGAGGTAATTCTATCAGGTGTTTGCCTGTGCTCGTAATCGTATTCAGATGCTCATGGTGTTACAATTTCCGGATGTTCAACAGAGTAATGGTGTTATTGGCCGAAATTATTGATTTAACATAACAGTAGACGAGATGTATTAATGATGCATACAAGAGGTCGCCACCTCTACACTGTCTGCAATCTGAAACGAGGAATAAAACACAGGCTGAGCAACCGAGACAGCTAGTTGATCGAGTTTAACGTGGCATGCCATGTTTATCATGTTTATACTCTAGATCCATCTGTAAGAGACCAACAAAGAAACCTCAGAAAATCCAACCCTGTTGATTATTATTCATAAAATGGGCATGACCAGCCAGTCATTCATAGAAAAATAGTGCCAATGGCACTGTGCCCGCTTGGCTTGACAGCACAGTGGTACTGGCAGATATCATCAGCAATCCCACTTAAACCATATCTTAAGTACAAACATGCCATGGCGACCATACTGCATGTCCGATCAGGCCAAAACCTTACATGCACATAGGTCATCTCGAGAGAGCCACATAGCACATTTGAGCACTCTGGGTCAAGTCATTCCCGAGTTATAGCACTTTAATGATTTTCATGTTATGCCACCTGGCAGCCATATTGGAAATCAAACCAGGCCAAAATTTGACATGCACTTAAAGGTCATCCAGAGGGAGCTAAATATCAAGTTTGAGCACTCTGGGTCAAGCCGTTCCCAAGTTATAGCACTTAGATGATTTTCAGGTTACGCCACCTGGCGGCCATATTGGATGTCCAATCAGGCCGAAACTTGGTATTTTTGAAGGTACCCCTCTAATACACACTTATGCAAGATATGAAGTTGCTCGGTGCAATAATGACGAACTGCGGCAGGTTCGTTACTTTTGTAGAACTTTGACCTCTCTGACCTTGAAAAGTAGGTCAAATTAAAAACTGGGGTACTATGTTATGTATCCTCACCAGATATACCCATAATCAAAATTAGATGAAGATCCGTCACCTAATTAGGGAGAAATAGCACTTTTGGTGATTTTCATTTTGGCCCCCTAGTGGCAATGTCAAGAATCAGATTTCACCGAAATGCTGTCTGTAAGTTGCTATAACATAGAGGTACATGTGTACAAAGTTTCAACACAACAACTCACTCCGTTATCAAAATATAGCCCTTTGAAGTTTTTCACGAAACGCCCCCTGGAGGCCAAACTAGGAATCCAACCGTGCTCAAAATCGAACTCGACCTAGATCTTAGGCCCATATACACACCCACCAAAGACCAAAAAGATTCGTC
>NMRB01000787.1:205396-228405 GCA_002633025.1 Notospermus geniculatus | reverse complement strand
GCGCACACGAGCGATTTTTCTAGGCGACTAGCCTTGCGACTACAGGAGCGACTGAACATATTTTTAGTTTTTTTAGGTTTTTTTTGACTCGTTTGCGACAAATGCTTCACTGGGAGATCAGTGATGTCGCGGATGACATCACTGATCGACCTCAAAGGTAATTATCGCATGCGACCTAGTAGTCGCATCGGTAGTCGCCCCCATTTTAGTCGCTCGTGTGCGCCATGCTTTAGGAAACCACTGTCGAGTGACTGGCTAGACAGTGGCACAATCGCAAACTTTCCTAGTCCAATTGTGGATTAACCAAGTGTGATAGAGGGCCGTATTCACGGACCGCACTTTAGCCTAAAGTATAGCTTAAGTTAGACTTTCTCTATGCTTGAAGCATTGCGAAAAGTCAGACTTTAATGAAAGTGCGACCCGTGCATACGGCCCAAAGTGTATACAGTGTCTTTTAGAAGGATATTACTCACTCCATCTTCAGCGGTACGTCCTTCAGGGGCTGTACTGGTTGCAGACTTCTAAAGCATACATACAGAGGTCCTTCAGGGATACATCCTTCTGGTCTAGGAACAGGTGGCCAAATCACTGTGTGACTACATAATTGGGCTCACTTCACACACATGAGTGGGCACACAATGGGCTGGTAACTATGGCAAATATTAGCCCACAGTGAACTAGTAAGGGTGGTCAATTTCAATCCCTTAAACCATAAACATTAACACTCTGGATTTATAAAGGCGGTTTTCCCACACAAGGATACATCAGCGATTCTCTTGGCTCAGAATCTCTTCCCGTTCAAAATATTTATCGAATAAAATCACTGACCAAACGACTTGTCAAAGACATTCAGGCGTTCGGACGCAAGTGAGCTGGGAACGTGGCTTCTCTTTTATTCCTTAAAAAAACAGCTCGTTCTTCAAAGAAATTCGGCCCCACGTATTTTAGAACGTTCCTTAACATTAAGGTCCACCTTAAATCTATTGTTCCCGATGGTTTTACAATAGACTTAAGGTCGACCTTTACGTTAAGGGCGCCGCACACTAGCGACTAAAATGGGGGCGACTACCGATGCGACTACTACGTCGCCTGCGATAATTACATTTGAGGTGAATCAGTGATGTTATCCACGACATCACTGATCTTCCAAGGAAGCATTTGTCGAGCGATTCAGCGAAAATTTAAAAAACTGAAAATATGTTCAGTCGCTTCAGTGGTTGAAAGGCCGGTCGCCTAGAAAATCGCTCGAAAAATCGCTATTGTGCGGCGCCATTTTAGGAACGTTCTACCCGTAGTGTGAAGGTAGCATACTCTCCACATGGAAAGTACATCCAGAGTTATCGGGACCATTCCCGGGATCACTGCGTCCAGGCGCCACTATGGCTCCCCAGGCGGCTTATTGGATGTTTTCCTTAGTTAGCCTTGTGGTTACAGCAAGCGTTGATTAGTCTAAGATTGGGAACAATAATTGCATGTGTTGCGTCCATTACACAGCCAAGCTTCAGGTTACCTAATCAACATGACGAACATTCATCAACAATAGGCAGGTGATTAATAATCTTAGAACATGACCAATGTTTCTATAATGCGCCACTCTGACCTCCACCTTCGCTGATTCCCAGCCCGACGGTCTGCAGAGCCGCCACACACAAAATATCATTCGTTTTCACCGTGATCGATGTTTACCGACACTCAGGCTACATTCCCGTCATGTATTGTACACATTACAACGGCCACCACGGCAAGTTGAACTGTGAATTCACGAAAGTTTTTTTTCCTTTCGCTTTTTACTGCAGGGTACTGCCAGTGATGAGAGAACATTATAGGTGGCAGCACTGAAATAGTAATGGCTGCCTGAGCGCCATTTTGAATATGATCTTATTTCGTCCATACTCCAGGCTAACGCATAAAAACAAACACTCATACACTAAACCCACTTACGAAAGACAAACTCGAAAGACATCTCTTTTAGCTGCACACGCGACGAAAAAAATCTGCGATAGTCGACAGATGGCATTATACAAGCTTACTTTGTAAACCAGTGCATTATTGGACAGCCAATTAGTGCAATGGTCCTTCTGGTGACTGGCACGCAAAGAATTTTCCCCGACTGCCCGGATGAGCAGATTCGCAAGGAATCTTTTTTCAGGGACATTAGCTGTAAATGAACCTACATCACATGAAAATGGCTTGTATCACAGCGCACGACTTCGTTTAGTTAAATCACTCATGTCTCCTCACGTCATCAGTTCATCTTCAAACGCGAGTCTTTGCACAGAAAGCGGCAAATATCTTATTTTTTATATTAGATGGCCGCTGTTTGCCATGTTGGACAGGATGAAATCTGTTTACATGAAGCCACTCGTATCACGCGATCAGCATCATTGAGCGTGTCCTTGGCCGCCTGTGGTTTATCAAATGTTCCGAAGCTGTGGTGGACACCATTAGTTTTCATGGCAGGAATCAAGGTCGAACTCCAAGCAGTAAAGAATTTGTTATTTATTATCAGAACAGTCCAAATGAAATCTTTTAGAAAACGTGTCCCTGACAACGAGTGACGTTTTATCGAAATGTTTTGCTTAAAAAACCTGCTGGCGTTAACAGATTCCGGAGATACAATGTAGGATTAAGCGTAAAGGGGGCTTACAGGTCGACATTGCGTCTTGAACCACCACGCGCATGTCGACATTTCAGCGATAGAGAGGAACTCGGAGCAACTGGCAGTTACCTCGAACAGCACGCTCATGTCGAGCGTGTCTTCCATGGCCTCGGCCCATTCCAACAACTATAGTCGCCGAAAATTAGAACATGGGCAACTCGAAGCAACTCGCGGTAACTAGCGGATCCGGCGGGTGCTCGGAGACGCAAGCGCGCTCGGGTCGACAAAATCGGCAACTGATCAGTGTCTCTCCGAGTTGCTTCCATCGCCGGAAAGCTAGCTGCCGCGAGTTGCTTCAAGACGCAATTTTATGCACTCAAATGTTCTTGGCCAATCATGTGCAGCAGATTACATCATGTGATCATAGGATGTCACATCGTATCGGATCCTCAATCCTCGTATCGGATCCTAAAACCTCGTATCGGACAGCCCTCCTAGTTTTAGCCAATCGGGGCATAGGCCTATTATAGTTGCTAGGCAACTTGAGAATCTCTCCATCAGCATTTCAAGATGTCTGCCAAACAAAGTTTCCCCACCCTGTCTGAGGAAGATATTCATCAAATTCTACAGGAAAATGATTCAGAAAATACCAAAAGAGCAACTAGGCATGCAGTAAAAGTGTTCGAGATGTTTTTGAACATTTGATTGTATAATATAGCCAAGAGTGGATGGCAGGTCAGGATTTTTGTTGGATGAAGAAAAGTTATATCGGACTCGGCTTCGCTTCGTCCGATATAACTTTTCTTCATCCAACAAAAATCCATATTGGACTCCCTACCATCCACTATTTGTATAATGTCGACCTGCTGTAAGCCCCTTAAGACACTGTGAAAGAATTTTTCGATGACTATACGCAAAAAAATGAAACGTAACCCGAAGGCAAGTAACCGTTTCTGGTGGTACGAATCGAGGGAACTCGTCTTGAGGACGGGGAGCCCGCCTTTCGTCTGAAATTTTAACCTTCGGTATCATGGGATCAGTTCTAAAGAAAAGCAGGTTGGGTTACTGTCTCTGTTCTTGTACTCGTTGCTTTAATCAAGTTATCCGATTTTTCCTGGCAGATTCCAATAGCAACACGGTCTACATTTCATCCCGTAGCAACTTTTATTGATCAAAAAACGTCGGTGCTTATGTCAACCCTTTGGCAGGTGGATGAAACCGCCTGTTGCAACCCATCTTCGATACCGCCTGTTGCAACCCATCTTCGATAGTCGAAGGCCGATCTGCTCACCACTGACTGCGTTACATCGCACATCACCCTTCGAGAAATTGACCTGTCCGCGGCGTATCTTGGCACGATGCCAACTTTACCGGCCGGCCAATCATATTGCACTTTATATCGGGTCTTCGGTTACCACTTTTTGTACCACGATTCAAATTTTACAACACCGGTTCTGATTGGCCTCTTCTTCGAGAGGCAGCGGATTCGCCGCAGACCGGTCAATTTCTCGAAGGGTGATGTGCGATGTAACGCAGTAGTGAGCAGATCGGCCTTCGATAATCGAAGATGGTTGCAACCTTGGTAATTCTAAACAACATCTCATATTCTACGTTCGTTTTCTCATTACAGATGATAAAGATGATGATGACAGTGGTGTTCATTTATGCTGTTTGCTGGCTGCCAGTTCACACCATAACAATTGTCGGAGACTGGACCCCTTCGATTTACGATCTCCCAGGAATGAACGCCGTATGGGTGTTCTGCCATTGGCTATCAATGAGTAACAGCTGTTATAATCCAATCATATACTGCTGGATGAACGCAAAATACAGACAGGGATTTAAGTATGCCTTCCGTTGTTTTCCCTGCTGCAGATCATCCACGGACCAGGACAGCATATACAGTTACAATAGCAGATACAACGCTTCCACATACGTCACAAGTGTTCGTTCCAGTTTTGTTGTGAATAAGCGCAAACCGAGGACTGTCACACACGATCAGCCATACGTCGTGAACTTTGAAAGTGAAGTCAGTAACGATTCCTATCCGCTACGGAAACTGCCGAGCCCCGATGCGGAAAACGAGGATTTTACAGAGGGTGGAACCTCTACATGGGGGCGTACCAGCAGGTTCTACCTCTCACCGAACTGAAGTAGAATTCTTATGATTGGTTGAAAAGTTCGTTGACTGTGTTTTTCAAACGTTTGTTCAATGTGTTTTTATATCCAACCTATTTTCCGATACTCGGGTCATGGAACGAAAGAGCAAAAACGTTTCTGTTTGGTTCAGTCCATCGTCATTAAATGTACAGTACTTTTCATAAGCAATGACAATGCCTAGCGACTACAAAAATGTAACTACCAAAATGGCACCAGATCTTCTCGCGCGGTTTTGGCGTGCAATACATTATTTTTGCAGTGGTTCATGTAACAAAGGCGATAAAGCTTGCGAAAGACAGAAATAGCAGCTTCTTAGTTGGGACGCAGTAGTCCGGGTCCTAACTCATGCAGAGACCTTAAGGTGCTTACAGGTCGACATTGCCTCCTGAAGCAACTCGCGGCAACTAGGCTACCTTTCCGGCGATGGAAGCACCTGAGCACGCTTGCGTCTCCGAGCAAGTGCCCGATCCGCTAGTCCAGCGAGTTGCTTCGAGTTGCCCATGTTCTACTTTTCCGCGACTTGTCTCCATTTCCACTCAGATCCGTCGACCTGCGCCTGCTGTTCGAGGTAACTGCCAGTTGCTCCGAGTTCCTCTCAATCGGTGACCTGCGCGTAGTGGGTTTTTGATCTGCGACCGATCCGTCGAGTTTGCTTCAAGACGCAATGTCCACCTGTAAGCACCTTTAGTACATTGTGGGAAAGCGTGCCAACCTGATACCCAGTTTTTTATTGAAAGCAGTAAGCTCAAAATGGTGGAAAGTGGTTGGATCTCAAAACTCTAAGTGGTGAAAAGTGGTGGGATCTTGCGATGCAGTCGCACCAGTGCACCTTGCCTTGGACGGCAAGGGTTAATAGCACCATATGCGAACGCGGCGCCTTAGTACTCCTTCCGATAACATGTCAAACCCTTCGTCTCATTGTAAGAGTATGTTTCATCTGGAAAAAAAGGTGAATGTCTTCATCGTAACAAATACAATACTCTCTTGGTTCACCGTCGATCGAAATGTGCTGTCATTTTCAGGAGACTGATGAAAGAATAATCAACTGTGAGGAAAAGGAATGGGATATTGGTTCTATCAGGGAGACTCCGGGCTCAATCAACGGGAACCGACATAAGGAAGGAGAAACATCTCCCTCGAGTTTAGTAAATTACCATGGCCACTGCAGCACCAGATTTAGTTTAGAAAGTGTCTTTTTGGCGAGCAAAATGCTTGTCGAATACAGACAGCAAACAGTAGACCACCGGTCACCATGGGCCAATGAAACCCTCAAGGCTGTCTCCAGCTGTCTCGGTAGCTCATTCGGCCAGCGTTTGCCTATTAAACCGCAGGTTCCGGCTTCGACTCCCGACCGGGGCGATATGTTTCACCGTTTTTCCCCGTCTCGTGTTTTTCTTTTTTTACAGAAAATACTGTAAATTCACCGAACAAAATTACCGAACGGTTCAGGAAAAATTAGCGGACGGCACATACCTAGTAAAATTGTCTAACAAGGACTATTTTCTGGATGTTTGTCATTTAAGAACGAATAAAAACTGCTTAACAATTAAAAGCATGATGCTTTTCCATCGTGCTGTACATAGCACATGACAAGCACACGGTATCCTAATCCATATGCATTGCTTGCCAAACAAGGACTATTTTTAGCATTAGATGGCAAGTAAGGACGAAAAAGTGAACTGCTTGCCAAATAAACCCGGCCTTTAGCTTATTCCCGATGACCTGAAACTGGATGGCGAATCTCGATCCTTTAGTTTCCTGAAATGCTGTCGCAAACGAATCGGACCTACACACAGAAAAATATTCGTCTGCACTTGAGATAAGTGGGGTCTTGAAGCGCTTTGAAAGACAATTATCTTGTATTTGAGATAATTATATCTCGAATCGAGAAAGCATCTGTCTAATGACAAAACTTGATATAGCTGTGACACAACCTGAGACAAATGGCGTGTTAAGCCTTCCGATACACAACTTGTCTCACGCTTGAGATATCAATAATATCGAACCGAGATATTGGTCATCGCAAATAAACTGGATCAACACGGGCCACCAGTTCGACCTGACGAGACAACAATGTTGTAAATCGCAAAAATTAAATACAGAAACGCTGACTCACGATTATTAAGCAAACACATAAGAATATTGATAAACTATGGTTTGAAATCTGAGACACAAATTTTAGGTTGTGAATGTTTCCCTTTCAAAATTATAAAAACAATAATTGTACAGCATCGGTTTTCTCTCAACAATACAAGAGATTTTCTGCTGTGCATTGGAATACCCCGTCCAACTGAACTCTACATAGCTTCTCGGCCTATTGGC
This sequence comes from Notospermus geniculatus, assembly GCA_002633025.1. Classification (NCBI taxonomy): domain Eukaryota; kingdom Metazoa; phylum Nemertea; class Pilidiophora; order Heteronemertea; family Lineidae; genus Notospermus; species Notospermus geniculatus. The sequence goes on along the minus strand of NMRB01000787.1, from coordinate 221,324 downwards.
TAAAGCTACGTTTAGCTGACAGGCGGAATGCGGATTGCGGAACGCGGATTGAAGCGGAAAATGCAATGCATTTTCGTATATAGATCATATCGTTCCGCCGGGGATCCCGCGTCCCTATACCGCATTCCGGATGTCTGGTAAACGCAGCTTTAGGCTAAAGCAATTACGAAATTTAAGAGTTGCGGTCTTTGCAATTTGCAGAGTTATGCAACCAGGACCAAAAAACTCAACTGTTGGGTTGATGCAACCATGCAGTTGGTTATAAACAACCCAACAACCCGTAAATTCATATCACAGTCATGGACGTCATCTCAGCTGCGCACATTCTAGTCTCAGGGATAGATGACAGTTCACTCAGGTCAACATATTACATCTCTCTAAATAATATTATGAGTACTCATAGTGACATTTCGTTGTCTCCAGATAAGAGCACAATATATCATCCAGAAAATTTGACTGGAGACAGTCGTATGTCAACTTGAGATATCAGTTAATATTTGTATCGAGTTTCAAAGATCTCAACTCGAGATCCAAAAGTAACTTCTTTTACGGACAAGCGTTCAAGTGATTTTTATCTCAAGTGGAGATGAATATTTTTCTGTGTGACCTATGACGGCTACACTTTTGTTTGAAACGATTTCTGAAATGGGCGAACCCTTGCCAAAGCAGTTCAAATATAACTAGACTTACCATGAAAGTGAAAAGGGTAGGCGCCTGGAGTATTTCTGTTATAATAATTACAATAGACTAATTATCAATGCGAAATCAGTAAATATTTCTAATTGAGGTAGTTACAGATTACAAAACGACCTCATGATGAGTGCCTTGCTCCGGGCAGAGTTCACAAAATGACAACCCACACCATTATACTATTTACCGTACATGTAAGTGCTAAATGCCAACGTGAAATTGCAGTAAATTGCTAGATAGCTCCACGCAATTCAACGTCCATTGAAAGTTGAATCTATTTTTGGAAATGAAGACGAATGCGCTTGTTTTTGTCCAATAAACGAAGGACTGTTTATAATCTCGTGCCAAAATATCGTAACTTCCTTTCCAAGACGGCACAGACTACAGAACAAGCCGTCAAGTCACATGTACATGTAGGCCTAGTTGCCATTGGCGCAAAACCTGTCACTCGAGGTCTATACCATTTTTGTGTATGCATTTTAGAAACGAAAATTCGAGTTTTGATAGTTTGAGAACTGAATATTTACAACATACATGTAGTTATCATGAGTTATCAGAATTGGCACACCTTGTTTTATCATGCCTGTGCAGACTATGTTTGAGTTAATTGGTGATAAGCGCATGAGTAGCGGACTTGTAGTCACTGAGTGATAAATCCTTTTTGGTATTTTTGCTTCTTACCATCAGGCAAGGCCTGCCTAGGCAGAAAGTGACGTTGTCGTTAATTATAATCTCTCTTCTCACATACTTCGCTGACAAGATCCTTCGACAGGTTACGACAGCTCTTTTGATTTATTTTGATTTGTTAAATACTTGTTCATGATGTTTGAAACATGTTTGGTTGTTATCAGGATTGCATAAATAACAAATGATATCCTGGACAGAAGCTTGGAGACCCAGCAAATTCGTAAAACCGGATATTGGAAGTCCAATCTTGGATGGTGGAGCTTTATGCATTATTGTTGTTGTCATACATGTAACCAAATACATGTAGATAAGCTTATGACTTATCTATTTTTATGTAACTTGTATAAGTTGATCAACATTGTCAAAGGAAGGGGAAGGAATGTTTCCTATTGTGATGCAATGTATGTCACGTTGACGTCATCACGCGATAACTAGTTCCGATTTTATTTATAGCCCGTAACCGTTATTCATATAAAGATTTTGCATCGAGTCCTACTTTTCAAGTTGGTGCCCGGCAGTGGACGAGGACGATTGCAACCTTAAATACGCATGTGACTCTACCGTACACAGGATGGTAATTTTCTTTGTTCTGGTTTGCCTTCTTTGGCAACCATCGGCCGCTGTAGGTAAGTATTCACTTCCATCATCCCCGCTTCGTTGGCTTTTTTATACCATTTATACCAGAAACGCACTGGAAGATACGAAACAATGTACACCCTTAATCAAAAGTAAATGCACAGCTAATAAACTTAAATATTTCCCAAAATCTTCAGCGGATCAACCTTTGCTTTTCACGGCAGTTATTTAGGGCGTCAAGACACATTTTGAGACCAAAAATATCATGAACTTGCATGAGTTGTATTTTTGACAAAAGTTTGAAATTTCTATAAAAAAGTGTGATTTTCAATCGCATATTTTTTGGAAGTGAAACCAACGTCATTTTAAAACTTTCCTGTTTCTATACACGAATAAATTTTCAAATTTTCAATTGGAGCTTCCATGTCGTAATTATGAAGAATTTATTCGAAAGTTTCAGTCGAAACTCCAATCAACAGTTCAAGTCTTATTTTATAGTCGACCTTTCCTTATTGTCCCAATATCAAGCTCACGGAATAATAAGTCCCATTCATCGTAGGTCTAGTTAGTAAATGGCGTCAATTCCATAAGAGGTTACGTAGGCTCTCCTGCGTTCATTGTTAAGGAATTGTAAGGAGGAATTAAGAAAGGTGACACTGCCACTCATCTCACACAAAAGACCGCCTGGCCTTGGATTACTCGATGGAGTGTCATCAGGAGTAACTATTGTTGACTAGGCCATGAATAGGCCTATTCACAATATTCAGCAGGCTGGGTAGATCTAACTGAGACGGAAGGAATAGCCCTGACTTGACTGGAAAACCGAACGAAATTCATTTTGGAAAATGCTCTGTAACTTCTGTTCACCACGGAATTTTTTAAACCTGAAAAAATAATTTTGCTGGGAAACAAACAGGCGTTAAAGTGACGTTGGTTTCACTTCTAAAAAATATGCGATTGAAAATCACACGTTTTTATGGAAATTTCAAACTTTTGTCAAAAATACAACTCATGCAAGTTCATGACATTTTTGGTCTCAAAATGTGTCTTGATGCCCTAAGTAACTGCCGTAAAAAGCAAAGGTTGATCCGCTGAAGATTTTGGGAAATATTTTAGTTTATTAGCTGTGCATTTACTTTTGATTAAGGGTGTACACCGTACGTGCCGTACAAATTATGCCTATACTGGTTAATATCTATTTTATATCTTACATGTAATTTTACAGAAAAACGAAGAAAATATTACAAAATGTTTTCAAAGCTAATACATGTACATGTAGGCCTAGATAAATTGTATGTCCCGTTTTGGCCACGTACGAAACGGTATCCCAGAGTGACGCCGCTGTCCACGTCTGGACTTGCAACAGGTCTCAGACGTTGCCATATATCTAGCCTAAACATACACAGGTGGACAGAAATATTAGGACACTTTCAAAATTCTAAGTCATTTTCCTCTTTTTCCTTTCTTTTGTCTCTAACCACTGATTATTTTTCTTACTGATGAGAACATTTTACCTTGGCAAGTGGGTTATATAATCCCATGGGATTGTCTGTGCCAAAGGTTATTGACAAGGGGTTGCTGATGAATTACAAAGATAATTATGATGGGTGCCATTCAAACCTCTCAAATTCAAAGGCTAAAGCTATTGGAGGTGACAAGAGTGGACGAAGCACACCATGATTGTCTTTGTTATTCATATATCAGCAACCCCATGTCAATAGCCTTTGGCATGGGTAATCTCCTGGGATTATAATAACCCACTTGCCAATTAGGTTAAAATGTTCTCATCAATAAGAAAAATAACCATTGGTTAGAGACTAAAGGAAGGCAAAAGAGGAAAATGACTTAGAATTTGGAAAGTGTCCTAATATTTCTGTCCACCAGTGTACGTACGTACACATATTTCACCACTTCGCTGATCCAGCAGAATCGTATTGGTAGATATGAAATCACCACTTGACCTGCATCGCATGATCAGAAATAATCAGGAAATCCGTCGTTGATTAGCAATGCTGCATAGTTTCGTGTATTCATTTGAATACTGTGTAAGTTTCGACAAAAGAAATCAACGTTTGTCTTATTCTCATTAAGTTTTATCATTATTGGTAAAGATCATATTCCACTATAATTTCATCTCATTGCACTGTTTTGTACATAGAAATCTGTCATTGTTCTCCGGCGGTAAAATCTCGGAAGTTGTGACGAACAACTATAATCTTCCCTTTCCGGTTATGGCCGCAATAATTAATTTCATGTAATTGTTTCGCTGAGCGCTATTTTGTTAAGATGAGGAGTTTGTAGGTGTAAAACTGTGATAAATCCAACAGTTGGGTTCCACAGTACCCTGGTGTTGTAGGGCTTCTATTGTTATAGGCTAGGTAGAGATTGTATTTTTAACTCGAATATATGAATATTTATGATTTTTAATCTGGAGTCGTTGGTTTCTATGGCCGTGTTCCTGAAGCCATTATCGGGCGGTAGAGTGGAGCATTTTTTTTTTGGGGGGGGGTCCTTTTACACCCATCTGGCAAACGTCATTACAACATTTACTCCTTAACTGGCACAGTGCTCTGTGCGTCCACTACAGAAAACCCGGTGTATGTCCAGGACTTTTTGATTCAATGATAGGATGTCCTGGTTTAATAAGCCAGGTGTGATAGAATCTAATGCCCCGTCTTTCTGATGTCCCCATGCATTGTTTATCACAGAATTAAGGGTCTTGGTCTCTCTAGAATCCAATTGAATGGTGCCGCTTAATGCGTTGGGGGACATCACATATCGGGGGACATTAGATTCTATTACACCGGTGTTCAATAAGACAGGTGTCAAAGAATCTAATGCCTCCACCATTTGATGTCCCACCGGGCATCTTATATCGGATTTTTCCTGTTATGATATGCCTCCGGGTGCATCTCATTTTACTAACTCATGATATGATATGCCTCGCAGGGGCAACTGGACACGGAAAGATTTTTAATTCTATTGAAAGGAAACAATCAGGCCTGTGCATTGTGCACTAAGCTTTCGTCGCTTTTCGCCGTCAGAAAACTGTGCCCTCCGGGCATCCCATATCAAGAGTATCGGCCAAAGGCCGATATAGGATGCCCTGCGGGCATTCTACATCGGGGGGCGGGGGGGGGCATATCATTCTATGACACCGGTGTAATGTTTGAATGAGAATGCCTCCCGTGTGATAGTGCCCGCTTTGTGTGGCGGACACTCAAAAACAAGAGACATGTTCATCAGTGTCTCCCCATTGTCACATCGCCGCTTATTCTGTCAATCTTTTGTCGGGCGGGGGAGCATTGGCAAACGGGGGTTAGTGAAAAATATTGCTGGTGTAATGATAGTGGGTTTATTCATATGTCTAATAATTTAGGAATATCCACCACATGACTTAACTACTAGTCTGGGTAGGCCAACACCAGGCTGTATTGGTATTGCCAAAACTCACATGTAACATGGAAAATGAACGGAAATGCACGCGTGAGACATCTCTCGAAAAAAAATGGGAAACGGCCAAGGTTCTTGACCAAGGCAAATGTCTCAGCACTGACGCACAGGGCACTCAAGACAAAAACAGTCAGCCTAACATTCTATTCCCCATACTCCACGCAGCGTTGAAATTTTTTGATACTTGGACGAAAATTTTAACACTGCCATTGACGCCAGATCGCCATCTTGAAAATCTTGACGTCATCGTCGGTGGGCTGGTCTATCACGTGACGCGAACTTCTTTTTCAAAATGGTATTATTTGCAGAAAACAGTATTTATCTTGTCGAAAATAAACAGAATAACTTTATTATTACTTTATATCTACTCCACCGATGTTTGTATCACTCTATACATTTATACACCTATCTTCAATGATCTACATGTAAGCGTAGAAAACGACGTGATGGGTAACCGCTTTACAAATAGAAAAATTCTACTGTTCGCTCCGCGCGTGCACTACTTTTCAAGATGGAAACCTAGCGTCGATACTAGTGGTGATATTCTCAGATATCGCCACCTAGCGTCAAATTTGAACACTCCCTTGGCTCTAATTAAGTGGGATCCCCAGTTCATCTTTGGCTCAAATTGAATATTAACCCTTCAGGGTCGCGTTGTGAAAGTAAGGCAGAAAGCGTCGTCCCATTGGCCCTCCGTAATTGCACGATGAAGAGGAGGGACGATACTAGGATTTTAGCTGGCAACATCGTCGGAAATGCCTCTCTAATAACCAGACCAGAGGACTGCAGAGACAGGTGCATGGTAACTCCGTGGTGTGCGAGTGCCACCTTTAATAACAGAACAGGAAAATGCAGTATACATCCGAGGAAGGCGTTCAGTATGGGATATATGACGAAAGAAAATTGTTGTATTGCTTTCGACAAGGAGTGTCCAATGCTGAGTAAGTACACTGCACAATGGCTGGTATTCATAAAAGTTAGCAAATGCTTTTACTTATTAAGATTTGCACAGCAAGGTCCAATGTAAATGTACCGCAAAACGTGAAGTAAAAGCACTTGCTACCTTTTATGAATATCGGCCATTGTACGTCGGAAAGAAAGGGAAGGTCACGACCTTCATGCCTGTTGAGCCGGCAGAAACTCAAATAAAGGGTTAGGAAAACTATTCCCAGCACATGAAGAAGCAACTTGGTTTTAATAGTGAGGTTTCGCAAATCTGCCGAAACGCGAAGTACGATATACGAAATTGGACTTCATTTCCATGACGTAATGTATTTCTACCAGGAGATGGTTGGTACCACAAATATCGCCTGCTGGAAGAGCGTCTTTTAGCGTACGACGTTAGACCGAAAGAGTTACGGTGTATATTAAACTTTGAAATTTATCTTTCGTTTCCACTTCGTAGATACGAAGTGGAAATTTCAAAATTCAAGATGCACTATAACTCTCTCGGTCTTACATGATATGCTAAAAGACGCACCGGCAGCAGGGACATTTGTGGTAGCAACCATCTCCAGAAATACATTAGGTCCTGGAAATGAAGTTGAATTTCGTATTTCGTACTTCGTGTTTCGTCAGATTTGCGAAACCTCCCTAATATCGTGGTCGGTCCGATGATCGAAAAGCGGATCACCCATGTTGCATATGTTACGCGGAAGAGTTATGTTTTTATCAACGTCTATAATTGCCAAGCAGGGCACTGTGAGGGTGAGGTGAAAAACCTCATAAATTTTGTATTTGTATTTGATTTTTCCGTCAGGGCTGAAGCCATGGTATTATTGGCCCTGGTAAGTGCGGAAGAGGCCATCTCAAGCTTCTCACGTTCCTCACTTGGCTGGGGTCTTTTTTTACTTGCCCTCCCAAAGAAACAAGGTACAAGACACCACGTAGGCCTATAGTTATGCATAGCCTACGTTTAACATGCAAGCGGGACTTACTTACTAACCTCTCTGATGATTTTCTTCAGCTCAAAGGGAAGAACCAGAGGAACAGATTATCTGCCCCTTGGATCGCGTAAACGTCGATCCTTCCTGGAAGTTCATCTATAGACAAATGAGGTAGGTACCTCCAACCTTCGATGAAACCACTGTTTGTAGGCCTACATAGTTTAGGATTCGTACACAAATTTTATTTCTGCAAAAAGGAATTTATTGGCGATTACAGCAAAAGCTATGATGGTATTACAAAATGTTTCGGGCGAGACTTTGGCTACGAGAATTTCGTGTGACATTAACAGATAAAAAATTATGCAACGAGCCTTTAGTAAAAATCAGTTGTAGGTGAATATCATTCACAACATGTTCGAAAAGGTAATGTATCGATACGTTCTCTATATGATCATTTTGGACCCTGCATAGTGTGGTATAGGCTACGGTTCTCGAATCGTTACACGTACACCAAACCTGAGATTTCGTCGGAAGTAACAACACAAAGGTACATGTAAACCGAGTTATTTCCACTTGCAGTTATAAACATGACACCCACGAAGCCGAGCACTCCTGCCGCACAGACCCACTTTGTGCTGCAATCGCTTCTTCTGTCAGCAAACAAGGGTGGTTATACATCTATTTTTACTTCAACAACGGCACGGATGATGGAGCCCCGCCTGTGGACACAACTCTTGTCAAAAACTGTACAGGAACCAGTACGTAACCCTGTTTCAAAATGTAAAAAATCATGCTTCTTCATCCCGGGTTCTTCATGTGAGCAACTGAAGAGCAACCCATTATAAGGTTTCTATTTTTGCGCGACCCGAAGACTACGCGTACAAGAGTCAAATCCCTTGTCTGCTCAAGAAACTCATTCAAGTCGTTCCAGTTGTGACATCGTAGGATTGTCACATCCAAGGAGGAACGCCTGCTGCCATCATCTAGGTGTGCCACAGTAATTGAGAGTGATGGTCTGATGAAGAGACTTCACGATTTTTAATAGGAAATCTGCCACAAACGTCTGCATATTAAATTTTCTTAATCATTTACAGGATCTTCTTGCCGACTCTGGAAACAGCTCGATGACCAAAAAATTAAGAATGTCCAACAATACAGATCAACATCCGATGTACGGCGATCATACGACTGCCTGGACGCTTGCGAGAGGGATTCACGATGCGCTGGTGCAACCTTTACCTACTTCTTCTCGTATTTGTGCAAGATGTACCGTATGCCAAGTGGGGGATTTCAGTGGGAGAAAGACACCGAAATGGGAAGAGCCACTACCTGGATCAAGGACCCGGAACTGTGTGACGAGGACCGCAGTGTTGTCAAACCGGATGGTAAAGTATCTTGAAACAACAGAGTGCATTTATCCCGGTTTTTATCTGCTTTGTTTTAGTCTATAGACAATCGCCAAATTGCAGTTGTTAAAATGTTAAAGAAAATGTATCAAGGGTATTTTCGCGGGCCACGAAATTCATTGTTTATTTACATTTTGTTTGTTTATGTCCAGGCTTTCTTTGTCTTATGAGCAATTTGTTGGTGGCATGCCTCTCTAGAAATTCTGTTGATTCCAAAAGTATTCATTTTAGTGGGTTGGCATGTCCAAAAAGTCCAAAATAACATAATGTAAACATCCATGTTTACAAACATTGAATGTAAACATGAAGTCGTGATACATTGTCTTTAAAATCTTGAAACCGTCATAGACAAGATTGTAATTCTTACTTGAGTTGCAGTTTTAATCATGGACAATTGATTTCTATAGCTCTTCCTTAATCCACTATTGAACATTGGGTAATATGAAAACTGAGACTAGTAAATGCTTTTACTTGAATTTTGCAATACAAATGCACTAGGGAATGCTGTACAAATCTGAAGTAAAAGCATATAGTCTCTATTCATATGACCCATTAAATCCACCTCGTCACCCAGGCTGGACCCCTTGCGGCACAAGCTAAAGAAGTAGGCCTACTCTCCTCTTCTTGACTAATATCGAATATCTGACCCTTCAGGCCCGACTTGTGAAAATGAGGCAGAAAGTGACACCCCTTTGGCTCTTCGTAACTGTACGATGAATACAAGGGACTACGTCAGGATTTTAGCAGCCAACATCTTTGAAAATGCCTCTCAGATAAACACACCAGAGGAGTGCAGGAAACAATGCATGGTAACTCCACGGTGTGCAAGTGCAACCTTCAACAACAGGACAGGAGAATGCAGTATACACCCGAGGAGTACGTTCAATTTGGGAAGTATGTGGGAAGAGAATTGTTGTATATCGTTCGAAAAGGAGTGTCCAATGTTAAGTAAGTACATCCAATAGGGAGTTTAAGAAATCAAACGATAAAGGTTAACTTTACGACAGCGTTTATAATATTTTTTGTACCGAAAATGCAATATATAATCTGGTGAATTCGCAGTTTGAAAAATAACGTTGTCGTAAAGTTAACGTTTATCGTTTGATTTCTTAAAGTGCCACGCTATGCATCCATAACTGAATTTCGTGACGCCGTCGTAGTGCATCTCATTAATGGTGACCTCGTTCATAGCTTTATACACACGGTCGATGCACACCATTTACACACAGAGCTAATTCATGGTGGTGAGGTTGATCATGATCTTGTGTCAATGCATACTCGACAAGGCTGTTCAAATCTATCTATCTGAATGATCTAAGTTACCATTAGGCCACAGGGACTTGACGCGTACGGGGTATGATGTTGTCAGCCCCCACGAACAATGTCCCGGCCCGAGAAAAAATATAAAGAGAGAAAAAAGAAAAGGGATCTAACTTCATGGCTGGGCTGCTTATGACTTTTTCACTTCAAACCACGCTCACAGCAAAACTATTGGGTCGATTTTCATCAGAGTACTCTTAATCGAATCCTAAGACAATTCTCTTTCAGATGGAACATCAATTTTTATCCCCAAAAGGTTCTAACCACACAAAAAATCGAAGGGTTTGATGAAAAGTACCCCCAAATATCGCAATTACAAGGCAAACTGCACGCCGTTTTTGGCTGCTTGCCAGAAAGTAAGTGGCGACTTCTCGGCAACCAGACGGCCGATCGGCACATTCTATATACCAATGGATAGCTAGTAACATGCACTAAACCACTGACCTGCTGTCAAAAAAATTAATCCAAATATTCGGACTTTATTTGAGGTATTTGTCCAACTTTCTCACAAGATTGGCAAGATTTTCGTACATGACCGCCATGCTGACAAGGAAGTCGCACTGAATACTTTCCTCATCACTGATTGGTCGAAATAAAATCCTGTTTCAGTCCAATTTAAAAGGAATTTATTTCGACCAATCAGCGACGAGGGAATATTCAGTCCGGCATCCCCGTCAATATGGCGGTTCTAGGAAAATATCTTGCCAATCTTGTGAGAAAGTTGGACAAATACCTCAAATAAAGTCCGAATATTTGGATTAATTTTTTTGACAGCAGGTCAGTGGTTTAGTGCATGTTACTAGCTATCCATTGGTATATAGAATGTGCCGATCGGCCGTCTGGTTGCCGAGAAGTCGCCACTTACTTTCTGGCAAGCAGCCAAAAACGGCGTGCAGTTTGCCTTGTAATTGCGATATTTGGGGGTACTTTTCATCAAACCCTTCGATTTTTTGTGTGGTTAGAACCTTTTGGGGATAAAAATTGATGTTCCATCTGAAAGAGAATTGTCTTAGGATTCGATTAAGGGTACTCTGATGAAAATCGACCCAATAGTTTTCCTGTGAGCGTGGTTTGAAGTGAAAAAGTCATAAGCAGCCCAGCCATGAAGTTAGATCCCTTTTCTTTTTTCTCTCTTTATATTTTTTCTCGGGCCGGGACATTGTTCGTGGGGGCTGACAACATCATACCCCGTACGCGTCAAGTCCCTGTGCATTAGGCGTTGAGACTGTTGCCTCATATATTATAATTAGTTGAAGCATGCTACCTTACCTGATGAAGGGTTACTCCACGCTAGAAAAGTGCGTAGAACTTCTCAAGTGATGAGAAGTATGGCAGCCATTTTTGGTTTCGACAAAGTATCAGTCCAACCTCGGTGTTACCACTGGCTATATACAGATTGGACAGGACACCAGTCTTATCAAGGTGTGGAGGGATAAAGAGTCACGTAACGCATATAGTCGCGCTTTAAACTCCATAATATCTAAAAGAAACCGAAAGCGTCACTAACCTGCATGCCCGTGAGGTGGTTGCAAAACAGACTTCGTGGTAAGTCGTGATGTGGTAGTCGGATTCACATCGGATACACACACTGCCTCACCTTAAAAGAAACCAGGTTTTGTATCATGCGATCTGTGGTGATCCTGACGGAAAGAGGCATATCGCGTTTACCAATACCATCATTCGTTGCATCAAAACATGGTTTCATAAGGGCAATGTAAAGGGCCAGTCTCTCATGGAGTGAGACACCATTCATACCTTACGGTATTTGGAAATGGTTGACAAGCAAACAGAGGGGGCATGTAATGTTGCATGTTATTTTTGTTTAAACATTGATGATTTTTCACAGGTGAAGAGGAACCAGAGGAACAGTCTCTCTGCCCCTTGGATCAAGGGGAAGCCGAACCTTCGAGGAAGTTCATATATAAAGAAATGAAGTAGGTAACCCACAAGCTTTAATGAAACGTCTTAGTCTCCACGACATTCGTAAAAAATAAAGAATGAAGGTGACTACAACAATACTAATCATGATGAACTGTTAGTATGGCAGAATTAGGTAAATAGCCATGAGGGACAATTTCACAGACAGCCGCCATGGGATTTCATAGAGGAGAGCTACATGTAATAGGCATCGAGATATCAAATCATTACTTTAGCAAAGCGGACTTTATTTGAATATCGGCCATGGTAAAACTTCCAGGTGTTGTTCAACCACATAATTGTTTCTTCATAGATATGGGCCACAAGGGCCACCCCTGAACCACATCTGGATGAGGAATGGTTTAAACAGGCTTAAGCGTTGCATCGGTTTAAACAGGCTTCAACGTTGCATCGAATCTTTTTTTTCTACGTTTAGGTATCAGCAGAACACCGACAAAGCCACGTACACCTGCCGCAAAGATCCACTTTGTGCTGCACTTTCTTATTCTGTCAGCAAAGACAAATGGTTGTCCATTTACTTTTATTACAAGTCCACCGCGGAGAAAGGAGCTCCGCCTTCGAGCACAACTATGGTCAAAAACTGTACAGGCATGACAGGAGCCGGTATGTATAATGGCACCTGCTGCATCCGGTCCAGCATTTGGTCTGTGTCATATCACGTTCAAAAGAGCGATGGGCCTTTTAGAAAGTAACTACAATTTTCAATTCAGATCGCTCAGCAATCGAAATACATTTTTTTATTTGTTATTTTTTTCCTCCATTTTACAGTGTCATCTTGCCGACTGTTAAAACAGCTCGACGGCCAAAAAATTAATGACGTCCAAGAATATAGATCAACGTCCGATTTACGGAGGTCCATTGACTGCCTCCAAGCATGTGAGAAGGACACAAAGTGTGATGGTGCGACCTTCATCGACTCCCCGTATCTCTGCAAGATGTACAGTATGCCACGGCGGGGATTTCAGTTGGAGAAGTACACTGAAACTGGAAGAGCCACGACCTGGATCAAAGACCTGGGTCCCTGTGGCGTTAATGTAACTCAGGATGGAGGTAGAGTATTTCCAGAAAAAATAAGAGTGTATTTCGTTGCTATTTATTGTTTTACTCAATATTGATGCCATAGGGGAGACCGGTGTAACATCTGACAGTGTTCCCCATCTCTGAGGGTTCCCCTCCTATTGTCTGACGGAATAAGCAGCGAGTTGGCAATAGAGGACACACACAGAAACACGTCGATCTATCTGCCAGCGTTTCCCAAACAATAAGGGGGACACACTCACCCACAGAAACACTGGCAGATATATTCCCTGGGCTGGTTGTAACAGGGGTAGGTTGTAACAGGTCTAATATTTCCTTGAATATCCGCTGGGAGGAGCCGAGATTCCTGACATACATTGAAATTGACTTTTGCCGTCTTTAATTGTACCAAAGGGCATCTGAATGTCCGAATTGACTTCCCAAAAAATCGACAAAAACCGTTTTTAGTACATGTAAATAAAGATATTTGACATGATCAGAAAAGCTCTCCTGCTTTACTGCCTGTGTGCAGTTTTAGAATTTTGTTAGAATACTAGGCCTATTTGAATAATGATGTAAAAAGTGCTTTGGTGTTGCAGCTCACATTTAACCTGAACTATACAATGTTGGTGGGGTTGGTTGTAACACATTTGATGGGGCACGTTGTAAACATCGTCACCCTGCCTATCTCATTTTTTCAGGTTTTGAGAAAATGGCAAAAATCCAAATTGCCTAACTCACCACTTTGAGATAGGCCAAATTTAAGGTTTTCATCCATCCTCATCCCCCATCCTATAGACTGTTCAATCAATTATTTTTTTGTCAGAAGAGCAGGTTTGCTGTGTTTAGAATTTCATTCAGCCAGGAGACAAATCCCTGTGCCATTTTGAGAAACACATGAAGAAATAAAGGGAAATTTGCCATGCTCACTTTTTGAGATGTGTCACAGCCAGCCCCATAATTTTTATCGGGGTTAGTTGTAACAGTCGATTTGGACTCATTTTTCAGAGACATGGATAGAGATGTCCAAACTTTGTGTGATGCACAAGTAAACCATTGACATCAAACATTCAAAAGACTAAGCAGGTTGTAGATACATCATGTAATTAGGAAGTAATAGACCTCAAACGAAAAAGTGTTACAACCAGCCCCGGTCTCCCCTAAGCTATTAAAGCAAAGGACACTTTTCTTGAGCGGCATTCTCTCGGGCAGGCTCCCTTTCCATGCAATTCTCAGATCTTTACATGCGGTCGATGAATGACGATTGGTCTGAATCGTGATAAGATGATTTAAACATGAAAACTACTCGTCGCTGTGTCTTACTGTAACAAGAGGCCGTGGGCCTTGGGCTCAGCTGAATATGACCTGCCAACTCGAGAGGTTGAAACAGGGCAAACGGAGACAAGTACGAATAGTTCACCTTTTTAATGGTTAGCAAGCAAATATATACATGTACATGTAGCGTTCCGTGTGGAAATCAATGGAAATGGGTTAATATCACTTCGTGAATCGAAAAAGATATCTTATCAGACCACTTGGGTAAGAAGGGGTTAATATCTCTTGGTGAATCGAGATAGATGTCGTATTACACCCAATAGGTGGGAAGGGGTTAATATCACTTCGTGAATCGAGATAGATACATGTTGTATCATATCAGACCCATGTGGTGGGAAAGGGTTAATATATCACTCATGAATCGAGCAAAAGTCAGCTGAGCGAAAAAGACTGCAGAGAAGTATCTACATGTAGATAATAAAACGTTCAAGTGACCCCCTGCAAAACAAGTGTCACAACTTCTTCTTCAACTCTTATCGAATACTCAAGACATCGGTTTCGCTTTCAGAAAAAGAAACAAAAAGTGACGTACCGTTGGCCCTTCGTAATTGCACGTTGAAGACAAGGGATGACACCAGAATTTTAGCCGGCAACATATTCGAAAACGCCTCTCAAATAAACACACCAGAGGAATGCAGAGACAGGTGCATGGTAACTACTTGGTGTACAAGTGCCTCCTTTAATAACAAGACGGGTGAATGCGACATACATCCGAGAAGGGCGTTCAGTATGGGATATATGACGAAAGAAAATTGTTGTATCGCTTTCGACAAGGAGTGCCCAATGCTGAGTAAGTATGGTATTCGATAATCGGTCGGTCCACGAAACTTCGAATGGAAAATCGTTGAATATTCAGGCTCAGGGTAATGATTGATCAACCCGTCATCCGCGAGAATAGTGGTCCGATCAATTTCATAACCCCTCAAGCCTAGTCTAATTGTCTGCATTCATTGCTTGTGTCAACAAGAAAAGGACATCGGAGCGATGTCAATGGTTTCCGATGAGAAGTTTACTACTCTAGAGCTAGTTATCTGTGACCTTGACCTATGACCTTGAGAAGTGTTGCGTAACTGGAACAGGGATCCTTGATTAAACCAATAGGGGATGGTTAATGCAGGCTTCTAATTAGTTTTCCCCTGAAATTCTGAGTAGATTTGCACTTTAGAACTGTTTGACCTTGACCTTGACCTCTGACCTTCAAGGTCATTGTGTAATCTGAAAGCTCATCCTTGATAACGTAGGTGTAGGTGAAGGTTTTTGGCTTCCACCATCACCAGGTTCTGTCTCATGTTATTTGTGATGGTTGGCTGTGACCTTGACCTTTGACCTTGAGAAGTACATGTATTGCATAACTGGGAGAGGATCCCGGATTAAACCTATCGGGGATGGTAAATTCAGGCTTCTAATTCGTTTTTCCCTGAAATTCCGAGGAGATTTGCGCTTAAGAACTGTTTGACCTTGACCTTGACCTCTGACCTTCAAGGTCATTGCGTAATCTGAAAGCTCATCCTTGATAACCTAGGTGTAGGTGAAGGTTTTAGGTCTCTACCATCACCAGATTCTGACTTATGTCATGTTATCAAATTTGAATATCAAATCTCACCACGATATCAGCAAATA
>NMRB01000787.1:181808-203370 GCA_002633025.1 Notospermus geniculatus | reverse complement strand
ATTGTTTCTTCATAGATATGGGCCACCCCTGAACCACATCTGGATGAGGAATAGTTTAAACAGGCTTAAACGTTGCATCGGTTTAAACAGGCTTAAACGTTGCATCGAATCTTTTTTTCTACGTTTAGGTATCAGCAGAACACCGACAAAGCCACGTACACCTGCCGCAAAGATCCACTTTGTGCTGCACTTTCTTATTCTGTCAGCAAAGACAAATGGTTGTCCATTTACTTTTATTACAAGTCCACCGCGGAGAAAGGAACCCCGCCTTCGAGCACAACTATGGTCAAAAACTGTACAGGCATGACAGGAACCGGTATGTATAAATGTACCTGCTGCATCCGGTCCAGCATTTGGTCTGTGTCATATCATGTTCAAAAGAGCGATGGGCCTATTAGATAGTAACTACAATTTTCAATTCAGATCGTTCCAGCAATCGAAATACATTTACATTTTTTATTCTTTATTTTTTTCCTTTTTACAGTGTCCTCTTGCCGACTGTTAAAACAGCTTGATGGCCAAAAAATTAATGACGTCCAAGAATACAGATCAACGTCCGATTTACGGAGGTCCATTGACTGCCTCCAAGCATGTGAGAGGGACACAAAGTGTGATGGTGCGACCTTCATCAATTCCCCGTATCTCTGCAAGATGTACAGTATGCCACGGCGGGGATTTCAGTTGGAGAAGTACACTGAAACTGGAAGAGCCACGACCTGGATTAAAGACGTGGGTCTCTGTGGCGTTAATGTAACTCAGGATGGAGGTAGAGTATTCCAGAAAAAATAGAGTGTATTTTGGGGCTATTTATTGTTTTACTCAATATTGATGCCATAGGGGAGACCGGTGTAACATCTGACAGTGTTCCCCATCTCTGAGGGTTCCCCGTCTGACGGAATAAGCGACAAGTTGACAATAGAGGACACACACAGAAACACGTCGATCTATCTGCCAGCGTTTCCAAAACAATAAGGGGGACACACTCACCCACAGAAACACTGGCAGATACATTATAACACCTGGGCTGGTTGTATTAACAGGGGTAGGTTGTAACGGGTCTAATATTTCCTTGAATATCCGCTGGGAGGAGCCGAGATTCCTGACATAAATTGAAATTGACTTTTGCCGTCTTTAATTGTACCAAAGGGCATCTGAATGTCGGAATTGACTTCCCAAAAAATCGACAAAAACCATTTTTAGTACATGTAATAAAGATATTTGACATGATCAGAATAGCTCTCCTGCTTTACTGCCTGTGCAGTTTTAGAATTTTGTTAGAATACTAGGCCTATTTGAATAATGATGTAAAAAGTGCTTTGGTGTTGCAGCTCACATTTAACCTGAACTATACAATGTAGGTGGGGTTGGTTGTAACACATTTGATGGGGCACGTTGTAAACATCGTCACCCTGCCTATCTCATTTTTTCAGGTTTTGAGAAAATGGCAAAAATCCAAATTGCCTAACTCACCACTTTGAGATGGGCAAAATTAAGGTTTTCATCCATCCCCATCCCCCATCCTATAGACTGTTCAATCAATTGATTTTTTGTCAGAAGAGCGGATTTGCTGTGTTTAGAAGTTCTTTCAGGAGACAAATCCCTGTGCCATTTTGAGAAACACATGAAGAAATAAAGGCAAATTTGCCATGCTCACTTTTTGAGTGTTACAACTAGCCCCATAATTTTTATCGGGGTTAGTTGTAACAGTCGACTTTGGACCCATTTTTCAGAGATATGGATAGAGATGTCCAAACTTTGTGTAATGCACATCAAATACTTATGTATTCAAAAGACTAAGCAGGTTATAGATACATCCTGTAATTCGGAAGTGGTAGACCTCAAACGAAAATAAGTGTTACAACCAGCCCCGGTCTCCCCTAAGCTATTATTACTAAGCAAAGGGCACTTTTCTTGAGCGGCATTCTCTCGGGCAGGCTCCCTTTCCATGCAATAGGAGCAGTCAGCCGCGCATATTGCTAACAGATGGCAGCACAGTCTTAGCGGACCAAATGTACAGGAAATCTATTATGATCGCTGCTCGATCGATAATGACTGGGTCCGCTAGATGCATTGAATTGGGCCCTAGTGACACCTAGTGGTCAACTCGCTGACAGCTCCTATTCTCAGATCTTTACATGCGGGCGGTGAATGGCGATTGATTGGTCACAGTCATGATGTAACTGTATGTATCAGGAGGCCTATGGGCCTTGCGCTCAGCTGACTGTGACCTGCCAACTCGAGAGGCTGAAACAGGGCAAACGGAGACAAGTACGAATTGTTGACCTTTTTAATGGTTTGCAAGCAAATATATATAGCGTTCCGTGTGGAAATCAATGGAAAGGGGTTAATATCACTTCGTGAATCGAAAAAGATATCTTAATATCAGACCACTTGGGTAAGAAGCCGTTAATATCTCATGGTGAATCAAGATAGATGTCGTATTAAATCCAATGGGTGGGAAAGGGTTAATATCACTTCGTGAATCGAGATAGATACATGTTGTATTATCAGACCCATTTGGTGGGAAAGGGTTAATATATCACTTATGAATTGAGCAAAGGTCAGCTGAGCGAAAAAGACTGCAGATATAAGTATCTACACGTAGATAATAAAACGTTCAAGTGACCCCCTGCAAAACAAATGTCACAACTTCTTCTTTAACTCTTATCGAATATTCAAGACATCGGGTTTCGCTTTCAGAAAAAGAAGCAAAAAGTGACGTACCGTTGGCCCTTCGTAATTGCACGTTGAAGACAAGGGATGACACCAGAATTTTAGCCGGCAACATATTCGAAAACGCCTCTCAAATAAACACACCAGAGGAATGCAGAGACAGGTGCATGGTAACTACTTGGTGTACAAGTGCCTCCTTTAATAACAAGACGGGTGAATGCGACATACATCCGAGAAGGGCGTTCAGTATGGGATATATGACGAAAGAAAATTGTTGTATCGCTTTCGACAAGGAGTGCCCAATGCTGAGTAAGTACATGTATGGCATGCGATAATCGGTCGGTCCACGAAACTTCGAACTTCGTTGAATATTCAGGCTCAGGGTATGATTGATCAACCCGTCATCCGCGAGAATAGTGGTCCGGTCAATTTCATGAGCGCTCAAGCCTAGTCTAATTGTCTGCATTCATTGCTTGTGTCAATGACCATCATGTCACATTTCTTCGTTGTCCAAGGCCTACTCACTACAAGAAAGGCCGGGAAGAAAGGCTATAGCAAGCCCATACACATTCAATATTATTGCACAATATGAGGAACAGAATAGGCGATATTATTGCCAATCTTTCTTCCACCCGTCATGCCAGAAGCACATGCCCCTATTTTGGGCCCCATATTGTGCAATAATATTGATTGTGTATGGGCTGCTTAAGGTTACACCTGTTGAAAATACCCGTGTTTTTCCAGACCCGTGTCGAACTCGTGTGTGCCAAAAGCCCGGCGAGAGGTCACATTACTGCCCTGTAGTTAAGTAGCCCGGCGACAGAGGCGCTGCATGCATTGATTCTTCAGTCATTTCTCTATTGGCACACGTTGTGGGAGGCGCGTAAACGAGGTCACTTCATGCCTGCGCCATCTGTAGCCGTGCTGAGAACTGACGAAAACAGGGGATTTCGAAAAGCACAGCGAGCTCGCCGTGTCTGAAAAACACGGGTTTTTCAGACACGGGTTTCTTGAAGCCCAGCAATTCATACATAGGTGTGACCGCAAAAAAACCGGGGATTTTATGCAGTGTAACCACCGCTATTAGTGCACCAGCCGAAAATTAACTGACATGGTTGTATGGAGAGATGCGTCATCAACTTATCTTGGCCTAGAACGCGGATATTCAACGATTTTCCATTCTAACAATTTTCGCGGGCCGACCGATTAACGCATACAGTATAAAGAGAAGGTGATGGCTTCATGTCCGTTGAATCGGTGACAAACCGAAATGGCTTGTGAAATGTACAAAGAGAATTCTTGTCAATTAATGTCAGCAGATCTGACGTTAAAGCCGAATAGTGAGGATGCGGTGAAACAAACAACTTGTCGTCGTCGTCTGGGGTAGAGCTAATAGGGAGGTTTCGCAAGCGCACGGTAAGGCCCTACGACGACGTTTATCTATTGTGTGGGTATACCCAAACAATAGATAAACGTCGTCGTATGGCCTAACCGGGCGCTTGCGAAACCTCCCTATTTGACAAGAGAAATTGCCCAATTAGCTCCATGAAGTGATACCTGCAAGAGGTTTTTTACCTGTAACCTCTGGAACGAACATATTAATTTTCTGGTGATTATTCGCAGAGCAAGAGGAGACTCCAGAGGAACAGGTTCTCTGCCCCTTGGATCGCGGAAGCGTCGAACCGTCCAGGAAGTTCATCTATAGAGAAATGAAGTAGGTACCTACAACCTAAAAGGGAGACATGCGAAAAATATTGCCCGGCGGGCACAAGTTGTCTGAGTTGTAGCGCCGTCTGTTGATACACGGTGACACTACGGTATATCACAGGCGCCTGTAGAGCTATCAGTGAGTTTAGAACACTTATCTAACCATTCAAACGTATCTAAAAAACACCACGAGCTCATAAATTCGTGAGCTCGGGGTGTGTTTTTTACAAACTTAGTTTTTTTCGGTTAGATAAGTGTTCTAACCTCACTAATAGCTCTACAGGGGCCTGTGATATAGCGTAGTGTCACCGTGTATTAACAGACGGCGCTACAACTCACACAACTTGTGCCCGCCGGGCAATATTTTTCGCATGTCTCCCTTAATGAAACCGTTGTTTTTATACTCTAAACTCCCACTTTCCTGTCCCATTCCCGAACTGGGTAAAATGACTAAATCCTAAGTTGAAGATAATGAGGTGGTCAGAAACAGTAAATGTCCTGTCCACTTACTTGTCCCACTCCCGAGCCTGGCAAAGAATGACAGCGTGCGATATCTTCAACTTAGGGGTTGGTCATTTTTTCCGAGTTCAAGAATGGGATAGGTAAGTGGGAGTTTAGAGTCTCCTGGATTGTTTCATGACTAAAGAAACTGACTAAAAACAGGTGACTGCAACCAGATTCATGATGACATGCGAAATTTTAGTTGCGCCATGAGGTACCCCATCATTGACAATTTGAAATATGTAAGCAAGGAGCCATCATTTCCCCAATAATGATTTAAGACCTATTTTTGGATCTACATTGTATATGTACATGTACATGTAGCAGTCGAATAAACTTTTTGCCGGCCATTGGGTTTAAAGGCCACCTTAACGCAAAATAAAGCATTTCCTGTAACGAAGGAAGGTTCTTGAAACGACCCAACCTTTGCTAAAGGAACCCTGTCTGGTTGTAGACATAGGCCAACGTAGGCTACTGATATAGATTCCTGACATGCATGGATATGGTAAACCGAATATTTTCCAATTCTAGGTATAAATACAACACCGACGAAGCCGAGTACTCCTGCCGCATGGACCCACTTTGTGCTGCAATCACGTATTCTGCCAGCGAACACAGATGGTTATACATCTATTTTTATTACAAAACCACCGCGGATGAAGGAGCCCCGGCTTCAAATTCAACACTTGTCAAAAACTGTGCAGGAACCAGTACGTATCCAACGGGCCGAAACTAGAGTAGGCCTAGTGTACGCTAAGAAAACCTATCGGAGCCCCTGCGGCCCAAGCGACAGCAGTATAAGCTATGATAACAGGCAGCCTGCTGTATTTAAAGTCCACCGCATTTGGCATATGCCAGGAAAGATGAGAAAGAAAGCGACGAACGATTTCAAATCAAATCGGCCAGAACAAAACACTAGACTCATTTTGAAATTTCTTTTACATTTAACAGGATCTCACTGCCGACTCTGGAAACAGCTCGATGACCAAAAAGTGAAGTATATTAATCAATACAGATCAACACGCGAGGTACAAACAGGATATGACTGCCTTCATGCATGCGAGAAGGATTCACGATGCGCCGGTGCCACTTTCACCTACTTCTTCTCGTATTTATGCAAGATGTACCAAATGCCAAGTGGGGGATTTCAGTGGGAGAAAGACACTGAAATGGGAAGAGCCACCACCTGGATCAGGGACCCGGATTTGTGTGACGTGAACAGTACTGGCGACAGTCTCTTGCCTATTTAGGCGGACAGTTGATGAAAATCATGTCAGTTCATTTCCGGCGTAGATTTCCTCTTCCTACTTCACGACGTTACACCGTTGCATCTGATCAAAAATAGACACGGGTGAATCCAACTTACCTCGACGCGAGTCCAGGCCATAAAAATTTTGTAGGTTCTAAAAATATCGTAATATAGTAGGGGTAGCATAATGGTAGATGGAACAGCTTAGGTATAATACAAGCTGTTCCATTTACCATTATGCTACCCCGCTATATTACGGTGTTATTAGAACTTAGAAAATTTTTATGACATGGACTCGCGTCGAAGTTGGATTCTCCTGTAAGTATCTATTTTTGATCTGACGTAAAAACTAGTTAGTAGGGTTACAAAACAAGTCCTCTCCAAAGAGTGTCATTCAAACATCTTCTTCGTCATATTATATATGTATCTCCATAAAGGAATCAAACATAAAGATTTAACTGATGAAGTAACTGAGGGATACACTTCGTGTATTGCCACCTGGGCCCATATTCATGAAACCTTTTGCTAGCTTAGTTGGTTGCTGGTGGTGTACATTGGCATGTAGGCCTACAAACTGGGTAATTTAGTAATTACATGTAACTAGGCCTAGCAAGGTTTCATGAATATGGGTCCAGATGTCTCTCACTGCCTGAATTCTGGCAACGTAATAGGGACGAGCTTCAACGTTTTTGTGGTGGTGGGGTGAAGGAATCTGTCAACTTGATGCCTTGAATTCCATTTCTGAGGATAACAGAGCTATTTTCAGCATCATTAGTGTTCCATGCGCAAATGTACGTAAGCCCAGGGCCGGCGCGGCCGGGGGGTAGGGGGGTATTTACCCCCTCAATAATTCTGGGTGATGTGCCCTTTTTGGTTGGGGTGCCCTTTTGAAAAGGGCACGCAAATCCCAAAAGGGCACTTTGCACGCCCCTCCAAGTGTTATGTCCATCGACCCCCGCCCAGATGCCAGGAAATCGCGTTTCTGGTACTTCAGAATCAAAATTTTCTCGGGGAGCAGAGCATTTTGGTTCGTTGTGCTTTGAAATTATACTTAACTTAATCTCTCCAGACCCGTACCTAGCATAGGGATGGGGGGGGGGGCACACGCCCCCCGCCCNGGGTGAAGGAATCTGTCAACTTGATGCCTTGAATTCCATTTCTGAGGATAACAGAGCTATTTTCAGCATCATTAGTGTTCCATGCGCAAATGTACGTAAGCCCAGGGCCGGCGCGGCCGGGGGGTGGGGGGGGTATTTACCCCCTCAATAATTCTGGGTGATGTGCCCTTTTTGGTTGGGGTGCCCTTTTGAAAAGGGCACGCAAATCCCAAAAGGGCACTTTGCACGCCCCTCCAAGTGTTATGTCCATCGACCCCCGCCCAGATGCCAGGAAATCGCGTTTCCGGTACTTCAGAATCAAAATTTTCTCGGGGAGCAGGGCATTTTGGTTCGTTGTGCTTTGAAATTATACTTAACTTAATCTCTCCAGACCCGTACCTAGCATAGGGATTGGGGGGGGCACACGCCCCCCGCCCACGCCAATCGTTCAAAAACCTTTTTTTCAGCAAAATCAAACGGGAAAAAAGATCATTATTGTTCGTGTCTCAGGGTGCAGGAAATTGACCTAAAATCACATCTCAGAGCTTCTAATTTTCAAAATGTTCCTGGGGGAGGTCCCAGACCCCCTCCCCCCACACACAAAACCGGCCTCTTCGGCGCCATGCTGGAAGGCGAAGCCCACGTCCGTTAGCGAAAAAAACTAGCTACGGCCCTGCTCTCGCTCTGTATGTAGGTGCCCCTATTGATGGTGTACCCCCTCAATGGAAGAGTGGCCGCGCCGGCCCTGAAGCCTTACACAGATGACCATGTCACATCATCGTTCGCAGTGTTCTCATTAATTCAATCTTGTTGTATCATAAGACCAACTGGTGGAATTCAACAAAATTTGCACTGAACATGCAGACGGATGTTGCCTATCACATAAAGAGTCAGAGTAAAAATCTGTTGAAGTTTAAAGGGATTGAGCACATTTACAAAATGTTAAAATTGTAAGTTGAGCCTTTACTTTTGATTCCTTTATGGTATTTCATAAGGGAGGCAAAGTGTAATGACCTGCATCTTACTGTACTATGACAGCAACGTAACCCGGCGTGCATGCACTCTCTGTTCCCACCAGTGAATGAGTTTGATGACACTCTTTTGGCGCCCATTCTGATTGGTTTTCTTTTATTTATGTACTCGATAAGGTTGGAAACAGAATAAAGTTATGCATCAGAAACTTAATAGTCTATCAGTCTATGTTGTGAATGTCACAGGCCTATAACGGCGGGAACAGGTAGGCCTACATGTGACCCGTAATTTTCGAAACAACCCAATGAGCAGAATGCTAGTCCATGCAAGCGATGATTGAGCTACTTTCAGTGTTACCTTTTTTCTGTGTGACTCCCATTGTTCGGAACACACTGGGAAACAGACTCACTGTTTCTCTGTATCTCGCCCATTGTCAAGTCGTGCCTTATTCCGTCAGTCTATTGTGGTAGCGAAGTTTATCACCTTTCCGACTCCGAAATCCGGCTTCAACTACCAGAATAAATTGCAGTCCGCTGTAGACATCCTTGATAAAAAACGATTTGACAGACGTTTGCAAATCGTAAAATGCCATAACTTTGTGGCAGAATATTTTGACTCGTAATCGGAAGTGCACATAAATCGCAAATATCGTCGTGTTTCAAGTCGTAACGACAACGATTACGACTTCAATAGGCCTATTCATTATTAATCTGCACTTCCGACTTATAAGGCCAAATTTTTCTGCCTTCAATTTGTGGCGTTTGACGAATTGAAAACGTCTATCAAATCGTTTTTATCAAAGATATCCATAGCGCCCTGCAACTCATTCTCACAGTCTGTTGAAGTCCGAGTCGGAGTCGGAAAGGTGCTAAACACTGGCACACGGGCCACACTGAAAAACGTTACACCGGTCGCCTACATATAAAATATGTACTATTACGGTCTTGCACATCATCTCGACAGAAGTGGTCGAAGTCATCTTTTATGTGGACAAAAACATCAGACAGTTTTGATAATATCGCTCTCAATCCGTCTAGAAATGAGCATTGTTCAAGCTTAGGGGGCCTACCTATTTTAGCTCCGCGGCATGAATACTGGTATTCAAAGGCCTGAATACTAAGTATTCAATGGCGGCGTCGCTGTTCTAGATTCTCCGGGTAAAAATTTCATATCGATCGGTCGCCGCCTGTGAGTCGCCATTTTGTATCGCTGATCGCTGTCGAAGACTCTCGTTCTAAAATTATCGTCCTTTAAAAACGTATTTCCCATACCATAAACATGGAAAAAGTTTATTTTGATATCACCGCTGACGGAGAGCCACTAGGACGCATTCTGATGAGGGTGAGGAAAAATTTATTTTTATATTCGCGAGATGGTATATTTACTGAGCACTATATTATATAGTACTAAGCCTGTTACACCAGATTTCTCTTAATCCAGTTGCCAGCAAAAGAGCTGCAACTCCTGACACAGATGACACATTCAAACAAAATGTGCATCGACTCATTTTACTTTACTTCAGCTCTATGCAGATGTAGTTCCCAAGACAGCTGGTAAGTCAGTTGTAACGTACTGAGGATATTACGTCTGTGTTTTGCCTGGTCGCAAGGGCCCAACGCGCCGCGTAGCGGCCAACAGCGAAGCTAGCCAAAGACTTTTCACGGGTCACTCAATAGAATTGGACTCAACTAACGTTCAAGACTACTGGGTGCCACCAAAATGACGCAGAAATAGCCCATAGTTGAAAAGTGAAAACAACTTCACGGTGGGACTGATGCAACGCTGGAGTGGTACATGTATGAAAACGTCATTTTGGACTTGTATAAATTAATCCATCACCTTCTCCAGCCTATATTCCCTTCTGCCATTTGGTCCTGTGCTCGCAATTAGTCGCAGTGAACGAGGTTTAGCTCAATCTTGAAAAGAAGGTTGCTTATGATCATATTCATGATGGTAAAAATAGAAACCGGGCGGTATGCTACATTTATTCACAGCAAAATGAAATTGATTAGCACTTTGTGCACTTCTCGTACATGTTTTTATGTACGTGTTTTCTTTCTGTTCCTTGTTTAAAAGAGAACTTCCGTGCTCTCTGCACTGGCGAAAAAGGTTTTGGCTACAAGGGATCCAGCTTTCATCGTGTCATTCCTAACTTCATGTGCCAGGGTGGTGATTTCACCAAAGGTGATGGTACGGGAGGCAAGAGCATCTACGGGATGAGATTCGAAGATGAGAACTTTACACTGAAGCACGATCAGCCTGGTAGGATATCTTTCTACTGATGAAGTGGGCGCGCAGCCTCCTCGATCTTGTCATGGTTTTTGTGTCATATCATAAAGGAATCAAATATAAAGGTTTAACTGCGAACGATGAAGTAACTGAGGGATACACTTCATGTGTTGCCACCAGATGTCTCTCAGTGCCTGAATTTTTGCTTTACGTAATAGGCAGGGGCTTCAACGTTTTTTATGGTAGTGGGATACATGAATCTGTCAACTTGATGCCTTGAATTCCATTTCTGAGGATACATGTATTTTCAGCACAATTAGTGTTCCATGTGCAAATGTACGTTAGCCTATTCGACCCCTCGCTCTCATCGTTCGTGGGTTTCTCATTAATTCAGTCCTTTTGTATCATAAGATCAACTAGTCTAAATTCAACGAAAGTTGCACCGAACATGCAGAAGGGTCTTGCCTACATGTATCATATGGAAGAGTCAGAATGAAAATCTGTTGAAGTTTATAGTACTGTCCACATTAAAATGCTAAATTTGCAAGTTGAACCTTTATGTTTGATTCCTTAAGGCTTCCGTTACATAGAAGTATACGGTATACGAAAACGCCATTTAACAAAGGCTTCAAGTGGATTCACGACCGTGAAGCCATTGTTAACCGCGGTATTCGTATACCGTATAGTTCTATGTAACGGAAGCCTTATGGTCGTATTCATCATCATTCCTGTACGTTCATCAGCCAATCATCTTAATTGTCCGTGTGCATTTTCTGACAATTCTTTTCAGGACTCCTTTCCATGGCCAATGCAGGAGCCAACACCAATGGCTCTCAATTCTTCATTACTACGGCTGTAACAGGGTGGTATGTATGCCATGCTGTTGTTCTTGATAATGATTACAATGAGGGGTGGTATTTTTTTGTGTTCCCACACACTGTTAGAAATGAAATGGTCTATGGACCATGTGCTCACCCGTTTGGACATAATAGACTAGTGTAATGACAGAGAGAGGTATTTACATGTCAGTTATAAGCAATCTGGGTCGTCAAGTCATTCCCAAGTTGCAGGACGTCAATGATTTTTGGGTTATGCCACCTGGCGGCCATATTGGATGTCCGATCGGGCCAAAACTCCACATGCACATAAGGTCATTTAGAGGGAGCCACATATCACATTTGAGCACTACTGGGACAAGTCGTTCCTTAGTTATAGCACATTTGATGATTTTCGGATTACGCCACCTGGCAGCCATATTTGGGTCAAGCCGTTCCTGAGTTACAGCACTTGGATGATTTTCAGGTTACGCCACCTGGCGGCCATATTGGATGTCCGATCGGGCTGAAACGGGGTATTTTTGAAGGTACATGTACATGTACCTCTCTAATACACGTTTACGCTCGGTGAAATAATGAAGAACTCTGGCAGATTCGTTACTTTTGTAGAACTTTGACCTCTGTGACCTTGAAAAGTAGATCAAATAAAAAACCCGTTATATACATGTATGTTATGTATCCTAATTAGATACACCTATGATAAAAATTTGGATACTATTTTGGTTGTTGGTTTTGGCCACCTGGAGGCTAAGCCAAGAATCGAATCGGACCGAAACTTGGTGTCATAGGCCATCTGACCTAGGGGTATGTAGCAAGTTTCAGATCAATAGCTCCAGCGGTTACGAAACGTGCCCTGCTAACGGACGACGACGACGACGGACACCGCAGGACGACAAAAGCTCACGGGTGAGCTAAAAACAGAAGATTCTACAGAATAGTCTGTGCAGCAGAGTTTCAAGCACTTTCTGTAAATTTACAGAAAAGATTTAGGGTCAAAGGAATATTATGTCATTTCCCATGACCCTTTGTTTGGAAGGTCCCTCCTAGGTGTAACATAAAACGCAGGTCATTGGTTCAGATGTAATTCATTTAGCTAAATAAAATGGCTCCTGTAATTTCGCAGAAAGCGCCTGAAACTCTGCTGCCAGAAAATTCTGTTAAATTCTTCTGTTTTTTCTAACAATGACTTCAGTGTTTCCATAGCGAGACGATTTTCCAGGGGATCACAGAGAAATACGCCAATCTCGTTTTACAGGCGAAAAGGGTAAATGCTTCCTGTTTACAGCATGTAAAAGTAATCCAGGGTGCTCCTAAAACTTTCGACAGAAAACTGTTACGTGGTCAGCGCCTTTACGATGTCTAGGCGGTGTCATTGAACCGTGCTAAACCGCCGTCAGGTCAGAACCGTCCTCGTGTGAGGCCGGTGTAATGTTTTTCACTGTCCCCCGTTTGCCAATGCCCCCAACCAAAAGATTGACGGAATAAGCGGGAACGTGACAATGAGGGAGGCACTGATCAACATGTCGTTCTGTATTTGAGTGCCGGCCGAATAGTAAAGCGGGTATTGTCATACGGGGGGTATTCTCACACACCTGTTTTATGCTTTCATGTTCCATTGCAGGTTGGATGGCAAGCATGTTGTCTTCGGGGAAGTCTGCGATGGATATGACGTGGTGAAGAAGATTGAGGCGCTCGGTTCACAAACCGGTAAAACCTCAAAACAAGTCGTAATTGCTGATTGTGGCGAACTATAAATCAGCCGTTTTGATGACCACGGATTGGTTTACTATTATCTTAGCTAGCAGTGCATGTAGAGTCCTTCAAATAAGTAAATGGACACAGGAAAATCGAATTTTCTCAAAAACGGCTGGTGATAAATCAATGCGGGTTGCGGCATTTGATAGAGGACATTTAGTTGTGCATCATGATATCTACAACTTGGAAATAATGTCAAAATTTTACACCTTGCTGATTGACGTTGGAATTACAGGGGTTTCATTAGAAGCCGGCGACCGGCGAAATTCGGCGTCTGTTTCGGCCGTGATCGACGGCTACTTCTCGCCGAGGTTTAGAAAAAAAATCTGCTCAAACATTGTCAAAATGCCCAAACACCCTTCCAAGTCACTTGTCTTTTATCAACTGACGGCGAATAAAACATACAATTCACAATACCGGTATGTCATGCCTCTGGACTTCTTAAATTAACGCGTTCCACCATGTGCCACGTCTGGTTTGACCAAACTGCTTCCGACTTCGCCTCTTCGGTAGTGTTGGCGCCGAAACCAATCATGACGCAAGCGCATGCTGTCCAGAAACAATGGCATCACAGCGCCCCCAAAATCCTCACTAGGACCATATTGTGAACTAAACTCTTTAGTTCGCAATTTGACCAGAGCGAGGATTTGGGGGCGATGCGATCGATTCGTCGAATGTGCGCGGAAACGAACTAGAAGCGCGTGTATGGTCGGCCAATTCAAAATTTAGTGACTGGGTCGCTGAAGAAAATGATGCAAAGGTACCAGTCCGGAATAAAAACAAAGACTGAGGGTTAGTTTCAGCAAAGTATAAGGGTGTTTTTCCCCGTTTACGGTTCGCGGCGACAGGTCGTGTCTCCTGCTACTCATTCAAGGTCTCCTGCTACTTTGCTGAAACTGAAAAAATAATGAAACCCCTGATTACTTTGGAGAACCCCCCCCCCCCAAGCTTTTGTGAATTGGCCCAATTACCATGTTGAAGAGTCAGCAGTTTTAATTCAAATGGGGTGTTCGTTTCCAATGACTTGCGAACTACGTTTTCCTGGAAGTGGATTAATAGTCATGTTTGACTCTCCGTATCCATCATGAACAACCAGTTATACATGTACATGTAGAGGCCTATGGGTTTAATTGCGGCTGTACATGTTGGTGGACAGCGGGATGACCCAGAAATCCCAAGTAGCCTATACAGTATTTCTGTGGCAATCATGTCATTGGACTTGTTCATTTTTGCCTGTTGAGTCATCTAGCTCATTTGCCCCTTTTTGGCAACTGCTGTATCCACCCCGAGACCGGGGGTCTAACAAACGAAAAATGAAATGGTTCACGGACCATGTGCTCACCTGGGTGGATGTACCAGAAGAACAAATGACAAATCTTCAATCGAAATGTTCCCAGGCAAGACTTGAGTTTCAAGAGCAGAGAGTACCCAGACACCTGATCACACCAAGGCGGACGATATTCGGTCAAATAGCCACCAAACGTGCCACCATTAAACGACAGAATTTTGAACTTTGACCTCTGTGGCCTTGAAAAGTAGGTCAAATCAAAAACCCGTTACATGTCATGTATCCTCATTAGATATGCCGATGACGAAAATTTGGAGACAATCCAGACGTTAGTTTAGGAATTATTGAAACTTGAGTTTTCATTTTTGCCACCTGGTGGCCAAGCTAAGAATCAAAGTGGACCGAAACTTGGTGTCATAGGGCCTTGACCCAGATGGCCATACGAATATGGAATTTTGAATTTCGCGTGAAGATCAAGGAAGATGGCCCCGAAATTGGTCAACAGCCGAAGCAAGGACGGTGCCTACAGAAAGGTCACGCGATGGCATCCGAACCACACACACGAAGGTCAAACGATGGCTCCACGACGTCGTACTGAGAGTATGATACGTTCGAACACGAAAATGAACCTTCGCAAGGTTCTTGCAATTTTTGGCATGCCAACGATTTTGCCACCGCTCACGAAGTTGCTGCCTTAGCCTGAGGAACTCAACCGGAGGTCATACGATGGCTTAAGATGCCCTCACGAATGGCCCGATGTTTTTACGATCAGAGCCAAATTTGAATATTTCCTTTATCGTGTGTCCATCTGGTGTCAATTTCGGGACAGTGGACGGGCATTAACCCATTCTTGACATTCGGTGTATTTTCAACCCGATTAGCCACGAATTTCGACAATTTCAGATTCGGGGCGATTCGGGACATTCGTAGTGTTAGTGAAAGCGGGGTAGTAGAAAAGTTTTGGACGGTTCGAAAATTTGTCATGACGCCGGTAATGATATGATGATGATTTTATCACGTGGAAATCACGAGATACTCATGTTTCACACCTGGATTAGGTTTTTGACTTGTCCTTGCAAATACGGAATGTGCAAGACACTGCAGCGAGTTTAGCGATGTCACAAACATTGCTAGTCAAGATGCTATAATTTGGCTCCCCACACACTCTGGTCTGACCCAGTGAAAACTTTTCTACCGTAACACTAAGTGCCAACTAGAGTGTGAAGCCGACATCCCTTCAAGGCAATGGAGAATGTCTACATGTTTCTTAATGTGCTTCGCTTGCATTTCCCTTGGGCTTGGCCTTTTCTATTCTGATAAAATCTCGAAATAATTCCTTGTCTTTTAAAATGTATTCCACGGCGGGCCGGCAAGCAACAAACAAGGTGTCTTTAAACCTTTACTCGGTACTTCTAGTAAAACACCCTTGTAACACCTGCTTAACATCACGCCGAAACTTCCGTCCACCCCCAAGAAAATAGATGTAAAAATTGATGGCGAAATTCAAGAGCCACATTTCATTACAGATCAAGAATTCTAACCAATACCGTGTCGACCAATAGGATTGTGACAAATCGTAATCAACGACGCTGTCATGTATACGTTTAGGACTCGAACACATGATGTACATTGATGACGTCATCAAAAGCATTGTAGTCAAATTCGGTTCCTTTAATTGTTTCGTACCCGACGATTCCAGTTTTTTTCTTTCCTTTAAAGCTTTCCTGATGCTGAATATTATGACCGAGTTACAGACAATAATTATACAGAAAGGTGCGATACATCCCATGATTAAGAGGTAGATGTGGTAAAGTGACTCTACCCATCTCGCTGAGGGGTAATCAGCGATAACTACATCGGAATCTTCATCCGGCATCTTGTGCGTGATGAAGATTTGCGTATGAAAGATCATCTCCCAGATGCAGGTTGCTATTATGGTCTTGAGGGCCCGTGAAGTAGTACAGAGCGTTGCTGCCTTCATCGGAAATGTCACAGCAACTGCTCTGTCAATGCTCATCTGAGCAAGTGTCATCCCAGATGTAATCGCAAAAGCATTTCCAACGTACCATACCGACCTAGAAAAAAATTACATATAAGTTGGATCGAGACACACTACTTGTGGTCTGTGGTACTGTGTGTCTAACACAATGTGCATGACGCCTGATATAAAATGGCGGCAACATACAACTTCCATGGAGGCTGTCATTATGAAGTCATGTGATCTATAGTCGTTATGTGATTGGCAGAATCGCAAGATGGCGAAAGTTCACTATTTCGCAAGGCGCAGACAGACGAATTTGTGGCAAAACGTCGTCCGGGTCCTAGGCGATTCGACTGCGATTCGAATACCTAGCTTCAAACGAGACAACGGCCGAATATTTTTACAATCTATTTGACATATTTACATATTTCTTAAAATAAAATGGTCCATGGACCATGTGCTCACCTCTGGGTGAATGTAGCAGAAGAACAGGTGACAAATGTGTTTTTGGTTTTGGTCACCTGGTGGTCACGCCAAACCCGGGTAGGCTCGAACGAGCCGCGACTCGGAGCGTGTATCACATACACCCGGACCATGGAGAGGTACACCCCTCCATGGTTCGGGTGTCCACATCCCATCATTCTATACCAACCCACTGTTATCGACGTTATAAATTCCACACATAGGTCTAATCATATGTCAAGCCGCCCAGAGGCCTGAACCAACAATGACTGGTTCCGATTCCTCTGGATACGTCATCACACCTAATTTGAACAATCCGGGACAAATAACCACGAAACCTGCCACCCACCGGTCAAATTTCGAACTTTGGCCTCCATGACCTTGAAAATGAGGTCAAATAAAAAACCTGGGTGATATGTCGTGTATCTTCATCAGATGTACAAACGGTAAAAATTTGGTGAGGATCCAATCAACGGTTAAGGCGAAATAGTTTAGCCCCCTGGTGGCCACGCCAGGAATCAAATTAGACCGAAACTTGGTGTCATAGGTCATCTGACGTGGGGGTATATATGTACCAAGTTTCAGATCAATAGCCCCAGTGGTAACGAAACGTGCTCTGCTGACGGACGACGACGGACGATGCAGTCCAAAATTCTAAGAGTTGCAATACTTCCAGATGACACCGCGTGACGACTATACATGTAGCTCACAGGTGGCCTAACAATGAGGAACCTGCAGAATTCCGCTACTGGGAGGCGCTGTGAGTGGTTGTACCACTTTTCCCGACGTCTCGACCGTGTTGCACTGTGTCAGTGACGTCTTGACGCAACATTTTGCTCTGTTTTTTTCGTCTCGTCGCATCGCTCGACACGGCGTCGCCCTCTCGTGAGGAAAAGTTTTGTGGGTTACTCGCTGAAGACCTACCGTAGATAATTCAAGATGTCGACCTGTCCTTCAAAAACATTATAAATTGCAATCAAAGTGTACACTGCTTCATTGAGTAAGACAGTACTGTCGACGATGGCCAATCCTGCCATGTAGACACAGGTGCTGATACGGCGGTTGTCCGGTCTTGTCGTGACGAGCAGAGACATCGTATTTCCTGCTAACCCCATAACAATGATGAAGACCGGTAACCATTCACTGAAAAATGTTATGGCTAGCTCCATATCGGGAAAAGATGGGATCATAATGGTAACGAGACTGATATTTGTAGGCCTAGATGCTGCCATGCTTTCGTTGTGCGCCGAACTGAAAACACACGCTCCTCCGCAGTGTACGACGTAGTCAGGTGCCAAATGGTATTCTGTGGGAATTTCGTGAAGAAAGTTGCCGACATACCCAAGTCGAAAGAGTATCACGTCCTGAACAAGAAAATCTTTGCCGGCACTTTGGAATTTTCTTTAGATAGGAATATGGGTGGTTGAAGGTTAGGACAATGACTTCATCATTGGACCCAAGAACTGAGCTTTGTACAGGAGAATGGGACCCGATGTACAGCTAACTTTTGAATGATTGGATTTACGCCCCATAAATGTGTTACCAACAGATAGAAACATGGTGCCTCAGAAGCAGACAAGCATGTTCTTAATTGTTTTAAGTGGTTATGTAATAAGAAATGACGTTTTTTATGCAAATTAACACGAAATGGGTCAAAAAGATTTTCTTGTTCAGGAAGCGATACTCTTTCGATTGAGGTATGTCGGCAACTTTCTTCAGGAAATTCCCACGGGATCCTCTTTTGGACAATTTGGAACCCGACGGTGTAAACTACATGTACATGTATGAATGTCCTTCCATCGGAATAATGATGAATTTTGGAGAGTGACAAAACTGGTTTTCTTTCTGTGTTGGTTTCCGTTGAGTTTGTCTCTGTTTAGCAACTACTAAAAGCTTGACGCGTTGTGCCTGGCAAACACAGAAACCGCGATTCATATTGAATGATAGACGACCTTCGTAATATAAGTGTAGCACCAAGAGTAGAGTGGCCATGCCAATGACACCCATCGCTAGTCTCAAAGGAAAACTGATCCATGTTACACTGAGGGCCTATTCGAATCCCTGTTCTCGAGTGACCCAGGAGTAGTGTTCGCCTGTTGAGGTTCCGAACAAGGAAGTGCGTGTCGCCAGGTCTCGGGTGTCGTTGCTAAAACATGGCGGATGTAATGCTGCGGGCTATGTCCCTGTGCAAAATCAGATTTTTGTTGCAGGAAAGGTCATTTTTTTCCTATCGTGACTATATCCACGGGTTAACCCACATTACAAATTACATTACTGCAGGCAGGAACGTCGCGTATTCAAGGAAGACACAAGGTTTTATCGAAATTAACTTGCGATATTT
The DNA here is from genome assembly GCA_002633025.1 of Notospermus geniculatus. Lineage (NCBI taxonomy): Eukaryota > Metazoa > Nemertea > Pilidiophora > Heteronemertea > Lineidae > Notospermus > Notospermus geniculatus. The sequence goes on along the minus strand of NMRB01000787.1, from coordinate 184,279 downwards.
CGTCGTCAATGACATTGGCCGCCATCTTTGTTCTCGGTGTTCTCCGTTTCACCCTCCAAAAAGTGGGGAGTGAAAACTTTGTTCGCGAACGCCGTTCCCGTGTCAGTTCGAGACGTTCGAGACTCGATATCAACACGAGTGCAGGGATTCGAATACGCCCTGAGATTGCGTTCTCGATATTCATTTCCAAAGGCTTGATCAAATACATGTACAGTATACAGCTACAATGTATGGAAAACAATATTAGACCACCTCTATTTGACTCACGCATTTACCACAAACTCTCCAATCATTCTGTATTGACTGATTTATTGTGTTGGTTAAGTAGGTAGGTGGAGGTAGGTTCGGGCTGGTTATTCTCTCGTGTAAAAGCGAACCGACCTCCACCGGCCTCGTGCGGGATTGAGCACGCTACATATGAATGGCATCATCACTGGCGCATTGCTGTAACTTACCTGTGAAGAAATCACGCACAAGATTTCTCAAGCACTGCTCATGTTGTTAGAAGCATAGTTTATCAATTTTAAGTGATTATTTTTGCGATATTTCTTACTTGCGATAACTGTAAATGTTGATACACGCCATCTGGTGGCACGCATTTGAACGAACCGACCTCGAACTAGATCGAGGCGGGTTCGGTAACCCGCACCGTGTAAATAAGCGATCAATCCATCCTGAACCGAACCCGCCCGAGGAGGGTGGAGGTAGGTTTCCTCGAACCAGCACCGTGTAAAAAGGGCTATCAAACATAGAAATTGACTTCCCATAATGAAGAAACAATGGCGCTGTTAGAAGGACCTCGTCGAAACTTCTGACTAAACGGATGAAGGACCTGAAGTGCATACATTTACTGTGTAGACAGGTGTCCACTTTACATCGCTTCTAATCGAACCTAAATTCTTCGAACACCATTTATAACATCATACGGACTTTATACTTGTAATTACGACTGAAATCTTGTTTTTACAAGGTATAGTAAGTATACTTGAATACAGTGTGGCACAAAAGGGCGAATAAACTTCTTGTGGGACTTATTTAGTGGGAAATGAGAGGAAATAACCGAGGTGGTCTAATAATTTTTCCAGAGCTGTATATTACCTTCGACTTTTTTATCATAGATGAGTTTCGCAAGCAGCCATCTTGCCAAAATTAGGTCATCCCCAGGGAATTCTCGACTGCACACGCTTACGGCCCCTTCAAGCTGTGTACGGTAAAAAGGCACCGGTAAAAATGTCACGGTAAAAAAAGGCACTGGTAAAAAAAGGCAATGGTAAAATAGGCAGTGGTAAAAAAGACACCGGCAAAAAAGGCACATAAAAATCACAGGGTAAGTAAAAAAAGGCACTACTGGCTCTTTGGACTCCTTTTGCTCTTTAAAGCCAACTAATCCATTGCACAATTTTTTTACCCACTGGCAGCCATGAATAACCGCACCCAATTAAAGCGGGAGATAGATTTAATTCTTGGATGGGGGTCCTTGCTTGAAAGTTGGAGGTAGAACCTTAAAAGGTACTGATGCCAGCTGATTTTGCGACAAAAATGGACTAAGGCCCAATCGTCAAACTTACACTACTACATGTACATGTAGGTGTCGTTTTTAAATTTCAGACCGCTGACCATGAATATTTCACGTTTTGGGTAGATAAAAAACTGCGCCAAACAATGAACATTGATAACGCTAAATGTTACATGTAGATGCGGTTTCTTTCATTCACCCGGTATAATGTACAGTACGTGTACAGAAGGCAAAGGCTGTGAAAAATTAAAGCAACCACAATAAAACTGAGTGAATTAAAGGCCTACCGGTACAAAAAGTGCGGAAAAAAGTGCAACATTACAAATCCCTTCAATGTCGGACCAATTGGGATTATCAATGGGAAATGGACAGAAATCTGCCATTAATGAAACATGCCATATTCCAGCATGGAGTTTTCTGACAACTATGCCTTTTTTACCTACGACCCGTGAGTTTCATGTGCCGTTTTTACCGGTGCCTTTTTTTACCTGATACCTTATTCACGAAGCTCCCGTAACTTACGGAAGTGCGCAAACTATTCTCCTTTTGCGCACACCTGTTGTTCACTATCAGCCTGACGAAGGATTTACCGCGTACCCTTAAAGTTACGGGGGCTTTGTGAATAGGGAGTTTTCGCAAAGCCCCGAAACGCCAACGCGAACGCCAAACCCATTGTTCGGTGCCATGAAGAGAGCACCGAACAAAAGGATAGACGTTCGCGTTGGCGTTTCGGAGGCTTTGCGAAAACTCCCTAATAAGGTGCCTGCGGATTCCTTTCACGACAAGCAAAGCTGTTGTCATACATGTCGCCAAAAATAGATAAGAGAGATCCTCTGTTGCAAGTATCTATTTTTGATGTAACCAAATCGATAAGCTTATTGTTTATCTATTTTTGACATAACTTGTATAGAATTGATCAACATTGACCAGGACCTTGGTGAGGAAGGATAAGAAA
>NMRB01000787.1:132529-181638 GCA_002633025.1 Notospermus geniculatus | reverse complement strand
AGCATCCTCTCGAAACAGGCTCATTCAGACGCATCTCCTACGTCGCACCTCTTCTGACCCTGTCACATTCCGTGCCTTTTCGGCGGGGAACCACCGACAGATTTTCTGTCGTCAAATCGGCCAATCAGAAGCTAGCTTATAGCGAAGTCCTGGCATAAAACCAACCCCGAATACAACTGACCTATGATTTTTAACGGGCCGATGTAACGCTCTTTCCCATTGGCTGCTATTTCGAGAGACTGGGAGAATTCGCGGAATAAATGGATCTTACTTTAAATCGGAACCTCCCGGCAATGGGATCGAATTGCCGAATGAAAACATATTAATGTCGCATAATGATCATAAAAATGCACGAAATGAATAATATCGAACAAGACATATGGTTAGTGATGTGTTTTTATGCATTTCGACGCAGTATAACAAGGTATTCGCCTTTGATACAATACAACAGCAGGAGGTGGGAGGTAACTGGAACAGCCGGCCTCCCCACTCAAAAGCGACCGATTAGCTCAGGGCATAAGGGAGGCGATGGCCGACTGAAATGACCTGAGTCTCAGGATGAACCAGCAGCATTCACATGACTCCAATTTAGAACACTGACTGAAAGCCCCTTTCACACCGGGCCTACGTGGAGTTGCGTAGTGCGTGCAGCGTATTACAACCAATAATGTCACAATCGACCAAAAATGTCACAACCGATGATAATGCCACAATATGTGACATTATGAACACCTCATCCACCAATAATGTCACAACTTGCTAATACAAATGTAATGTCACAACTTTTCCTTACCGGTATAATGTCGCAACATTTTGACCAATAATGTCACAACCCCAGTAACTAACGCAGATCATATCGTGATAATGTGATGGTGATTTTTTTCGCCCCTCCCTCATGGAAGACAAAGAAGTCTGAGCAAAAGAATCCTGCTTTGACCATGAAAGACACCTTAATCATATCGTCAGCCCGTAGGAGTTCCCGTGTCATCACCCCCTAGTTTCTTGATACGGCTTGTATATATGATGTCGTGTTGTATTGATTAAAGGGATACTCCACTCATTGTGTAAAATTTTGAATTTTTGAAATATCATTAATACATTCAAATTCATTGATATCTGCAACATGTCAGATTTTTTATTGCTGTACAATATGCAAATCGAACGCCGTGCATATTACTTGGCAGAAGAAGTTGAAGTGTAAAACAAGTTGAAGTAGTAGTAATTTGCCGTAATTTACAGTAGTAAAGTGTCGTAATTTACAGTGTATTTCCCCATTTTACTCTTTATACGACGGGAATAATTACATTTCATTTCCTTGATATGACACTACAGAGTATATACATGTATCGTAATTTATCTTTCTCCGAATTCCAACCAGTAACTGGAACTTTTTTCCCCTTTTTATACTTTATTGCTTGAGAAAGTATTTTTATCATGTTTATGTACATGTATTCATATTTTGATTCTTTAATGAATTACATGTACGTGAAAAAAATCTACAGAGACATCAGCCAGCACTACTGTTTACGCATAGGGGCGGCTGCATGAACCCTCATGTTCATTTGGCACCCCTCGGACACTGTTTCCTCCAGCTTAGGATATAGGGGCTGATGACACGGGAACTCCTACGGGGTGAAGATATTATTAAGGTGTCTTTCATGGTCAAAGCAGGATTTTTTTGCTCAGACTTCTTTGTCTTCCATGAGGGAGGGGCAAAAAAAATCACCATCACATTATCCCCTGCGCTAGTTACTCGGGTTGTGACATTATTGGTTAAAATGTTGTGACATTATCGGTAAGAAAAATTGTGACATTATTAGCAAGTTATTGGTTGGATGAGGTGTTCATAGTGTCGCAATTTTGACGTTATCATCGGTTGTGACATTACTGGTCGATTGTGACATTATTAGTTGTAACACGGCGTACCGACTACGTCGAGCTTTCGCTGCTCTACGCTGGCCTACGTGGTAATACGCTGAGGGACGCAAAAGGGGTAGGCGAGATGGTGTAGGGTCAGCGTAAGCTCGGCGCATTCGGTACGCCGCATCGCAACGCTACGTAGGCCCGGTGTGAAAGGCAATATTACATGTATTTCACGAGTGGCCTACGCAGCTCGAGCGTACTCGGTATGCCGCACAACGCAACTCTACGCAGGTTCGGTGTGAAAGGGTATACATGTAGCTAACATGAGCGGGGGTCCAAGTTCATATTTGGCCCTAATTCAATATTAACCCTTCAGGGTCACTTTGTGAAAATGGCGTCCCGTTGCCCCTTCGTAACTGCACGATGAAGACAATGGCTGATACTAGGATTTTAGCTGGCAACATCTACGAAAACGCTTCTCAGATAAACACACCAGAGGAGTGCAGAGACACGTGCCTGGAAACTCCGTGGTGTGCAAGTGCAACCTTTAATAAGAGAACAGGAGTATGCAGTATACATCCCCGGGAGGCGTTAAAAGCGGGAACGTCGGAAGAAAACTGCTGTATTGCTTTCGAGAAGGAGTGTCCAATGATGAGTAAGTACTGAAAATAATGGGAAGGATAGTCATTCCAATGGCCTTTAGGTCGTCGGAGATAAAGCAGTGTTCGTGGCAAGTAGTGATGTATCACCAGTATCACGCTGTCTCGCCGAAGACGGCAAGGTGACGGCATAATGACAGCTGATATTGCGATGGAACTGACGGCGAAGGGCGTAAAGTCTAACCGCACCACATGAAAAGTGTTCTCATCGGGGCATCATTGTCACGGTTTGATGCATGGATTAATCAGTGGAATATTACGAATTAACTGTCGTGTTTCAAATATCGGGGGGATGGGGTTTTATGGCCACTATACGTGTAGGACCGGTTGTTTGAAAACCATGACAAACTGACATTATCTTATGATTGTTCACAGGTCGCGATGAGGAACCAGAGGAACAGATTATATGCCCCTTGGATCGCGCGAGCGTCGAACCATCCAGGAAGTACATCTATAGAAAAATGAAGTACGTACATGTACCTACGGCTTTCACTAAAACTTGTTTGGTTCTCAATGGCTCATTATTGCATTTTGCAAGAAAGCGCGTTGCTTGCAATATGCCGTTGTTGGCAATGAGAACCGCGTGATTTGTTGCGGGCTTACATGTAGGTCTAAAGAAAATGCCTTAACTACAGTATAACCAGTCAAAGACTTGAAAAAAAACAAAGATATATACTCTAGACTCGGTCTTCTAGGTTACTTTACTGAACACCCATATGACCGCATACCCTATTGAATATGCATGGCAAAATAAAGACCTGTAACGCAAGACTCACTCATTGGTCAGATATGTTGAATAGAATCAATAAATTCATTGTATGGTCTATATTTAGGGCTAGGCCTAAATACAGCATGAATATCTGACGTAACCTTAGAAGAACGAATCTAGAGTATATTTGCCGTGATACAGTATACATTTTAGGCCTACAGGTTTTTCTGCTATAAATAAGAAATTTTTCGGCAAAAAGAATTTGGCAATTACAACGAACACCATGATTTAGTACGCACAGGTATTACATAACCGCACAGGTATTAAATAACAATTTCAACAAGTTTCAACAAATTTCAACAATTTAAATGACAATTTCAACAAGTTACGCCGTGTTTGCGGTTTATTTCCACTTCCAGTTATCAACTGAACACGCACGAAGCCATGTACTCCTGCCGCACAGACCCACTTTGTGCTGGACTCTCTTATTATGTCAGCAAATACGGATGGTTTTACATCTATTTTTATTTCAACACCGACGCGGAGGAAGGAACCCCGCCTTCAGACACAAGCTTTCATGCCTTTGTCAAAAATTGTACAGGAACCGGTATGTGTCAATCCAATCAATCATAAGGCTGCAACCGCATAGAAATACACGCTACACGTACACGCCCTGTTATCCAAACAGAACTTTTGCAAAGCCCCCGGAACGCCAACGCCAGCGTTATTCCTTTTTGTTCCGTGCTCTCTTCGTGACATCGAACAATGCGTTTTGCGTTCGCGTTGGCCTTTTATTTGGGGGCTTTGCGAAAACTCCCTAACGGCTTCACGGTTGCGAACCCTTTTTGAAGGCTTTGTTAACAGGCGTGTACGTGTATCGTTTAGTTCTATGTGATTGCAGCCTATTAAGCGGAATCAAACGGACACGCCGGTTAACAACGGCTTCACGGTCGCGAACCCTTTGTGAAGCCATTGTTCGGCGTGCCCGTGTAGCGTGTACGTGGTGTAAGCTCCATGTAATTGCATCCTTAGGCATAATGCCTAGCACGATAGACATTTCTGAGGATGAGATTAAATATAGTTTTCGCAAAGCCCCGAAACGCCGACGCGAACGTCTATCCTTTTGGTCGATGCTCTCTTCGTGGCATCGAACAATGGGTTTGCAGTTCGCGTTGGCGTTTCGGGAGCTTTGCGGAAACTCTATATTGCTAAATCTACTTGTACGTATATATTAGGCAGCTTGCCTCTGCGAAGGCTTTCAGTGAACTGTTAGTTGATCTCAAGCTATGAAGTGAAATCGTCCAACAGAAGTAAAAAAAGGTTTGTTCCCCATACCAGATAAGTGGGTTTTCAATGAACCGAAAATAAGTCTGCTGGGCATTGAATTGGAAACGTTGTATTTTTCTTGCTCGTTTACAGAATCTTCTTGCCGACTATGGAAACAGCTCGATAACCAACAAGTGAAGAATGTCCAACACTATAGATCAACATCAGATGTACGGATATCACACGACTGTCTGGATGCATGCGAGAGGGACACACAGTGCGATGGTGCATCCTTCACCATTACATTCACCTATTCCGTCTCGTTCTTGTGCAAGATGTATCGTATGCCACGCGGGGGATTCCAGTGGGAAGAAAACACTGAAATGGGACGAGCTACGACCTGGATCAGGGACCCGGAACTCTGTGACGAGGACCGCGCCGATGACAATCTCTTGCTTAGCGGTAAAGCAACCTGACGGAGACTCACTTTTTACTTTGTTTTAGTCTACGTATACGTAAAGCAACCAGATTGTCCTTGCCATTGTTGCTAAAGGTTAATCAACAACAGATTGTGTATTTCATACTAACAGTAGCCTACAATGTTTATCGCAGGCCGGGTGGACAGAATTCGTATTTAATGTCCACATTAATTCCGATTTTATGATCATATTAAATCACGAATTTATGTCCACACTAAATCAACCAATCGCAGCTAAGTTTTTAAATGTGGATATAAAATCGCCCTCCATGTGGATATAAAATCGCCCTCCTTAATTAATGTCCATATAAATTCCTATTTTATGTCCATATTAAATCAGGAATTTGTGTCCAATCACAATGGACCAATCACGATAAGGACTTTTGGCCGGAAGTGAGTGTTCCCGTCCACAATTCCATCACTTCCGTCCTAAAATCCTTCTCACTTCCGTCGAAAAGTCCTTATTCATGATTGGTCGAATTTATGTCGAAATAAATTACTGGTTTAACATGGACATAAAATAGGAATTTATATGGGCATTAGACGTTACTCATCATTTTAATCTCAAGCCATTGGTTTCCTTGGCTGTGCTACTCCCTCCGTCATTGAAGATTGAAACAGAACGGTCACCCCTTGCAGCACGACTAGAGTCCCGAATTCTTGTTGCTTATCCAATATTTAACCCTTCAGGGCCGGTTTGTGAGAGTGAAGGAGAAAGTGAAATCCCGGTCGTGCCAGAAGATGGTGGTATCCCAGACCTCCCAGCGGCCATTAGCAACTGCACGATGAAGACGAGGGACGACGTCAGGATTTTAGCTATCAACATCTTTGAAGATGCCTCTCAGATAAACACACTAGAGGACTGCAGGGACAGGTGCATGGTGACTCCGTGGTGTGCAAGTGCAACCTTTAATAACAGAACAGAAGAATGTAGTATACATCCGAGGAGTATGTTCAAATCGGAAGAAATGTTACAGGAAGATTGTTGTATTGCGTTCGAGAAGGAGTGCCCAATGCTTAGTAAGTAGTAATTTTCATGCCCGTTCTGACAGTGGGTCCATACATGGAGATCATAATTTTCATGCCCGTTCTGACAATGGGTCATACATGTATGATGAATAAAGACTAGTGAATGCTTTTTCTTGAATTTTGCAATACAAAAGCACTTGGCAATGGTGTACAAAATTGAAGTAAAAGCATTTGCTAGTCTTTATTCATATGACCCATGGTCCGTTGAGAAATATTTAGGCCCGAACTTATAAAAGGTGTTTTTCGCCTGTCTAACTTGGACTTGTTTAAGCCTAAACATTTGTAAGACAACTGTTAGACAAGTCTACCAAAACACTGGTGTTTATCGGAATTTCGAACAACGCAAGGACGTCGGTCTAGCTAGTCAAGTCCAACAGGTGATTAAACGTGTGTCGCTGACCACACTGCCTTTACTGAGACGATTATATAATGAATTGTAAATGGGCATACCTTAGATGACGTCATTTGCGCGGCATTTTATCATGTAGGCCTATTTGCTGTTGTGACTGGATGGATAGTACACCCTTAGTCGAAAGTAAATGCCCACTTAATTTTCCTGCATATTTCCTTGAATATTTTTCATAGCCATGTTTTCTTTTCATAGAGATAATCTAGGGCCACTAGGACACCTTTTGAGACCATAAAAATTGAAATTATGAATGAATCACAAGCTTAGACAACTGCAAAACAAGCCCCCTGGCATGTTTTGCGATTCCTTTGTTATTTGGACACCGTTGTCTATCTTTGGACGGCAATTTTAGACACGTCTAAGCTGGACACCCTTTTGTAATCGCAGTTTAAGCTAGACGACTGATTTAGACTTGTCTTGGCGAGTTAGACTTGTCTAAGAGATAGACATCCTTTATAAGTTCGGGCCATAGAGTCCGTAGCCTACAAACTCAATGGCTGGTATTCATAAAAGGTAGCAAATGATTTCACTTAAGATTCGCACAGCAGTGTCCAATGTAAATGTACATGTACTCCAAAATTTAAAGTAAAAGCATTTGCTAGCATTGATAAATATCAGCCATTGTCTCAGAATCCCATTGGTCACTCTGTGAATTTTAAGGCGAGTGTCATTATAATCTTGCAAAATCAGCTTCAAATAGAAGCGTTACGAACAGGTTGAACGTGCATATTTCAAAGGGTTCAACAGGAAAGATAAAATGAATAGAAAATATGTGTACTAGCCTGGAGGGCAATTTGAAACTTTCGTTTTAATTGGCCGGTTATACGACCAGTGATTTTATGATTTATTATGCCACGTGAAATCGGAAATACTGACCGCCGAAAATTACCACACATGACAACACCCTGGGTTGGATTGTTTTCCAAGCGAAGTACGTACATCGATAAGAAACAATGCAGTTGCATGTCGGGTTTTGCGAAAATTCGGGACGCGTTATCGGTGATAATTTTCAGGTGAAGCGGAATCGAATTTGTACTTCATTTGCATGATCACGAAAGATATTTCCCGGCGGGCAAATCACCTTAACTCCTGCCCAACATGTTGCTACAGATTGTAGCTCCAATGGTTTTGGAGCATTTTGGTTCCCTCAGTCACCGCTATAGGCTGAAAGGTGACTTCGGTAGCGACCGCCATTTTGTTGAGACTCATTATCATAATTTGGGGATTCCCTTGTCACATGTCTGCATGTGTAAACTACAAGCATGCAAGTGCTGGACTAAAATGCATTTTGGTGTTAAAACAGCTTTGAAAATATGGGCCTGGGTGTCCTTTTATTTTCCTACAATTGTTTTTAAATGTACTTTTTGATATGGTGATCGGAAATAATATCGCATGCTCGATTTTGTACGGCACTAAGACACCTGGGCGCAAACTCCTCCACAGTGCCGTAATGCTTCATTACGACACTGCCCCCAGGGGACTATTTCAGCGGAGGATCCTTTATTCCAATACATGCCGACTGGAATGGAAATGTTTCATGTATGGCCATACGAATATGGAATTTTGAATTTCGCGTGAAGATCAAGGAAGATGGCCCCGAAATTGGTCAACAGCCGAAGCAAGGACGGTGCCTACAGAAAGGTCACGCGATGGCATCCGAACCACACACACGAAGGTCAAACGATGGCTCCACGACGTCGTACTGAGAGTATGATAAGTTCGAACACGAAAATGAACCTTCGCAAGGTTCTTGCAATTTTTGGCATGCCAACGATTTTGCCACCGCTCACGAAGTTGCTGCCTTAGCCTGAGGAACTCAACCGGAGGTCATACGATGGCTTAAGATGCCCTCACGAATGGCCCGATGTTTTTACGATCAGAGCCAAATTTGAATATTTCCTTTATCGTGTGTCCATCTGGTGTCAATTTCGGGACAGTGGACGGGCATTAACCCATTCTTGACATTCGGTGTATTTTCAACCCGATTAGCCACGAATTTCGACAATTTCAGATTCGGGGCGATTCGGGACATTCGTAGTGTTAGTGAAAGCGGGGTAGTAGAAAAGTTTTGGACGGTTCGAAAATTTGTCATGACGCCGGTAATGATATGATGATGATTTTATCACGTGGAAATCACGAGATACTCATGTTTCACACCTGGATTAGGTTTTTGACTTGTCCTTGCAAATACGGAATGTGCAAGACACTGCAGCGAGTTTAGCGATGTCACAAACATTGCTAGTCAAGATGCTATAATTTGGCTCCCCACACACTCTGGTCTGACCCAGTGAAAACTTTTCTACCGTAACACTAAGTGCCAACTAGAGTGTGAAGCCGACATCCCTTCAAGGCAATGGAGAATGTCTACATGTTTCTTAATGTGCTTCGCTTGCATTTCCCTTGGGCTTGGCCTTTTCTATTCTGATAAAATCTCGAAATAATTCCTTGTCTTTTAAAATGTATTCCACGGCGGGCCGGCAAGCAACAAACAAGGTGTCTTTAAACCTTTACTCGGTACTTCTAGTAAAACACCCTTGTAACACCTGCTTAACATCACGCCGAAACTTCCGTCCACCCCCAAGAAAATAGATGTAAAAATTGATGGCGAAATTCAAGAGCCACATTTCATTACAGATCAAGAATTCTAACCAATACCGTGTCGACCAATAGGATTGTGACAAATCGTAATCAACGACGCTGTCATGTATACGTTTAGGACTCGAACACATGATGTACATTGATGACGTCATCAAAAGCATTGTAGTCAAATTCGGTTCCTTTAATTGTTTCGTACCCGACGATTCCAGTTTTTTTCTTTCCTTTAAAGCTTTCCTGATGCTGAATATTATGACCGAGTTACAGACAATAATTATACAGAAAGGTGCGATACATCCCATGATTAAGAGGTAGATGTGGTAAAGTGACTCTACCCATCTCGCTGGGGGGTAATCAGCGATAACTACATCGGATTCTTCATCCGGCATCTTGTGCGTGATGAAGATTTGTGTATGAAAGATCATCTCCCAAATGCAGGTTGCTATTATGGTCTTGAGGGCCCGTGAAGTGGTACAGAGCGTTGCTGCCTTCATCGGAAATGTCACAGCAACTGCTCTGTCAATGCTCATCTGAGCAAGTGTCATCCCAGATGTAATCGCAAAAGCATTTCCAACGTACCATACCGACCTAGAAAAAAATTACATATAAGTTGGATCGAGACACACTACTTGTGGTCCGTGGTACTGTGTGTCTAACACAATGTGCATGACGCCTGATATAAAATGGCGGCAACATACAACTTCCATGGAGGCTGTCATTATGAAGTCATGTGATCTATAGTCGTTATGTGATTGGCAGAATCGCAAGATGGCGAAAGTTCACTATTTCGCAAGGCGCAGACAGACGAATTTGTGGTAAAACGTCGTCCGGGTCCTAGGCGATTCGACTGCGATTCGAATACCTAGCTTCAAACGAGACAACGGCCGAATATTTTTACAATCTATTTGACATATTTCTTAAAATAAAATGGTCCACGGACCATGTTCTCACCTCTGGGTGAATGTAGCAGAAGAACAGGTGACAAATGTGTTTTTGGTTTTGGTCACCTGGTGGTCACGCCAAACCCGGGTAGGCTCGAACGAACCGCGACTCGGAGCGTGTATCACATAGGCCTACACCCGGACCATGGAGAGGTACACCCCTCCATGGTTCGGGTGTCCACATCCCATCATTCTATACCAACCCACGTTATCGACGTTATAAATTCCACACATAGGTCTAATCATATGTCAAGCCGCCCAGAGGCCTGAACCAACAATGACTGGTTCCGATTCCTCTGGATACGTCATCACACCTAATTTGAACAATCCGGGACAAATAACCACGAAACCTGCCACCCACCGGTCAAATTTCGAACTTTGACCTCCGTGACCTTGAAAATTAGGTCAAATAAAAAACCTGGGTGATATGTCGTGTATATCTTCATCAGATGTACAAACGGTAAAAATTTGGTGAGGATCCAATCAACAGTTAAGGCGAAATAGTTTAGCCCCCTGGTGGCCACGCCCGGAATCAAATTGGACGGAAACTTGGTGTCATAGGTCATCTGACGTAGGGGTATATATGTACCAAGTTTCAGATCAATAGCCCCAGTGGTAACGAGACGTGCCCTGCTGACGGACGACGACGGACGATGCAGTCCAAAATTCTAAGAGTTGCAATACTTCCAGATGACACCGCGTGACGACTATACATGTAGCTCACAGGTGGCCTAACAATGAGGAACNGGTAAATTATCTAAAAATTCTTTCACTTGTTTATATTTTATAAGTTTTTTATCCTCTTTAACTTTTTTCCAAATTTGTGCTATATTTGTATAAGCGACAGAACTTTCAGGATTGAAATATAAATCTCTAAGGTACTGTTCTGTGTCCATTTATTTATTTTTCGAGAAATTTATAGTATAAGGAAAGTGAGGGTTGATCTGGATGGAGGAGGTTTTATTAGTTTGCAAGTTTAGGTAGGCCTATAATTTGTTGAAAAAGCCCGGAAATAGGGATATTTTAGTGTATTTTAGCCTTCTTTTGGCGGCTAATCTTCCTCCTCTATCCAGATCCCCTCACTTTCCTTATACTGTCCGGTCTTGTCGTGACGAGCAGAGACATCGTATTTCCTGCTAACCCCATAACAATGATGAAGACCGGTAACCATTCACTGAAAAATGTTATGGCTAGCTCCATATCGGGAAAAGATGGGATCACAATGGTAACGAGACTGATGTTTGTAGGCCTAGGTGCTGCCATGCTTTCGTTGTGCACCGAACGGAAAACATCCGCTCCTCTGCAGTGTACGACGGTGTAAACTATGAATGTACTTCCATCAGAATAATGATGAATTTCGGAGAGTCACAAATAAACTGGTTTCCTTTCCTGTGTTGGTCTTCGTTGAGATTTGTCTCTGTTTAGCAACTACTAAAAGCTTGACGCGTTGTGCCTGGCAAACACAGAAACCGCGATATTGACCTTCGTAAAGCGGGTGATCCACTGTTGCGATTTTGGCTTGAGACGGGGTGCGTTCCCTTGCGGTTACCTTATATGGCAATCGGAAGTCCTTATAAGGTAATCGCAAGGGAACGCAACCCCGACTCAATCCAAAATCGCAACAGTGGATCACCCGTTTACTATAAGTGTAGCACCAAGAGTAGAGTGGCCATGCCAATGACACCCATCGCTAGTCTCAAAGGAAAACTGATCCATGTTACACTGAGGGCGTATTCGAATCCCTGTTCTCGAGTGACCCAGGAGTAGTGTTCGCGTGTTGAGGTTCCGAACAAGGAAGTGCGTGTCGCCAGGATGTAATGCTGCGGGCTATGTCCCTGTGCAAAATCAGATTTTTGTTGCAGGAAAGGTCATTTTTTTCCTATCGTGACTATATCCACGGGTTAACCCGCATTACAAATTACATTACTGCAGGCAGGAACGTCGCGTATTCAAGGAAGACACAAGGTTTTATCGAAGATCGCCGTCAATGACATTGGCCGCCATCTTTGTTCTCGGTGTTCTCCGTTTCACCCTCCAAAAAGTGGGGAGTGAAAACTTTGTTCGCGAACGCCGTTCCCGTGTCAGTTCGAGACGTTCGAGACTCGATATCAACACGAGTGCAGGGATTCGAATACGCCGTGAGGTTGCGTTCTCGATATTCATTTCCAAAGGCTGGATCAAATACATGTACAATATGCAGCTATGGAAAACAATATTAGACCACCTCTATTTGACTCACGCATTTACCATTAAAATAGGTCCCACAAACTCTCCAATCATTCTGTATTGACTGATTTAATGTGTTGGTTAATTTGCTCAAACTTTACCAAGACTATATCAAACATAGAAATTGGCTTCCCATAATGAAGAAACAATGGCGCTGTTAGAAGGACCTCGTCAAAATTTCTGACTAAACGGATGAAGGACCTGAAGTGCATACATTTACTGTGTAGACAGGTGTCCACTTTACATCGGTTCTAATCGAACCTAAATTCTTCGAACACCATTTATAACATCATACGGACTTTATATACTTGTAATTACGACTGAAGTCTTGTTTTTACAAGGTAATAAGTATACTTGAATACAGTGTGGCACAAACGGGTGAATAAACTTCTTGTGGGACTTATTTAGTGGGAAATGAGAGGAAATAACCGAGGTGGTCTAATAATTTTTCCAGAGCTGTATATTACCTTCGACTTTTTTGTCATAGATGAGTTTCGCAAGCAGCCATCTTGCCAAAATTAGGTCATCCCCAGGGAATTCTCGACTGCACACGCTTACGGCCCCTTCAAGCGGTGTACGGTAAAAAGGCACCGGTAAAAATGTCACGGTAAAAAAGGCACTGGTAAAAAAAGGCAATGGTAAAATAGGCACTGGTAAAAAAGACACCGGTAAAAAAGGCACATAAAAATCACAGGGTAAGTAAAAAAAGGCACTACTGGCTCTTTGGACACCTTTTGCTCTTTAAAGCCAACTAATCCATTGCTCAATTTTTTTACCCACTGGCAGCCATGAATAACCGCACCCAATTAAAGCGGGAGAGCTAATTCTTGGATGGGGGTCCTTGCTTGAAAGTTGGAGGTACATGTAGAACCTTAAAAGGTACTGATGCCAGCTGATTTTGCGACAAAAATGGACTAAGGCCCGGTCATCAAACTTACACTACTAGGTGTCGTTTTTAAATTTCAGACCGCTGACCATGAATATTTCACGTTTTGGGTAGATAAAAAACTGCGCCAAACAATGAACGTTGATAACGCTAAATGTTAGATGCGGTTTCTTTCATTCACCCGGTATAATGTAATGTACGTGTACAGAAGGCAAAGGCTGTGAAAAATTAAAGCAACCAGAATAAAACTGAGTGAATTAAAGGCCTACCGGTACAAAAAGTGCGGAAAAAAGTGCAACATTACAAATCCCTTCAATGTCGGACCAATTGGGATTATCAATGGGAAATGGACAGAAATCTGCCATTAATGAAACATGCCATATTCCAGCATGGAGTTTTCTGACAACTGTGCCTTTTTTACCTACGACCCGTGAGTTTCATGTGCCTTTTTTACCGGTGCCTTTTTTTACCTGATACCTTATTCACGAAGCTCCCGTAACTTACGGAAGTGCGCAAACTATTCTCCTTTTGCGCACACCTGTTGTTCACTATCAGCCTGACGAAGGATTTACCGCGTACCCTTAAAGTTACGGGGGCTTTGTGAATAGGGAGTTTTCGCAAAGCCCCGAAACGCCAACGCGAACGCCAAACCCATTGTTCGGTGCCATGAAGAGAGCACCGAACAAAAGGATAGACGTTCGCGTTGGCGTTTCGGAGGCTTTGCGAAAACTCCCTAATAAGGTGCCTGCGGATTCCTTTCACGACAAGCAAAGCTGTTGTCATACATGTCGCCAAAAATAGATAAGAGAGATCCTCTGTTGCAAGTATCTATTTTTGATGTAACCAAATCGATAAGCTTATTGTTTATCTATTTTTGACATAACTTGTATAGAATTGATCAACATTGACCAGGACCTTGGTGAGGAAGGATAAGAAACGTGTCCTGTTCTGGCGCCATTTGTGTCATGTTCACGTCATCACGCGATAACTAGTTCAGATTTTATTTATAGCCCGTGACCGTTATTCCTACTAATATTTTGCATCGAGTCCTACTTTTCCAGTTCGTGCCCGGCAGTGGACGAGGAGGTTCATGTCGTTTGCAACCTTTTGCACTGACGAGACTGTCGACAGGATGGTAATTTTCGTTGTTTTGGTTTGCTTTCTATGGCAATCATCGGCGGCAGAAGGTAAGCATTCACTTATTACCCCGTTCTCGCTTTAGGCCTACCTGCATCCATTTTAGTGATGAATTTTACAAAAACCGAAGAAAATTACTGTATATACTCGCGAAGAAAATTACTGTATATACTCTCCTATAACATCCTAAGCCAAACAATACTGCAATTCAAATACCGCCGAGGGCGGAGACACTACCGGATTTCTCGTTCCTTCTATTTAGTTAATTGCAATGAAAAAGTCCGCTTTTACAGTCATGACTATTAGGGAGGTTTCGCAAATCTGACGAAACACGAAGTATGAAAATGGACTTCACTTTATGACGTAATGTATTTCAGGACATGGTTGGTACCACAAATATCGCCTGCAGCAAGAGCGTCTTTTGGCGTATGACGTTTAGTCTAGGCTGTAAGGGTAAAAATTCCGCAAATTGGTATAAAGCTACGAAATTTGGCACAGTGGTAGAGTTAGACCGATAGAGTTACAGTGTATATTAAACTTTGAAATTTATCTTTCGTATCGACTTCTCAGATACGAAGTGAAAATTAAAAAATTCAAGCAGATGCACCATAACTCTCTCGGTCTTACATGATATGCTAAAAGACGCACCGCCCGCAGGGACATTTGTGGTAGCAACCATCTCCAGAAATACATTAGGTCCTGGAAATGAAGTTGAATTTCGTATTTCGTACTTCGTGTCTCGTCAGATTTGCGAAACGTCGCTAATCATGACGATTGAGTGGAACGATTGTCAATTTTTTTGCGCAAGATCCATGCGGGTCGGTCTCAGGAAATGCCCACAATCCCACAATCACAACGTGACGAAATTATATGGTCGCACAACCAAACCATACCCCCCCCCCTTATCGGTGCGAAAGGCCTGCCATTGTGTACGGCTCTCTGGTATTGTCCGGCTTAGGATCTTAACGTGACGAAATTATATGGTCGCACAACCAAACCATGCCCCCCCCCTTTATCGGTGTGAAAGGCCTACCATTGTGTACGGCTCTCTGGTATTGTCCGGCTTAGGATCTAGGTGAGTATCAACCACGTTGCTGATCTCGAGAGTGTCCCAAAAAGCGTCATTGATACATTATTAAGCTATCCAGTGGGACCAGGTTTAAAAACTCAATTCGACATCACACAACCTGGTCCCATGAAAATATGGTGCGACATTTTATAATGGAATACCGTGTACATGTACATGCACATGTAGCACTGCAGAGTATGTCATTGGCACTTTCCGAGGATTTGCACAGATTTAAAAGTCAACATCTGAATTTGTTGATTATAGCAACATGGCGGTTCCTACATTTATTTGAAATGTTTTATTAGTCAACGATAAAGAACTCATCAGGTTGACAAAATTTTAGGCCTACATATATTCTTCACATACATCTTGGAGGAATTATACTGTCAGTATAATTCCTCCAAGCTTACATGTACTTCCATTGTATCATTTCTTCAGTTCGTTGTTATTTGCCATTCTGCTCAAATTTCAGTCTTCGTGTCATTGCACTGCACTGTTCTCTACTTCGTTGTTTTCCGGTGTAACGTCGATCAGTGTTCCCGTATTTCTGTGTTTTTCTTATTGTTTACCTCGTAACGGATTAAGCGGCAACTAAACCAACAATAACCTTTCTAGGCTGCGTCTGTTGATGGGGAACACTGAGCTACAGAAACACTCACAGATGTTACACCTGTGGTAAAGTAGAACGTTTCCGACATTTTCCCTTTCCAGTCGTGACCTAGTAAATAGATAAGATAATTTCATGTTAATTGTTATACTCTGTGTGTTAATTGTTAAATTATTGAGAGTTTATAAATGTTAAACTCTGATATCCGGGGTCAGATTCCACAGTACCCTGGCCTAGATTATTATGCTTATGGCTTATGTATGATTTTTAATCACGGTTTACTACCAAAACGCACTAAAACATGAAAATGAACGGACAGTGAAGCACCAGTATGAACATAAAGGCCTGTTTCCAAGAGACCGGTTTCCCGCATAGATTGCGTTTTGCGATTTCACAGGGTTTTGGATAATCCTACGACGATTTAACAATACATGGCGCGTTTATCGCCCCAATGCCTGTGAAAACCGCACCGGAGCCGCAAAACCGCTGCGGAAACCGGTCTAGTGGAAACAAGGTTTTACTCATGAAAATCCAAGACATCGTCCAACAGTATATTGATGTTATTACGCGGGATTTGTCGCACATTGCGCCAAGACCGGGCCGAACCAGCAGCATCCTCTCGAAACAGGCTCATTCAGACGCATCTCCTACGTCGCACCTCTTCTGACCCTGTCACATTCCGTGCCTTTTCGGCGGGGAACCATGTCAACATCTGAATTTGTTGATTATAGCAACATGTCGGGTTCCTACATTTATTTGAAATGTTTTATTAGTCAACGATAAAAAACTCATCAGGTTGACAAAACTTTAGGCCTACATATATTCTTCACTTACATCTTGGAGGAATTATACTGTCAGTATAATTCCTCCAAGATTACATGTACTTCCATCTCATTTCTTCAGTTCGTTGTTATTTGCCATTCTGCTCAAATTTCAGTCTTTTCGTGTCATTGCACTGTTCTCTACTTCGTTGTTTTCCGGTGTAACGTCGATCAGTGTTCCCCGTATTTCTGTGTTTTTCTTATTGTTTACCTCGTGACGGATTAAGCGGCAACTAACCCAACAATAACCATTCTAGGCTGCGTCTGTTGTTGGGAAACACTGAGCTACAGAAACACTCACAGATGTTACACCTGTGGTAAAGTAGAACGTTTCCGACATTTTCCCTTTCCAGTCGTGACCTAGTAAATAGATAAGATAATCATGTTAATTGTTATACTCTGTGTGTTAATTGTTAAATTATTGAGAGTTTATAAATGTTAAACTCTGATATCCGGGGTCAGATTCCACAGTATCCTGGCCTAGATTATTATGCTTATGGCTTATGTATGATTTTTAATCACGGTTTACTACCAAAACGCACTAAAACATGAAAATGAACGGACAGTGAAGCACCGGTATGAACATAAAGGCCTGTTTCCACGAGACCGGTTTCCCGCATAGATTGTGTTTTGCGATTTCACAGGGTTTTGGATAATCCTATGATGATTTAACAATACATGGCGCGTTTACTGTCCCAATGCCTGTGAAAACCGCCCCGGCGCCGCACACCCGCTGCGGAAACTGGTCTAGTGGAAACAGGCATTTAAAGGCCTCCACTATTATACCGGTTTCCCGCATTGCGTTTTGCGATTTCACAGGGTTTTGGATAATCCTACGACGATTTAACAATACATGGCGCGTTTATCGTCCCAATGCCTGTGAAAACCGCACCGGAGCCGCAAAACCGCTGCGGAAACCGGTCTAGTGGAAACAAGGCTTTAAGCCCTGTATCCACTAACAACGGTTTGCGGTGCGGTTTGCGGCGCGGGAGCGATTTTCACAGGCATTGGGATAATTAACACGCCATGTATTGTTAAACCATCGAAGGATTATCCAAAACCCTGTGAAAAAATCCCGGCGCGGCAAACCGCAGCGGTAACCCGGACTTAGTGGATACAGGCCTTTACTCATGAAAATCCAAGACATCGTCCAACACTATATTGATGTTATTACGCGGGAGTTGTCGCACATTGCGCCAAGACCGGGCCGAACCACCACCAGCAATCACATGACTCCAATTTAGAACACTGACTGATAAGCCCCTAGTTTCACACCGGGCCTACGTGGAGTTGCGTAGTGCGTGCAGCGTATTACAACCAATGATGTCACAATCGACCAAAAATGTCACAACCGATGATAATGTCACAATTGTGACATTATGAACACCTCATCCACCAATAATATCACAACTTGCTAATAATGTCACAACTTTTCCTTGCCGGTAATGTCGCAACATTTTGACCAACAATATCACAACCCCAGTAACTAACGCAGATCATATCGTGATAATGTGCTGGTGATTTTTTTCGCCCCTCCCTCATGGAAGACAAAGAAGTCTGAGCAAAAGAATCCTGCTTTGACCATGAAAGACACCTTAATCATATCTTCACCCTGTAGGAGTTCTCGTGCCATCACCCCCTAGTTTCTTGATACGGCTTGTATAACGTGTTGTGTTGATTAATATGCCTATTGCTGTACATGCAAATCGAACGCCGTGCATATTACTTGGTAGAAGAAGTTGAAGTGTAAAACAAGTTGAAGTAGTAGTAATTTGCCGTACAGTAATGTGTCGTAATTTACAGTGTATTTCCCCATTACTCTTTATACGACGGGAATAATTACATTTCATTTCCTTGATATGACACTACAGACTATGTATCGTAATTTATCTTTCTCCGAATTCCAACCAGTAACTGGAACTTTTTTCCCCTTTTTATACTTTATTGCTTGAGAAAGTATTTTTATGTATTCATATTTTGATTCTTTAATGAATTACATGTACGTGAAAAAAATCTACAGAGACTAAGCCCGGTGGTCGAGTGGTTAGCGCGCTTGACTACCACAACTGTACAATGGGTCGGCGCGGGTTCGACTCCGGGCGAAGGCATGTACAAAAAGTTGTGAAACATTAATGCAGGGTCCGTCGGATGGGACTAGAAGCCGTGGTCCCTTGTACCTGAGTGTCTATGCCAGGGCAAGTAAAAGACCCCACACAGGTGGACAGTAGCCTGTCGTGGACTCCATACCTCCGGCAAAAATCCAACAGGGTTACGACGCCGGTAATGATATAGATGATATAGATATAGATAGAGACATCAGCCAGCACTACTGTTTACGCATAGGGGCGGCTGCATGAACCCTCATGTACATTTGGCCCCCCTCGGACACTGTTTCCTCCAGCTTAGGATATAGGGGCTGATGACACGGGAACTCCTACGGGGTGAAGATATGATTAAGGTGTCTTTCATGGTCAAAGCAGGATTTTTTTGCTCAGACTTCTTTGTCTTCCATGAGGGAGGGGCAAAAAAATCACCATCACATTATCCCCTGCGCTAGTTACTCGGGTTGTGACATTATTGGTTAAAATGTTGTGACATTATCTGTAAGAAAAATTGTGACATTATTAGCAAGTTATCGTTTGGATGAGGTGTTCATAGTGTCGCAATTTTGACGTTATCATCGGTTGTGACATTATTGGTCGATTGTGACATTATTAGTTGTAACACGGCGTACCGACTACGCCGAGCTTTCGCTGCTCTACGCTGGCCTACTTGTACGTGGTAATACGCTGAGGGACGCAAAGGGGTAGGCGAGATGGTGTAGGGTCAACGGCGTAAGCTCGGCGCATTCGGTACGCCGCATCGCAACGCTACGTAGGCCCGGTGTGAAAGGCAATATTATTTCACGAGCAGCCTACGCAGCTCGATTTCAGCGTACTCGGTACGCCGCACAACGCAACTCTACGCAGGTTCGGTGTGAAAGGGTATAGCTAACATGAGCGGGGGTTCAAGTTCATATTTGGCCCTAATTCAATATTAACTCTTCAGGGTCACTTTGTGAAAATGGCGTCCCGTTGCCCCTTCGTAACTGCACGGTGAAGACGATGGATGATACTAAGATTTTAGCTGGCAACATCTACGAAAACGCTTCTCAGATAAACACACCAGTGGAGTGCAGAGACACGTGCCTGGAAACTCCGTGGTGTGCAAGTGCAACCTTTAATAAGAGAACAGGAGTATGCAGTATACATCCCCGGGAGGCGTTAAAAGCGGGAACGTCGGAAGAAAACTGCTGTATTGCTTTCGAGAAGGAGTGTCCAATGATGAGTAAGTACTGAAAATAAAGGGAAGGATGGTCATTCCAATGACCTTTTATAGGTCGTCGGAGATAAAGCAGTGTTCGTGGCAAGTAGTGATGTATCACCAGTATCACGCTGTCTCGCCGAAGACGGCAAGGTGACGGCATAATGACAGCTGATATTGCGATGGAACTGACGGCGAAGGGCGTAAAGTCTAACGGGGGACCGCACCACATGAAAAGTGTTCTCATCGGGGCATCATTGTCACGGTTTGATGCATGGATTAATCAGTGGAATATTACGAATTAACTGTCGTGTTTCAAATATCGGGGGGATGGGGTTTTATGGCCACCATACATGTAGGACCGGTTGTTTGAAAACCACGACAAACTGACATTATCTTATGATTGTTCACAGGTCGCGATGAGGAACCAGAGGAACAGATTATATGCCCCTTGGATCGCGCGAGCGTCGAACCATCCAGGAAGTACATCTATAGAAAAATGAAGTACGTACATGTACCTACGGCTTTCACTAAAACTTGTTTGGTTCTCAATGGCTCATTATTGCATTTTGCAAGAAAGCGCGTTGCTTGCAATATGCCGTTGTTGGCAATGAGAACCGCGTGATTTGTTGCGGGCTTACATGTAGGTCTAAAGAAAATGCCTTAACTACAGTATAACCAGTCAAAGACTTGAAAAAAAACAAAGATATATACTCTAGACTCGGTCTTCTAGGTTACTTTACTGAACACCCATATGACCGCATACCCTATTGAATATGCATGGCAAAATAAAGACCTGTAACGCAAGACTCACTCATTGGTCAGATATGTTGAATAGAATCAATAAATTCATTGTATGGTCTATATTTAGGGCTAGGCCTAAATACAGCATGAATATCTGACGTAACCTTAGAAGAACGAATCTAGAGTATATTTGCCGTGATACAGTATACATTTTAGGCCTACAGGTTTTTCTGCTATAAATAAGAAATTTTTCGGCAAAAAGAATTTGGCAATTACAACGAACACCATGATTTAGTACGCACAGGTATTACATAACCGCACAGGTATTAAATAACAATTTCAACAAGTTTCAACAAATTTCAACAATTTAAATGACAATTTCAACAAGTTACGCCGTGTTTGCGGTTTATTTCCACTTCCAGTTATCAACTGAACACGCACGAAGCCATGTACTCCTGCCGCACAGACCCACTTTGTGCTGGACTCTCTTATTATGTCAGCAAATACGGATGGTTTTACATCTATTTTTATTTCAACACCGACGCGGAGGAAGGAACCCCGCCTTCAGACACAACCTTTCATGCCTTTGTCAAAAATTGTACAGGAACCGGTATGTGTCAATCCAATCAATCATAAGGGTGCAACCGCATAGAAATAAACGCTACACGTACACGCCCTGTTATCCAAACAGAACTTTTGCAAAGCCACCGGAACGCCAACGCCAGCGTTATTCCTTTTGTTCGGTGCTCTCTTCGTGACATCGAACAATGCGTTTTGCGTTCGCGTTGGCCTTTTATTTGGGGGCTTTGCGAAAACTCCCTACGGGCTTCACGGTCGCGAACCCTTTGTGAAGGCTTTGTTAACAGGTGTGTACGTGTAGCGTTTAGTTGTATGTGATTGCAGCCTATAAAGGCCTGTATCCACTAGTCCGGGTTACCGCTGCGGTTTACCGCGCCGGGATTTTTTCACAGGGTTTTGGATAATCCTTCGATGGTTTAACAATACTTGGCGTGTTAATTATCCGAATGCCTGTGAAAATCGCTCCCGCACCCCAAACCGCACCGGAAACCGTTATAGTGGATACAGGGCTTTAAGCGGAATCAAACGGACACGCCAGTTAACAACGGCTTCACGGTCGCGAGCCCTTTGTGAAGCCATTCCGGCGTGCCCGTGTAGCGTGTACGTGGTGTGTAAGCTCCATGTAATTGCATCCTTAGGCAAAATGCCTAGCACGACAGACATTCTGAGGATGAGATTAAATATAGTTTTCGCAAAGCCCCGAAACGCCGAGACGCGAACGTCTATCCTTTTGGTCGATGCTCTCTTCGTGGCATCGAACAATGGGTTTGGCGTTGCGGGAGCTTTGCGGAAACTCTATGTTGCTAAATCTACATGTACGTATACCGTAGAATCACCTTTCTCCGGTCACTTCATTATAAACTTCAAAGCAATGGGAAACGCCTTCGTCACCGCGGAGTCATCGTCACAGTGGCATGACTTCACCTGGGACTACATGGCGAACTGTCATTGGCCGCTAACGAAAATGGGCATGAACAGACAATGAATAATTAGAGGCCTTGCATATCTGACAATGACCGGAGAAAGGTGATTCTACGGTATATTAGGCAGCTTGTCTCTGCGAAGGCTTTCAGTGAACTGTTAGTTGATCTCAAGGTATGAAGTGAAATCGTCCAACAGAAGTAAAAAGAGGTTTGTTCCCCATACCAGATAAGTGGGTTTTCAATGAACCGAAAATAAGTCTGCTGGGCATTGAATTGGAAACGTAGTATTTTTCTTGCTCGTTTACAGAATCTTCTTGCCGACTATGGAAACAGCTCGATAATCAACAAGTGAAGAATGTCCAACACTATAGATCAACATCAGATGTACGGATATCACACGACTGTCTGGATGCATGCGAGAGGGACACACAGTGCGATGGTGCATCCTTCACCATTACATTCACCTATTCCGTCTCGTTCTTGTGCAAGATGTATCGTATGCCACGCGGGGGATTCCAGTGGGAAGAAAACACTGAAATGGGACGAGCTACGACCTGGATCAGAGACCCGGAACTCTGTGACGAGGACCGCGCCGATGACAATCTCTTGCTTAGCGGTAAACTGACGGAGACTCACTTTTTACTTTGTTTTAGTCTATACGTATACGTAAAGCAACCAGATTGTCCTTGCCATTGTTGCTAAAGGTTAATCAACAACAGATTGTGTATTTCATACTTAACGGTACAATGTTTATCGCGGGCCGGGGTGGACAGAATTCATATTTAATGTCCACATTAATTCCGATTTTATGACCATATTAAATCACGAATTTATGTCCACACTAAATCAACCAATCGCAGCTAAGTTTTTAAATGTGGATAGAAAATCGCCCTCCTTATTTAATGTCCATATAAATTCCTATTTTATGTCCATATTAAATCAGGAATTTGTGTCCACATAAAATGGACCAATCACGGATAAGGACAGTGAGTGTTCCCGTCCACAATTCCATCACTTCCGTCCTAAAATCCTTCTCACTTCCGTCGAAAAGTCCTTATTCATGATTGGTCGAATTTATGTCGAAATAAATTACTTGTTTAACATGGACATAAAGTAGGAATTTATATGGGCATTAGACGTTACTCATCATTTTAATCTCAAGCCATTGGTTTCCTTGGCTGTGCTACTCCCTCCGTCATTGAAGATTGAAACAGAACGGTCACCCCTTGCAGCACGACTAGAGTCCCGAATTCTTGTTGCTTATCAAATATTTAACCCTTCAGGGCCGGTTTGTGAGAGTGAAGGAGAAAGTGAAATCCCGGTCGTGCCAGAAGGTGGTGGAATCCCAGACGTGCCAGCGGCCCTTAGCAACTGCACGATGAAGACGAGGGACGACGTCAGGATTTTAGCTATCAACATCTTTGAAGATGCCTCTCAGATAAACACACCAGAGGACTGCAGAGACAGGTGCATGGTGACTCCGTGGTGTGCAAGTGCAACCTTTAATAACAGAACAGAAGAATGTAGTATACATCCGAGGAGTATGTTCAAATCGGAAGAAACGTTACAGGAAGATTGTTGTATTGCGTTCGAGAAGGAGTGCCCAATGCTTAGTAAGTACCGTCACGTATATCGGAGAGAAAGGGATGGAGGTCATAATTTTCATGCCCGTTCTGACAATGGGTCATACATGTATGATGAATAAAGACTAGTGAATGCTTTTTCTTGAATTTTGCAATACAAAAGCACTAGGCAATGGTGTACAAAATTGAAGTAAAAGCATTTGCTAGTCTTTATTCATATGACCCATGGTCCGTTGAGAAACATTTAGAGTCCGTAGCCTACAAACTCAATGGCTGGTATTCATAAAAGGTAGCAAATGATTTCACTTAAGATTCGCACAGCAGTGTCCAATGTAAATGTACATGTACTCCAAAATTTAAAGTAAAAGCATTTGCTAGCATTGATAAATATCAGCCATTGGGTCATATGAATAAGGACTAGCAAATGCTTTTACTTGAATTTTGCAATACAAATGCACTATGCGATGCTGTACAAATCTGAAGTAAAAGCATTTGCTTGTCTTTATTCATATGACTCATTGTCTCAGAATCCCATTGGTCACTCTGTGAATTTTAAGGCGAGTGTCATTATAATGTTGCAAAATCGGCTTCAAATATAGCGTTACGAACAGGTTGAACGTGCATATTTCAATGAGTTCAACAGGAAAGATAAAATGAATAGAAAATATGTGTACTAGCCTAGAGGGCAATTTGAAACTTTCGTTTTAATTGGCCGATTATACGAACAGTGATTTTATGATTTATTATGCCACGTCAAATCGGAAATACTGAACGCCGAAAATTACCACACATGACAACACCTGGGTTGGATTGTTTGCCAAGCGAAGTACGTACATGTACATCGATAAGAAATAATGCAGTTGCATGTCGGGTTTTGCGAAAATTCGGGACGCGTTATCGGTGATAATTTTCAGGTGAAGCGGAAGAACCAGAGGAACCGACTCTCTGCCCCTTGGATCAAGGGGAAGCCGAACCGTCGAGGAAGTTCATCTACCGAGAAATGAAGTAGGTTACCACAAAGCTTTAACATGTTTAAATGAAACTTCTATTTGCAATTTACTTATTCTCCGAAATTCTCAAAGGTACAGGTACTGGATCGTAATGTGAATACTTTCACATCGCAGAGACCCAGTTTGTGCTGCTCTTTCTTATTCCGTCAGCAAACAGAATTGGTTATCAATCTACTTGTATTACACCACCGAGGAGAAAGGGGCCTCGCCTTCGAACACAACTCTGGTGAAAAACTGTGCAGGCATGACAGGCAACGGTATGTATCTTCAAGCCAAAGTCAGGGATCCCAGGTCGTTGATTACACCGGTACTGAGCTGAGAAGCCCGATGACAGCAATAAAAGATACACTTCGTGCACTCAAGGAACACGCTGACAGCACACATCGAAGCCGTTCCGACCTCAAGCACATTATTGTCAAGCAGTTCATCAAAAGGTCGTGCGGCCGTTGGGTCAGACTATTTTCGTAGGCCTCTTCGTAGATAATTTCACATAAGTGACCAAATCAACTAATTTTTCATTAAGCTTACATGTATTATGGTGGGTTAATCGTGCCTCGAAATTTTCGACAATTTCAATTAGCTGTGGAAGTGGCAAATAAACGGATACAAAGCTCATAAAGGTGTACGTATGGGGCAAAGAGGTGTAGAATGAATGACAGTGGTGATCCAAAGGGATGAAGTTTGATACCCTGGCTGACATTCGGGTCAGGGCACACTCTGGTCACTTTCTGAAATCAAGGCTGATGGGGAGGATATTGAGACCCTCTGTTGTGTGGCTTAAAGGACCACAGTTACTGTATTGCTTCCCAATCCTGGGTCACACCTACCCGCGTTAAGGGGGAGACCTCTATTGACGACTTGGTAAACTACCGCATGCTACTAGTCTCGCGCAGCCAGCCGTTTCGTTCCGCAGTACTGCTACACAAACTTGTTCGATCCCCAGATTCGAAACAGCGGCTGGGTGACCGAGACTTGCATTGTATTTATCATACATGTGCATTCTGCAACACTGGGGCGACAGGCTTAACTACAGTATTGGAGAATGGTACCACTGGCGCCGGCTGTCAACAGAAAGTGGCAATACCGTGGTCCTTTAAGGCAAAGTGTTGCTTTATTTGGAAGCGTAATGTGTTCAAATAGGCTCCATCCAAATCATCCCCATCGGTATCAGATATCGATGTCGATATCAGAGGTTAAGGAAGTGATCAGCGATTGATCGCTTTGTGAAATCAAATAAAGCCTCCGAGTCTCTGTATTCAATTTGAAAAAAAATCATCGCCGCCATTCTCGACGTTAATGCAGTGTAAAAAGAGTTCTATACGAGTACAGGTGTGACAGGAATCAACGTCCTAGGAATGCAAGTCCGCCAAACAATAGCCCGCTTTTGTAAGGTTATATCCGAATGGTCATGGTCTCTCTAGCCATATATTCTAATCCCACGCTGAACAATAAGACCGGACTTTGGTTCGTGGGGGACTTGGATTTCTTTCACACCTGTAGAGTGAAAAAAAAATCAGATTGGTCACTTTGTGAAATTGGCGACAGAGTGTTTTACCTCATGCATTCAAATAAATTAATTGACTTTCGTTATCATGTTACAGTGACTTCCTGCCGACTTATGAAACAACTCGATGACCAACAAATTATTGACGTCCAAGAATACAGATCAACGTCCTATTTACGGAGGTCTTACGACTGCCTCCGTGAATGTGAGAGGGACATTAAGTGTGATGGTGTGACCTTCATCGATTCCCCGTATCTCTGC
Source organism: Notospermus geniculatus (assembly GCA_002633025.1). Classification (NCBI taxonomy): domain Eukaryota; kingdom Metazoa; phylum Nemertea; class Pilidiophora; order Heteronemertea; family Lineidae; genus Notospermus; species Notospermus geniculatus. The sequence continues at coordinate 155,036 of NMRB01000787.1, read as the reverse complement.
AAGATGTACAGTATGCCACGACGGGGATTTCAGTTGGAGACGTACACTGAAACTGGAAGAGCCACGACCTGGATTAAAGACGTGGATCTTTGTGGCGTAAATAGTAAGTTTTCCCAAACGTGAGGAAATATCACAGACGTTCCTCCACTCACACTTGAGTGTGAGGTCGACCTTAATCTTTTGTATTCTACCCTGCAAACAATAGGTAAAGGTCGACCTCACACTCAAGTGTGAGTGGAGGAACGTCTGTGCATACGGGCCAAAGTGTTGCTTTATTTGGAAGCGTAATGTGTTCAAATAGGCTCCATCCAAATCATCCCCATCGATATCAGATATCGATGTCGATATCAGAGGTTAAGGAAGTGATCAGCGATTGATCCTTTGTGAAATCAGATAAAGCCTCTCTGTATTCAATTTGAAAAAAAAATCATCGCCGCGATTCTCGATGCAGTGTAAAAAGAGTTCTATACGAGAACAGGTGTGACAGCAATCAGCGTCCTAGGAATGCAAGTCCGCCAAACAATAGCCCGCTATTGTAAGCTTACATGTATATCCGAATGGTCATGGCCTCTCTAGCCATATATTCTAATCCCACGCTGAACATAAGACCGGACTTTGGTTCGTGGGGGGACTTGGATTTCTTTCACACCGGTGGGTAAGTGAAAAAAATTCAGATTGGTCACTTTGTGAAATCGGCGACAGAGTGTTTTACCTCATGCATTCAAATAAATTAATTGACTTTCGTTATCATGTTACAGTGACTTCCTGCCGACTTATGAAACAACTCGATGACCAACAAATTATTGACGTCCAAGAATACAGATCAACGTCCTATTTACGGAGGTCTTACGACTGCCTCCGTGCATGTGAGAGGGACGTTAAGTGTGATGGTGCGACCTTCATCGACTCCCCGTATCTCTGCAAGATGTACAGTATGCCACGGCGGGGATTTCAGTTGGAGACGTACACTGAAACTGGAAGAGCCACGACCTGGATTAAAGACGTGGATCTTTGTGGTGTAAATAGTAAGTTTTCCCAAACGTGAGGAAATACGAATTTGTACTTCATTTGCATGATCACGAAAGATATTGCCCGGCGGGCAAATCACTTTGACTCGTGCCCAACATATTGCTACAGATTGTAGCTCCAATGGTTTTGGAGCATTTTGGTTCCCTCAGTCACCGCTAGGCTGAAAGGTGACTTCGGTAGCGACCGCCATTTTGTTGAGACTCATTATCATAATTTGGGGATTCCCTTGTCACATGTCTGCATGTGTAAACTACAAACATGCAAGTGCTGGACTAAAATGCATTTTAGCGTTAAAACAGCTTTGAAAATATGGGCCTGGATGTCCTTTTATTTTCCTACAATAGTTTTTAAATGTACTTTTTGATATGGTGATCGGAAATAATATCGCATGCTCGATTTTGTACGGCACTAAGACACCTGGGCGCAGAATTGGAGCATCATAAAATGCGAAATGCGACGACACTGCGGAGGAGTTTGTTGGTATCCCAGCTCACTACCTCGATGGGTGTCATTTGTGGTTAAAACTATTGAAATGAAACCGACATCTCGGTCCTGATCAATTTTCCACAGAAAAGCTGCCCATTGTCCACACCTGGTTGCGGTGTGCATGACGCCGCCCTTGCAACACCCGTGTCGTATTCACCTTTGGTTCTATATCGAATATTTAACACTTCCAGTCACGAAAATCGAGGTGGATCCAAACGTCCCATTGGCTATTCGTAACTGCACAATGAAGACAAGAAATGATACCAGAATTATGGCTGGCAACATGTACGAAGGAGCGTCTGAAATTAAAACCCCACAGGAATGCAGGGACCAGTGCAAAGTTAATCCGTGGTGTTCAGGTGCCACCTTCTTTAACACAACCGGACAATGCCGTATACACCCGAGGAGGGCGTTCACATGGGGGAGTATGTTAAAAGAAAATTGCTGTATTGCTTTCGAGAAGGAGTGCCCAATGATGAGTAAGTATTCATGTTCATGTAGCTTGTATCGGATAGAAAAGGACAATGTCAAGATTTCATTCCAATAGGTCGGTGGTAAGATGGACATCGTGGCAAGTCGTGCTGCAGTATCAAACACACACTGTCAAGCGTTATGAGAAGGTGGATTTTGTATCAAGCGTCCCACACCTAGGCTTCTGAGATGATACTATCGTATGTTTCGATGAGACTGACGGCGAAAAGCGAGGAGGCCGATGTTTCTCGCACTGCAGCCGAATCGGTTAATGTCGTCCTGGGTATAGCAGAAATATACCCAGGTTCAATGTCCTACAAAATTATATCCTGGGTATATTTCGATCTACAAAAGTAGGCCTATACCGAGGATTGGATACAGCACCTGGAGACGAGATTGTTCTTGCGAATAAGGTCGCAATCCCGAAATGTAGCCTAGTCTCCTAAGATTTAACGGTTCAAGCCTGGAAAGCGATGAATTTCAGGGCCGACCGCACAGAAAGTACGATAGTGCTACCGGCGCCTATCGGCAGTTAGTTACATGTATAACGCATTTTCCCGTTTACAAAACCGCCGATAGGCACCGAAAGAACTTCTATCGGACCTTCTATGCGGTCGGCCCAGTTCTCCGAATGCGTTGCATGCCAATTTCGATAAGGGTATAATGTTGCGCTAGATATTTTTGTAACCTGCGGGGCGAACGTAGGCCATAGTAAATTCTCTGATGGTGATTATTTTCAGCTCGATGGGGAGTACCAAGGGCACAACAAAATATTTTCTGCCCATTTGATCCCATAAGCGTGGCACCGTCCAGGAAGTTCATCTATAGACAAATGAAGTAGGTATAGCTACATGTTAGTAGTATCCTGGCTGGATTAGGTCAAATGATACACAATCGACACTGTATCATGGTCAGATTACAGATGTTGATACATGGAAAACTAATCTGTGACAATGCAGGTACATGTAGGTAGGGAACCATATGTACATTCATGTACAGTTCATATACATGTACATGCACATGTAAGTTCATGAATGTCATTTGCCCGACATAGATGATGACTTTTATTTGGACCCCAATACTAGTAGGCCTAGGCAAACGAACCAAAAGGCGTACAACTGGCAAACCGGACCACGACGCCAATTGTGGTAAAACTGGCCTCTACCTCGGGCTAGCCCCGAGTGTGGCCGAGAGTTATGCGCCCGGGTGAGGCGTGTTTACTACAAGGGACGCCCCAATAAGACGGGGCGTGCCGTACCTGATAGCACACGGTCCAGAAAGTACGAGAGGGTAAAATATGATATAAAACTACGAAGCTCTGTCCAAATACCAAGTTTAATTCCAAGTCCCTAGCCTCGAGCTGGCAGGGGCTTTTATCCTCCGAGGCCGGTGACGTCACTGTGGTGCTCCTCCTGATTGGTCGGTGATCTTCGGCGACGCTGGAGTCCTGTACATCACGACGACAGCAACGACACAGGCCCCGTTTTTACCACAATAGGTTAAGGAATCAAACATAAACGAAAACGTTCCAACGTTTAATTATTTTTGTACTGAAAATGTAATATACACTGTACATGTATCCGACATGTGCTCGAAAAACGGAGTTCCGGGTTATATTTTATCTGTGATGTATGAATGATGTGTGATGCAGGGACCCCGGGGAGAACATCCCCTTTTTGGAAGTGACGGGGTCCCTGGATATGAGTTATGAATAAATAAATAAATAAAAGTTATATAGGCCTACTGCGGTTTGTGAGCGGAAACCGTGGGTAACATAGTATATTGTACTGCATGAACCCATAAAACTATTATATGGTTTAACGAGACCTTTTGACTTCCAGTCACAAACAGAACCTCGTCGAAGCGAAGTATTCCTGCCGCAAAGATCCACTCTGTGCCGCAATATCATACAGTCTCAACAAATACAAACGATTTGACGTCGTTTTCTATTACAACACAACCGCAGAGGAAGGAACCCTGCCTTCGAACACCACTACAGCACTTGTCAAAAATTGCTCACGATCCGGTATGTATCCAACGGGCTAAACTCCCTACGCAATTGTGTACCGCGACCCCTTCGGTTTACCCGCTCCACAACTGCTTTACTTCGTAAAATTCGCCGCGTTTGGTCAACAGATGGCGCTGAGAGAGTCGACCAATGAGAGCACCGAGCAACCGGTAACCAAGCTGGCCCGAGACACTTTTCATTGGCCGAGCGGTTCGTAGCCATAGCACAAAACATCCGTTGCCAACGGGCCAAAAATTTCTGAAATCAGCGTGCTGATAGGCTGTAAAACTCGCGCCAGGCCCCGACGCCATCTGTTGACCAAACGCGGCGATTTCCACGAAGTAAATCAGTTGTGGAGAGCAAGTAAACCGAAGGGGGCGCGACTCACAACTGCGTAGGAGTTTACCAACCGGCCTGAACAAACTTTACAGTTGGCTAAATGCTCCTCAAGTGTTCATTAATGGGCTCTTAGCTCCTTTTTCATTTCAAGTAGCCTAGTACCCATCCTGAAGAATCAGGTGCTCTTAGCATCGTTCTCAGCGCCGACTATAAAAATGAGGTTGGCAATTATCTTGGCAGGGTGACGATGTTACAACCTGCTCCATCAAATTTTTTAGAACCAACCCCACTTACAGTTTAGGTGTTAGCCGCTGTAAAGCACGTGGAAGCGGGCCTTATCACACTGGACCAGTTGTACACAGGCTTTACATCATTATTCAAATAGTATTCTAACAAAGTTCTAAAACTGCACAGGCAGTAAAGCAGGAGAGCTTTTCTGATCATGTCATTTTTGCTTACAGTGTACTAAAAACTGTTTTTGTTGATTTTTGGAAAGTCAGTTCGGACATTCAGATGCCTTTTGGCAAATTCAGTTCCAATGTATGTCAGGAAACTCAGCTCCTCGTGGCGGATATTCAAAGAATAGAGCTGTTAGGCTACAATTGCGTACCCCTGTTACAATCAGCCCCGGGTTTCCCTAACGATAGGCGCCGGTAGCACTATCGGACTTTCCTTGTTGTCGGACCTGATTTCTGACTCGGATACAAGAACCACTTTCTACTAGAAACGGCGCCGACATCCGTTTCTAACCAATTTTGAATTTTCTTGTTCATTTGACAGGATCTCCTTGCAGACTCTGGAGAGAGCTCTACGACTATGAACTTTACTCGCATTACTATAGAAGAGTGACCGATACTATACGGAGATCCTACGACTGCCTAAATGCATGCGAGAGCGACCCACGGTGTGATGGTGCAACCTACACTAATTGGGTTAGGTCGTATTCATGCAAGTTTTACCGTTATATGCCTCGGAGTGGATATAGTTGGAGGAAACACACTGAAATAGAAACACCAATAACCTGGGTCAAGGCCCCGAGACTATGTACCGGCCGTTAATCCAGGGTACCAATTACATGTAATACAGTGTCTTTACCTATTTTGGTCTACACTGCTGTGAACCAGCATTAATGAAGGACAACATGAAAATCCTGAACACCTTGCTGGTCGTACAGATTGTATAGCATCTAGAGTAGATTATTCTTTCTTTATTTTACCATTATTTGACTTCCTGTAGCCTCCGCGAACAACCAGCTATGTGGGTTCCACTGGGCGTGTGGATGGACAGTAGGACGAACATGCACAGAAAACCCAAGTAGCCCAGGTCTATGATATAAGAGAGCTTCTGCAAGCGCCCGGTTAGGCCATACGACTACGTTTATCTATTGTTTGGGTGCACTCACACAATAGATAAACGTCGTCGTAGAGCCTAACCGGGCGCTTGCAGAAGCTCACTATTATGTTAATTTCCCACTACCACGAATCACGCCACGGTTAAAATCGTGGTCTCTTAATCGTGGAGTAATCGAGGTGATCCTATCAGATCTTAAGCCTAGGTCACACTGTGGCGACTAAAGGCCCGTTTACACATGCAACTTTTCATATGCAACTTGTTGCATAAACCAGATGAGACGAAAAATTTCATCAAAGTTGCATCATTATTTAGCCGCACTTCCAATTGAAAGGCTGCCTTCAATTCATGGTGTTTGACGACTTGAAAACTTCTATCAAATCGTTTTTATCAAGGATGTCCTAAGCGGACTGCAATTCATTCTCGTACCTGTAGTTGAAGTATAGGAGTCGGAGTCGGAAAGCTGCGCATCCTCTCTCATCGCTCCGTCACACCTGCGAGCTCAAGGGCCTGGGGGGCCATATGCATAAAACTGCTTTAAGTATGAAAATCCAAAGGGATTCCCTCAAACCACCACTAAAGTTAAGGAAGTTAAGTTTTATGCATATGGCCCCTGAATTCTTCAGGATGCTAATACATGTACATGTACCACTTTCAACGAGAAACGGCATCCGTTTCTAACGAAGTTTGAATTTCCTTGTTCATTTGACAGGATCGCCTTGTCGACTCTGGAGAGAGCTCTATGACTATCAGATTTATAACAGTAACTGGTATTACTATAGAAGAGCGCCCGATGTACGGAGGGCCTTCGACTGCCTACACGCATGCGAGAGCGACCCACAGTGTGATGGTGTAACCTTCGACAATTGGGTCTCCTCGTATTCATGCACGTTGTACGACGATATGCCACGGAGGGGATTTAATTGGAGGAAAAACACTGAAATAGAAACACCAATAACCTGGGCCAAGGACCCGGGACTGTGTGCCGGGCGTTAACCCGGGGTCTAGGCTACTCATATTAAAGTCTCTTACCTATTTTGGTCGACACTACTGTGAACCGCATTGAAATGAAGGACATCATGAAAATCCTGACAACCTTTCTGGTTCGTACAGATTATACAGCATCTAGAGTTCCGTAGATTATTCAAATTCGTCCGTATCCATCATGAACAACCAGTTATACAATATGTACATGTTGAGGCCTATGTGTTTAATTGCGGCTGTACATGGTGGACAGCGGGACGACCCAGAAAACCCAAGTAACCTGTACAAGGAGCAATATATAGTATTTCTGTGGCAATCCTGTCATTGGACTTGTTCATTTTTACCTGTGGAGTCATCCAGAAGATTGAACCGGTAGGAGCTAGGGTTTTATCATGATGTATGGGTGATGTTGTTGATAAAGTATGCTTTCGCTGCTTTAAGAGAGAAAAGCTACGTTCTCTCTTAAAGCAGCGAAAGCATGTACTATCTATGCTATTATGGATTTAAGATTGTGTGGGAGAAACACAAGGCGAGTCATCAGTGCACAGTATGCACACCACCAGTCATGTCAGTCACCAGAGACCGCATAAAAATGCACGGACTATGCATGCACACATGACACCAGTGGTGACGTCACAGATTCAGCGAGCGATATGGGCAAAATTCGTTTTCACGCAGCTTCATCGCTCAAAATAATTTATACCCCAGTTGATGACGTCACATGTTCATCGCCGGTTAACAAAAAACAAAACGCTTCTAAAGCCTAGTTTATACTTCGACGCACGACCATCGGCGTCCGACGCACGATCAAAATCTGTATGCCGACACCATTAGGTCGGCGTCCAGATTTTGATCGCGCGTCGGACGCCGATGGTCTTGCGTCGAAGTATAAACGCGGCCTTACTCATCATTCGAACCCGTTTTGGACAAATTTTCACATTAGTTCCCTTCCGAATTCTGATACACACCGATCCTGTACGGTTTAAACGCCCGTCTTACTCCTGTGCAGTATTAGGTGTCAAAGTTTCAGGCAAAAATCCGCCTCCAAGGCCAAAATGATAGACTGTGAAACGAATAGGTAATTAGCAAGCTTCGCTGATTTGCCGCTACGCGGCGGTTGGTTTCCTTGCGTCTAGAACATTTGCCCCTTTTTGGCAACTGCTGTATCCACCCCGAGACCGGGGGTCTAACAAACGAAAAATGAAATGGTCCACGGACCATGTGCTCACCTGGGTGGATGTACCAGAAGAACAAATGACAAATCTTCAATCGAAATGTTCCCGGGCAAGACTTGAGTTTCAAGAGCAGAGGGTACATGTACCCAGACACCTGATCACACCAAGGCGGACGATATTCGGACAAATAGGCAACAAACGTGCCACCAAACGACAGAATTTTGAACTTTGACCTCTGTCAAAGTAGGTCAAATCAAAAACCCGTTACATGTCATGTATCCTCATTAGATATGCCGATGACGAAAATTTGGAGACAATCCAGACGTTAGTTTAGGAATTATTAAGACCGCCCCCATCTCAATGGGGCGGTCTTCCTTGTTTTTACTGAATTTCTCTCTCTCCATCCGATCTGCGGTTCTCCAACGATAACTAACGAAAAACGCCATGTATCGCGGTAAAACTTTCAGGAATTGTAGATGTGCATATTACACAGAACGCTATTGATTCTTGGGGTCATCCGTGTACAAATAGTGCGAAATTTGGGTGAAACTTCTCGTTTTATCTATATTTCATGATTGATTCAAACTGAGTGACTGAAATTCCATCTTCAGGCAATTCATAGTACTATTACTATCACTTCTATGACATGCAGCTTACATTTCGCATGTGCTTTTAGTTCGTTATGTATGGTGAAGATGGCGTTGTGATCACCCTGGACAGGTTCCTCTCTTGATTGATGATTCAATGGATGTGGGGAAGAGTCAATCCCTTTCTGGTCCGCCAGATATCTGTTATTGGACCCTGTTCTTGGACCCTATTCTGCCAAGGTGTTAGCTCAACGAAATGGACCCAAGCATTCATTTAAATACACATCTATCAACTGTACTCTGCTTACGAACAGTAATTAAAACCGCCACCACCTCACAAGGTGGCGGTCTTCATTGGTTTTACTGGATTTTACTCTTGAACATTATATCTTGTCGCTGTGTTGTAGAAATGACATATTACGTCATATTTTGCCCCAAATCAACAAATTTGCCGTTTTTACAACAAATACGAGTTTAATGATGTTCTAATCATGCCTATCTGACTAAGAGGTGCCATATTTCTATCTATGGTAATACATTTATAGGGTCTAAAACGGCCGAGGAAAAAGTTAGCAGTACATGCACACTTGAATTTGTAATAGAAGTCCATATACATTGTAATAGAAGTTAATGTAGGATCTCAAATAAATACCAATTACGGGCACTTCGGGGGGTCGGATTTGAAGGGACTTTTTATGTGATGTTTGGAGGCCTGGGGTATACTAAACCATATAAAGCAAAAGGAAATTCTGTTGCAATTTGACCTGATGTAGAGAATATCAACCTATCTATCCCATCACATTTTGTTTGCATATTTATCATAGGAGCTGAGATATTGCAATATTTCATTTTACGCAAAACGCCCCCTGGAGAGCCTAATAGAGGTCATATCGCGCTCATTTTTTGCTTCCGAGTAGAGTTCACCCAGGGCTACATGTACCTTCAGACTGAAATTTGGAGCCTCAAAAACTATTACGGTTACAAAACGTCGGACAGTTTGACAGATGGAGTGACTGCAGGACTGACAGACTTTTACCACTTATTCCGTTCTCGAATAAATGTTTTATTTTCGAATCCCTACGCAATTGGTAGTGCAACTGTCAGAACTTCATCCGCCGTCAGCAATGCATTTGCACTGTGAAAAGGTAGTACCGGCCTAGCCCTTTCCAGAGTTTAATGGGGGCATTGAACTCAGGGTACGAGATTGATTTCGGTCCTAGACTAGTACCTGATCCTACCGATGGTGTCGGTTTTGAATGGTAGGACCAGTCTTGGCCGCCATTTGTGGAGGAATTCTGGCAGTGACGTCACTTGAAAATTTTATGTAAAGGGGCTGTTCACTTAAGGCTCAATTGTACAATATAAATCTAAGAATTACATTGCCCGGCCTCTTTCTTGCTTATGTCATACTCCCCTCACGCCTGACTGCACAAGCCTCTACTGGAGAGTCTACTCAGGCCAATAGGCCAAAAATGTGGTTCTTGGGATTTTGTAAAATTGACCCTTAAGTGAACAGCCCCTTATGTAAATTTATATCAATTCTCAATACGGCTGACGTACCAGAATGCAGATAGAAGGTGACCGACCTTTGACCCAGCAAATTCACCAATCACGCCGGGGGTTTTCCATGTTAAAAATAGAAAATCTATCAACATAATAGTTCACATACTTACCACCTGCGCCAGCACCGACCAATCAGAGGCACGAAGGCGGTAGGCACGCCCGGTCCTAACAAAAGCACGCCCGGTCCTATGCAAAAGCCCGATGCAAAATAGTTAGGATCGGGTACCAGTCTCTTTCGGTCCGTGGTACCGCCTGCCTGATTGGTCGAACGCTTTCGAACGCGCTGCTTACGCGCCAGTCTGTCACCGCCTTTACACGTACATGTACGCCCATAATCACCCTAAAGCAGGCCTCACACGAGGACGGTTCTGACGGCGGTTCAGCACGGTTCAATAGGGAGGTTTAGAAATCAAACGATAACTTTATTTTTCATACTACACATTAACCGGATTTTATATTGCATTTATCGCTTGATTTCTAAACCTCCCTATTGAACCGTGCTGAACCGCCGTCAGAACCGTCCTCGTGTGAGGCCTGCTCAATACCATCATTTTCCAGGACACGCCTATTCCTGTTCACATACCCTCGCACAAAAAGCATTTAGCACATTGTCTCGACCGAAAGTGGTCGAGGTCAATTCTTTTCTGGGCAAAAATAACTCGCGGCTTGGGGATGACTCATTGTTCGAGCTTGCTATTTTTAACTCCGCTGTTTGAATACAGTGTATTCAACTACAGTCGCGTCTCTGTTCCAGTTATTGCCATAATAGATCGATAAAATTATCATACGAACGGTCGCCGCCTGAGCCGCCATTTTGCACTCGCCGTCGAAGACTCTTGTTGTGTCGAAACTCATCGTCCAAAAAACACATTTTATACCCTAAACATGTCGAGACCCAGAGTGTTTTTTGATATGACCCTTGGTGGAAAGGCCGCGGGGCGCATTGTGATGGAGGTGAGGAACAAAATCTATTTGAATTTTCATATTCGTGAGACACCGGTACTGGTACATGTAGTAAATTTACTTGGCACCAGAGGCTAACCGGCATGCACGGCATCAGCCATGCTGGTTGGCATTGAGCCGCCGGATGGGAATGCTGCTGGTGTGAAAGTAGGCATTTTCTCCACGAAAACTATTCTGAGAATAAAAGATTCTGATTTCTGGAGCCTCATGCACCGTCACCAGGAATGCCCGGAACAAGTCCTATTTAGGCTACGGCATAGGCGCCTACTGGTAGGCTATAGGCCTAGGTCTACCGTAGGTGGGCCTACATGTACTTACCGATAAGCCTAGGCCTGTATCGCAAAAAAACGGTCACATTTGCCGGGTATGTTAGACCTCTTGCTAGATTATTACGCCTCTGTCAGTGTCAGTGACTGATGTAGGGCCCCGGTCATGCCGGTGTAGGCCAACATTCCGGGGCTGTGCATGCATGGAGGAATTACTAACCATATAGGCTAATTCCTCCATGGTAGCCTACATACATGTAGGCTAGGCCTAACTGCTAAAAATAATGTGTGCGATAGGCGTACTGCCCTCCCAAGCTAAACCGCAGTAACTCCAAATTTCGCCAAATTGAGATATCATGCTTGTTGCCTTTATTACCCTCTATTTTATCATTTAAAACATCGAATGAGTCAATCTGGCCACCATCTGGCGAGATATTAGGGTACTAAAAATGCAGTATCTCCAAAATAAGCCCTCTACCCAAGTTAAACTGCAGTATCTGACAATCAGTGACAGTGTCCCAAGCTAAACTGCAGTAAATAGTGCAACTTACTGCAGTTTAGCTTGGAAAGGATCACGATACTACCCTTTGAAAGATTGCTTAATAAATGACCACCTTTAAATAAAATTCTTATCTGTGAATCTTTTTTTCCCTCAATTTGGGACTGTAAAATTCAAAAATAACATCACGCAAAGACTATAGAAGTATTGCAAACCTAGGAGTACACAAGTTACTGCAGTCTGAAAATCCAAATCAACGAGGCAGTCCCAAGCTGAATTGCAGTATCTGCATTTTTATGCCTTTGAGCTAATAAAAACAGTGATCAAACACATTCTATTAGATTATATTGTAAAAACTTACACAAATCTGCTAAACTTTATTAAAATGTGCTGAAAACTACTTTACAGGCAAGAGCTAAACTTCAGAGCTGTTTTTCTCAATTTCCCAATTTTGCAGTTACTGCAGTTTAGTTTGGCGGGGCAGCGTAGCCTACCGTATCGGTTCTGATTGCCAAGAAGCAAGATTGAGAGTGAGGGTTGAGGTTAGGGAAATCAAGTAGGCCTACGGTATGGTCAGTCAACAGAGTGGTTCCTGTTCTTGGCGCTCGCTTCCTTCGCCACCGCTGGTGGAACTGACTGACATGACTGAGATGAAACAAAACAGAAATTGCTACCATTCCGTTCCATATAGGCCTACATACATGTACTTCAGCTCCGTGCTGATATTGTTCCTAAGACAGTTGGTAATGGTGCGAAAAACATGTACTGTATACATCGATGGTATAGGCCTACCAAAAATTGCTACTATTCCATTCCATTTTATTTCAGCTCCGTGCAGATGTGGTTCCCAAGACAGCTGGTAAGTGGTGAGGGCCCTGGAAATTCGAGAATAATTAGGGCCTAGGTTGAGAAAATTGTTTAAAAGTCGTAATATTTTACATTTGTAGATTTTTACAATGAGCAAACCTCCTTATCTTGTTTTTCATCACCTTCCGTCAGGAATTGTACATTTTTCGTCTCACTGGTTGACATTTAGGACAGGGCACCTACATGCATGACATGTACAGTCATGGACATTTAGTTTATCTATACTAGCCTGGTTCCATGGCCACCGTCTAGATGGCGCTGCGTAGACGGATGCCAGGCAGTAGGCGTTGAGCATGATGAGAAGTGACGTCATTGCTCAAGGGAGAGTATTTTGGGCAAGAGACAAAGCCAGCCTACCTACGGCTACTGCCTGGCCACCGTCCGTGGAGGTAGGACATGCTGGAGAGGTACAGTGTGATATACCAAAAATAGATACATGTAAGCTCGCTTATCTATTTTTGGATATACCCATAATATATCCGCGTGGACTTCTCATGTCAGTGATGTGATTTCTTATTTGACAGACAGAACTACCGGTGTTATATCTGCTAGTGCTTCTGTGGGTCACTCCCCCTTATTGTTTGGGAAAAGCTGGCAGATAAGTCGACATGTTTCTCTCTGTGTCCCCTATTGTCGTTGCCTATTCCGTCAGACAATGGGAGGGGAATACTCACAGATGGGGAACACTGCCAGATGCTACACCGGGTATATCTTGTTCTTTTGTTTTATAGAGAACTTCCGTGCTCTGTGCACTGGAGAAAAAGGTTTTGGCTACAAGGGATCCAGCTTTCATCGTATCATTCCTGGCTTCATGTGCCAGGGCGGTGATTTCACCCGAGGTAACGGCACGGGAGGCAAGAGCATCTACGGGGAGAAGTTCGCAGATGAGAATTTTACACTGAAACACACAGGCTCTGGTTAGTATATTGACAAAGAGTGGCGAGGCCTCCTCGTTGTGGCAATGGGGGGGGGGGGTCTTCGCCATCAGGCATGTAATATTGAAGTACAGATATCTATTCCATTTTAAATTCTGAGGATGCCCTACATGTAGGTAGCTTAAGCCATGGATAGAAATAACTTGAGTACACTAAGTCTGATTTTGCTACTAGTGATAGCGACATACTCATCATTCACTTTGCTTTTAAGTTGACCGATGGAGACTTTTTGATCACGATGTTTTGGTCAAAATACATATAGGAACGAACAACTAAGTTAATATTCCTATTCATGATCAGGCGAAAGTTGGTGCAGTGACTGGGAATGCCTTCCATATGCTAGTGCCCACTTTGTTTGGGGGACACTCAGATAGAATATGGTCAATGAAAACAACGAACTCTCTCAAACCAAATTCTTTTCAGGAATCCTTTCCATGGCCAATGCAGGACCCAACACCAATGGCTCTCAATTCTTCATTTGCACGGCAAAGACAACCTGGTATGTATGCCGTGCTGTTGTTTCTGATAATGATTTCGCGGAGCACATAATGGGCCAATAATGCCTCGGCTTCGACCCCTTCTGTACTTTTATTTCAAGTAATTGATTATAAAAAACCCCAGACAGATAGCCTGCCTGTCATAATTCAACACAAAACCATTTTCGCTCAAAGCAACACCACCCTCACATGGAGAAAACTGGTAAAAGAGAGTTCGCATCTCGTTCACATAAAATGGAGAATACTGAATTGTCAATCGCTTCGTTCCTTTCTGTAGAGAGGTTTCGAAATCAAACGATAAGCGTAAACGTTACCGACAACGTTATTTTCATACTACACATTAACCAAATTTTATATTGCATTTTCTGTACGAAAATAACGTTGTCGTTAACGTTTACGCTCATCGTTTGATTTCGAAACGTCCCTAATGTCGGTACCAACCGTCTCCTGAAATACATTACGCTATTAGTGTCCGTGAGTTTTCGCAAATCTGACGAAACACGACGTGCCAAATACGAAATTGGACTTCATTTCCATGACGTATGCATTTGAGGAGATAGTTGGTACATGTACGACAAATATCGTCTGCTGCAAGACCGACTTTCAGTGTATGACGTAGACCGACAGAGTTGCGGTGTATATTAACCTTGAAATTTATCTTTTGTTTATCTTTTTGTTTCGTAAATACGGAGAGGAAATTTAAAAATTCAAGATGCACCAAAACTCTCTGTCTTATAGTACATGATGCTAAAAGAGGCACTGCCGGCGGGGACATTTGTGGTACGGTACCAACCATCTCCAGAAAGACATTAGGTCCTGGAAATGAAGCTACAGTTTGATGGCGGGATCGACGAAATTGGCTGTACAGAGCTTAGAAAAAGGGGCTTTTGGTGAAAATTTAGTTGTACATTTTTCGCTCGCTTATCTATTTTTGGTATTTCGTGCTTCAGGTGTTTTCCGTCAGATTTGCGGAACCTCACTGGGGCCTAAGAAAGTGTGAACGATAAACGTAAACTATACGACACGTGAATGACGTCTCACTCCACCGTTTACGTTTATCGTTCATGTTTTAACCTCACTAATAATAGAACAAAAACATCATGCTTTTACGTTTCTTTACAGGTTGGATGGCAAGCATGTTGTATTCGGGAGTGTCGTTGAAGGAGATGACGTGGTGAAGAAACTGGA
Source organism: Notospermus geniculatus (assembly GCA_002633025.1). Lineage (NCBI taxonomy): Eukaryota > Metazoa > Nemertea > Pilidiophora > Heteronemertea > Lineidae > Notospermus > Notospermus geniculatus. Next base: position 139,829 of record NMRB01000787.1, on the reverse strand, counting down.
GGCCGTCGGTTCAGACTCCGGTAAAACATTAGAACCTGTCGCAATTGCTGATTGTGGCCAACTGTAAATCAGCCGTTTTGATATCGGCTGGCTTACTGCGTAGCTACACTGTAAAAAATGCATGTTGGATTATTTCTTACCATTGGTAACATGAGTGTTTGCATCTTCTGCCACCAGATTAATCTCAAAAGGACAATGAACATTGTGTACACAGGGAACATCTGATTTTGAATCCTCAGCATGCAATCGGGTTTTTATGAAGTTTTATAAAAGCCACGTAGGGTGAACAAGAGAATACTTGGCCACCGTGCAGTGGTCGGCCACCTGCTGACAGATATTAGTTTGTCAACTGAGTCATTCTCCACTGCAAAGAATGTTGTATCAGTTGGTGGCCCACCACTGTCTGGCGGCCAACTACTCCCAGTTGTTCACTTTAATTCCCCCTGGTAATTTCAGGCGTCAATTCATTCCAATTTTTGTATCGAAATATGCGTGGCACATTATCCTAGCCAATAGATGATTTAACCTCGCTACCCACCTCATCTAGATTCTTCAGATAACAGGATAGTAGTGTATAGGCCTACATGTACTCTGTGCAAAGAGAGGGAGACTTCATGTGCTATTTGTCATGTGGAGAGGAAAAACGGCTTTGTTCAGTAGGTAGTACGGGCATTGCGAAAGAAGAACGCTAACCTCATCATTTATCGCTCATTCATGTAGACAGGTCATGGGCCGTATTTTAGAACATTCCTTAACATTAAGGTCCACCTTAAATCTATTGTTCTCGATGGTTTTACAATAGACTTAATGTCGACCTTAACGTTTGTTACGGTGCAACTCTGGAATTGTTGCAACTCTGGAAGTGCTGTTGCAACTCTGGAATTGCAACTATGGAAGTAACTAGTTATACAAGTGTCTAAAAGATGTCACATGTGTAGCGTCATGTCGACTCCGGAATTTACATGTACTGTACAGCTATCAAGTATTAGGTAAGCAACCTGAATACACAATGATGCAGCTGACGTCTGCAGAAACCGTCTCGCGGATATCACCTGAGGAGCGGGAGTTTCATACCACGACAAACTCCAGGAAAACAGGTTGCTCAAGGGATGGGAGCATTGATACCATTCACGATACATCATTACATCTACATGTCAAACTGTCCGCAAGAATGCGTCATACATTCCGTTACAGACATAAACCAAACGCCGGAACGGTAAGGGCCGCATGCACAAAACATCTTAAGTATAAAATTTCCCTTAAACTATGTTCCAAACAAAAGATAAGGGAAATTTTACACTTAAGATGTTTTATGCATACGGCCCTTGCTGCTCATTACTGGGCCCAGTTTCACAAAGAATCTTAAGTCTAAAGTTTGACTTAAGTCATCATGTGACCAGGTTTCAGCAAATCAGATGACTTCATTTCAGACTTAAGTTTTTTCTTAGACTTAAGATTCTTTGTGAAACCCAGCCCTGGAGTACCCTTCCCCCAAAAGAGAGGGGTAGGACAAATAGAAGAAACAAATTGTGTTGGTTAAACTGCGTGCGTGTGAAAAGTTACACGTGCTGGCATGACACTTCCAAAGGAACTGTACATGTCATGATCATCAGCGCCGCCTCGTGTTTCAATTAAAACCGACTTCCACAATTGCAACTCCAGAGTTGCAGTACAAACGTTCAGGAACGTTCTAAAATACGGCCCATAGTGTGGCGCATTGGGAACATCGGCGTGTGTCACCAGTTCCTGTCAGACCAGTTGCGAATACCGCTGGTTCAATCGGTGACGCAGCTGAGCATCAAATGAACCTCCATGAACCTCTTGAACATGTCGGAGAAAGTACCCTATTCCTTAGACTCTATTCCTTGCAGTAGGGCAATGTCCACTCCGCGCCGGAATGCCATCCGTCATTTCTGTGCGAACACGTTTTGGCTTTGCTCATCTGCCTTTCTTTGCACAAGTGGTTTTGAAAATCACTGACCTGGTATTATGAAAGCTTCTTTCTTCTCGACAACAACCAATTCAAAACACCTCTGCAATTGTCTGTAAGCATGTCGGTAACCACAATAAATGTGGCGTCCTGTTATACATCGACTTGGATGCACACAAGGTTTAATTCAGACCAGTTCGCCATCTAGCTGTCAGTTGGTTAACTATTACTAAAATCACGAATGTAGAACATGCCCTACCTACATGTATGGATAGAAAGTGTGCTGTATCATAATATTAATAATATGATGAAACCAAGAAGAGCGAGCCTTAAATTAATGCACAATTCTTCACGATCAGTCATTTATTTCATTTTTTTGTGTTCTTCAAGATGCATTCCGACATGTACTTGTGTTCGATCGGGTATATTTCTAGTTGTCTTTTGTGAAACAACGACTTGAGCTATTGCACTTTTGTAAAGTCTGGCAACATCTAACTTCGACCCAATGGAATGCGGAAGTCATGTGATGTGGCAGAGCTTTGCTGTTTTAATCATGCCCGTCGATGATTTGTGGTCGTTCCCCGATTGTTCGCGCTCTCCCCTGGTTATTCAATAGCCGCGTGTGATTAAAGGTCCGTGGAAAATCCAACTATCAATTTCCTAACTTCCGCATTCCATTGGGTCAAAGTTAGATGTTGCCAGACTTTATTGGCTCATTTCATGCCATTCCCAAGTTGGAACCAAAGCGAGTCTGAATTATTGCCAACCATACTCATTTTAAGGAGAACTGAATGTATATTAGCTACTATAGACGTGGAGTACACAGTCCAAACTTTCTTAGGATTATATCTTCAAAATTAATTACAGTGCAACGAAAACATGAATAACGCGAACATCTTTTTTTCCTGCATAGCATGATAATTTTTTACAGTGAGTTTGACAATGTGACTCTTTCATAATGCCACCATTTCACTGTAGCCTGGAATACGTGTTGGTTGATTAACTGATCGATACAGCCGTTATAAGAACAAAGATAAATTTCTCACAATTTCCTGATGGTTCGAGAATTTGCTGCGATAGAATATCTCTAAGTTTCTCATCATATTTACATGTATATGGTGTCATCAATGTGCATTACTTGCTCTTGAATACATGCCGTATACAATAAACTCTTCCTAAGGAGGACATATTCACTTCTGTACTTAAGTCTGGCTTATTTCTTATTTAGATGAAAGGAAACTCATCTAACCTACATGTATTGGCTGGTATTCATAAAAGGTAGCAAATGCTTTTACTTCAAGTTTTGCAGTACATTTACATTGGACCTCGCTGTGCAAATCGTAAGTTAAAGCATTTGCTAACTTAGCCATAATTTGCACTGAGCCCTCCCATGATCCGCTCCCGTCCCGTGACCTTGTCGGCGAATTGACTTTGTATTACTGGCGTCTCACAATCACCTACAGATCTATCTAGGCCTACATGTAGGCCCTACACTTCGCCATTTAATCCACCTCAGTATCGATGCTGTCTTCATAAGCAGGAGTGCTGCTTACATCATTCAGAGGGGAACAGTCTTCGCGGTCGAAACTCCTTCCTTCCATGAACCTCGAGACGATGTCCAGGGTGTTAGCACTATAAACAGTCTCAGAAGAGTCGAAACTGCATTCCTGACGTCTTCCTTCGATGCTGACGGGGAATATTCCCTGATTAGTTGCATCTGAGTGCTGAGGTTGTAGAACTGATGACGACTGTGGTGTGATTGTCTCGCCCTCTTCAGCAGTACGTAGATTGTTTCTGACCCTGGTGTACCAGCGGATCAGTGGGCAGAGAATGACTACCGTTGTCAGGAGCACCAGACCGGCAAGGGAGGAGAAGAGTTCCAGGAATTTCCCTTTGTTACTGTATTCTCCAACTGGAAATCGGAATTTATCACTGGGATTAATCAGCCACAAGCAATGAAACTGCAGAACTGAAATGTGATATCTGACGTTGCGTTATCGAAGGGAAATTGCATCAACTTCCCAGTTTCATGTATGAGCATGCAAGATGAGTAGCCTAGGCCTAATCACGAGTGGGAGGCTATCTGGGCCCATATTCATAAAACCTTGCTAGGCTTAGTTGCCTGCTACAGTGCCTAGTTTGTACAGGCAATGTACACAACGAGCGGCCAACTAAGCTAGCAAGGTTTTATTATTCACGACTGTTTGAACCTAGCACTTCGTGTGCACGACTTTCTCGTGGAGCGTGATGATCATGGCAAACGTTGTGGTTAGTTTGCGGTTTGAGGCCAAAAACCGGGAGGACTAAATTAGAAGTACACAAACAAGTATTCTCCCTGAAGATTCAACCTTGATAACGTAAGAAGTGACGCTAACAAGTTAGAATAATTTTCTTGATCCATCAAGAATAAACGGTGATTTTTACTTTCACCTGTTTCCAACACGAATTCATTCCTCTTTTGGCATTGTTCGCCCTTTATAATTTGTGTGAATGGGAGGTACGTTGTATTGTATTTCATTGTCTAGGCCTACTCAAAACGGGTGGCGTTAATTAGAAATGTTGACAGAGATTCTTCATGCAGCAATCGGCATTAGCTTAGTGAGAGATCACTGTAGTAAGTTAGAGAATGTTTTTTTTAAGATTATAGTCTTTTACTGTCAAAAACAATGGGAGGCATGAAACTTTGATATGGGCGTACACATGGATTTACGGCCTATTGTAAGTTCGTTCTAAATACATGTAGGTATAAAGAGGAAGGGCCTAGCGTTTGACGCAATGGTTATTTCCAGTTGTTACCGCTTGGTGTCAGCAGCGCATGGGACCTCACATCTCATTAAAATTAAGAAAGTCCTCTTCAAACAGTCGTGGAATATGGGCCCTGTGGATGCTTGTCCTCGCACTATCAACTGCATGCATGACTCCTAAAGTGAGTTTGATGACGTGTCGCAACCGCATTGTACATGTAAGTCCGTGTACGTACATGTACATGTGCACATTAAACTTATTTTTAAACCTAATTTTCTCCACTACTGTTTAACCTAGCTCGATTTTAATGGTTTGGCATAAGAGTATCGTAAATGTTACTCTGTCAATCTGTAAATGAATTTTTCACCTAATGCAAAAAAATGACTTCGTGAGGGCCCAAAATTCAAAAAGTGCCCCGCTCTCCCTTACATGTACATAAAATGTCAATGCAGAGGGTGGCAGGGTCCTCGTTTTCGGGTGCTTCAAAGTAATGAAATAAAACTTACCTTTCACCGGCACTGTTCCTAGTGGAATGAATATGAGGAAGATTATCAGCCCGAAAAATGAACCAATGCCGAAGAAGAATCCAGTGGTGGTGCTCTGAAGACCAGGGAAGCTCTCTCGATAGGAAAACTCAAACGCTGAGAGAAATGTGATGGTATGAGATTATTTTATTAGCAACCAAAGCAGCTTCGTTACTGAAGGGAATATGGCAGTCATGCTTGTTGTATTCCTAAGCACGAATGACCACTCAGTTGGCCTAAGTCGTTAGGCCTGTTTGGTAAATGTGTGTGAAATCGTCATCCTTTTTCTTTCTAACATGTGCAATCCATCAGTTGATTACATGTACTAAAATGAATACACTGACTCACCTGGAATGAACACCAAGTAATCCGCTATGCCCATCATCACAAACTGCGGAACCTGGCAAAATTTGGAGCATTTCCAGCCATGTAACCTCCATATGATTTCAATGTAATCGGCGCATATGAGGGACACAGTGGCAAAAACTGTACCCACAGCTGTAAACAGAAGAGATTCCATGGCTGGTATTCATAAAAGTTAGAAAATTGCACAGTAAGGTCCAATGTAAATGTACATGTACTACAAAACTTTAGGTAAAAGCATTTGCTAACTTTTATGAATATGAGCACATGTCATGAAGTCAACTCTGTGCAGGCCGAGGTGAGCTGATCCACAGTAGTGCAGATTGGGCCGTAAAAGGCCACTAGAGGGCAGCTTCAAATAGGCATTTTGATATGGTTACTCTACCAAACACGACTGTTTGAAGACGATTTTATTCTTAATTTTAATGAGCTGCTGACACCAAGTGGTAACAAGTGGTAATAACCACTCCGTCAAACGCTTGGTCCTTCCTCTTTGCACCTATTTAGAATGAACTACAATAGGCTGTAATCCATGTGTACGGCCATTATCAAAGTTTCATGTCATTTCTTTTTGACAGTAAAAGACTATCTTAAAAAATCATTCTGTAACTTATTACAGGTATCTCTCACTAAGCTAATGCCTATTGCTTCATGAAGAATCACTTTGCCAACATTTCTAATTAACGCCTCCCGTTTCGAGTAGGGGCTACACGATGAAATACAATACAACGTACCTCCCATTCACACAAATTATAAAGGGCGAACAATGCCAAAAAGAGGAATGAGTTTGTATTGCTGATGTCACAGAACAGGCGCAGACTGACTTTTCCGGATCACTTTGCGTCTGAGGCACGACAGCGTGGAACAAATCAGTCGCCGATATGGGCCGATTTAATAGACGATTGCTAAAGCATGGCGCACACGAGCGATTTTTTGAGCGATTTTCTAGGCGACTAGCCTTGCGACTACAGGAGCGACTGAACATATTTTTAGTTTTTTTAGTTTTTTTTGACTCGTTTGCGACAAATGCTTCACTGGGAGATCAGTGATGCCGCGGATGACATCACTGATCGACCTCAAAGGTAATTATCGCATGCGACCTAGTAGTCGCATCGGTAGTCGCCCCCATTTTAGTCGCTCGTGTGCGCCATGCTTAAGCTAACCATTGGTTCCACCAAAAATAGATAGGCATGCGAAAAGTGTACAACTAAATTTTCACCAAAAATCCCGGTTTGGATGGATAGTAAGCGTACAGAGCTTAGAAAACGGGGCTTTCCGGTGAAAAATGTAGTTGGACATTTTTCGCACGCCTATCTATTTTTCGTGGAAGCAATGCTTAGCTTAGCAAACGTCTATTAAATCGGCCCAATATGACTGCAGTTGTGTCTCGCCTGCGACCAAATCAAAATTTTGATAATCTCAAATATCTCAGTAACCACTCAAAAGATTTTGATGAAACAATTTCAAAATCCTTGGGAAGTTCCATTTACCAGACCTACTATAAAAATGAAAATAAAATTACAAAATAAAAATTTTAATTTTCAAGGTTTTTTTCTGATGAGCTAATAGGAGCAGTCAGCCGCGCATATTGCTAACAGATGGCAGCACAGTCTTAGCGGACCAAATGTACAGGAAATGTATTATGATCGCTGCTCGATCGATAATGACTGGGTCCGCTAGATGCATTGAATTGGGCCCTAGTGACACCTAGTGGTCAACTCGCTGACAGCTCCTATTG
>NMRB01000787.1:98251-127735 GCA_002633025.1 Notospermus geniculatus | reverse complement strand
TCGCGCTTGCACGATTTTTCCTCTGCGTATACTGACCGTGGTCGGGAGAATAGGCATAGATTGATCAGTTTACTCATTTCTAAATACTATTTTCGTTGATTTTCAGCATAAATATATTCCCCGCAATCAAAATCAAAGTAAATATTGGTATTCGCTAGGATATGATTGTGAAACAAAGTTCAGGTTCGATAATTCAGCAAAGCAAATATTTTACAGAGTGTCTCCAAAATTCCAACTCTTTCTCGGTCACTCGGGATGGGTCCTGACACATCCTCTACATGACTTAGTACTTTCCGACAATGCAAATCGAACGACCAAATTGCCGAGTTCAGCCCAGCGTATATCCTATATAAATCGCCGTGTCCGTATACCGTATACCGTATAGAGTATACCGAATACCGTATACTTCTATGTACAGGAAGCCTTAGATTTCACAAGTCGTCGGAACGAGTAGTCGAACTCCATTCTCCACACATCGCCGCTTAGGTCTCCACACGCCGCCGAACCATCAGCGAAGGTGGGCCACGGAACCATACTTACAGTGTATGAAGCCTTCGCAAATTTGCTTACACGCAAATCTATTGTAAGACAGGCAGTGAACAATAGGGCATGTGCAGCCAAACAATAGACTCGCGTGCACACAAAATTGCGAAGGCTTGAATATGGCCCAAGATTTGTCACTCTAGATGAAACATGGAGAAGGCTTACCAACGAAAATAAGAGGACAGCTTGGCATCATCGGTCCTGGGGAGTTGCTGTGCTCCAAAAGGGACCAGAACTGGCATCAGGAAGCCTTTGCTCACTGATGAGAATATCAATGATGCAACGTACATTGGCAAGGTTATAGCGACCTGAAAATGTGATTTTCATGAGTTGTCAAATCGCAGTATCTGTGCAAAATTCATTCATTGTTCACAATCATGACCCTAACATACTTTGCTCCATACTGTTGTTTAGGATTCCTAAACTGTTGTATGCAGTAAATCTACGTTTAGGCCATGGGAACTTAGGTATGAGTTTACCGTCCGAAACTTTTTGAAAAGTGATGAGGCTTTTTTTCATTATTCATTATTCATTATTTTGTTTTGACCCCTTTTCAAGTGAAAAACAAGGTACAGACTACCAGTACAATCAAGTGTCTTTCTTAAATACAGTGATTGGCTGATGGAGTCATCTCCCATTCTGCAGAGTGGCCGTGGTCATGGTCGTGATGCTTCTGAATCCGTTGACATCGTGACCAATGAACAACAGAATGATTGAAACACATCACAGTAGGGTAAATTTAGTCCATTTTAGAGGGTATGAACAAAAAAAGACACTTGGAACTAATTTTTTAGCTTTTTGGGGGAAAATTTTGGAAATAATGAAATTTTTGAAAATAATGAAATTTTTCATGCGGTGGCGCCACCACCATGCGGGCGGTGGACGGTAAACTCATACCTAAGTTCCCATGGCCTTACTGAAAAGTGCAGTTTAGGCTTTGGAATCGCAATTTGCGACATTCTGTCTTTCGAATGGACATCGTTTTCTGTAAACTATAGTTTAGGCTCCGTAAACCATGCTTTAGGGCTCTAAACTTGAGTTTACGCACCGAAATGGACGTTTTGCTATAAACCATTGTTTACGATGCCTAAACTGTAGTTTAGGATCTTAAACCATATCTTAAACCATAGTATAGGGTCCTAAACCATGGATAAGGGACCGTAAACCATGGTTTAGACCGGAATGGAAAATCGGCCTGCCATATTCCCCCTGACGTTTCTACCTACCGGAAAATTTTCCTTTTCCTTCGTGAAGTGGTAAATGAAGACAACCACAATCTTCAAAATAACTCCTGTATGAAGAATTAATCTTAATAGAATCTTAATTTGAGGATGTTTACTTGCCCCTCAGATGACAGGCCCTCACCTTACAGCCATTTTGAGTACATGTACTTAGGGTTTATACATAAGGTGGTGACAGACTGGCGCGTAAACAACGCGTCCAGAAGCGTTCAACCAATCAGGGAGGCGGTAACACGGACCGAAACACCAACCGAAGAATGTGATTGGTGGAAGCCTGCACGACACGTCTCGTACGCGCCAACGTGTGTGGCCGTCTTGTACCCCAAATTACCGGCGCAGGTAGGCCGTATTTCTTTCTCAAGTGGGATTTAGAAGATAATGTAATTACGACATAGGCCTAACTGAGTGCATTTGTGATTTGTACCATTAAAGGAATCAAACATAAAGGTTTAACTTACAAATTTAGCATTTTAATGTCAGTACAGGTGTGACAGGGATCAAAGTCCCCCGGAATCAAAGTCCGGTCTTGTTGTTCAGCGAGGGATGAGAATATATGGCTATGGAGACCATGACCATTCGGATATAACCTCACAATAGCGGGCTATTGTTTGGCGGACTTGCATTCCTAGGACGTTGATTCCTGTCACAGCTGTACAGTTACCATTGCAATGGAACACTAATTGTGCTGAAAATAGTTCTGTTAACCCGCAGAAATGGAATTGAAGGCATCAAGTTGACAGATTCATGTACCTCACCACCACAAAAAAAAGTTGAAGCTCCTGCTTATTACGTGAAGCCAAAATTCAAGCAATGAGAGACATCTGGTGGCTTCAGTATCGATGCTGTCTTCATAAGCAGGAGTGCTGCTTACATCATTCAGAGGGGAACAGTCTTCGCGGTCGAAACTCCTTCCTTCCATGAACCTCGAGACGATGTCCAGGGTGTTAGCACTATAAACAGTCTCAGAAGAGTCGAAACTGCATTCCTGAAGTCTTCCTTCGATGCTGACGGGGAATATTCCCTGATTAGTTGCATCTGAGTGCTGAGGTTGTAGAACTGATGACGACTGTGGTGTGATTGTCTCGCCCTCTTCAGCAGTACGTAGGTTGTTTCTGACCCTGGTGTACCAGCGGATCAGTGGGCAGAGAATGACTACCGTTGTCAGGAGCACCAGACCGGCAAGGGAGGAGAAGAGTTCTAGGAATTTCCCTTTGTTATTGTATTCTCCAACTGGAAATCGGAATTTATCACTGCGATTAATCAGCCACAAGCAATGAAACTGCAGAACTGAAATGTGATATCTGACGTTGCGTTATCGAAGGGAAATTGCATCAACTTCCCAGTTTCATGTACATGTATGAGCACGCAAGATGAGTAGCCTAGGCCTAATCCCGAGTGGGAGGCTATCTGGGGCCATATTCATAAAACCTTGCTAGGCCTGGTTGCCTGCTAAAAGTGCCAAGTTTGTACAGGCAATGTACACAACTAGCAGCCAACTAATAGCAAGGTTTTATGAATCACAACTGTTTGAACCTAGTGCTTCGTGTGCACGACTTTCTAGTGAAGCGTGATGATCATGGCAAACGTTGTGGTTAGTTTGCGGTTTGAGGACAAACACCGGGAGGACTAAATTAGAAGTACACAAACAAGTATTCTCCCTGCAGATTCAACCTTGATAACGTAAGAAGTGACGCTAGCAAGTTAGAATAATTTTCTTGACCCATCAAGAATAAACGGTGATTTTGACTTTCACCTGTTTCCAATACAAATTCATTCTTCTTTTGGCTTTTTTGTTCGCCCTTTATAATTTGTGTGAATGGGAAGTACGTTATATTGTACTTGTGGCTGTTCGTAATTTCTACCTCTGCCGCTTGGGGTTTATATCTATTAAGTTCAGCTTTAAAATTAAGAAAGTCCTCTTCAAACGGTCGTGGAATATGGGCCCTGTGGAGGATTGTCCTCCCACTATCAACTGCCTGCATGACTCCTGAAGTGAGTTTGATGACGTATCGCAACCGCATTGTACATGTAAGTCCGTGTACATGTAACCCCCGGTCCAATTTGTAAGTCCGTGTTACATGTACCCCCTGGACCAAAAAGTTAAATACGGCCCTGATGTACATGTGCAGATACAGTGTACCATTTAAAAACTTATTTTTAAACCTTATTTTCTCCTCTACTAACCTAGTTGGACTTTAATGGTTTGGCATAAGAGTATCGTAAATGTTACTCTGTCAATCTGTAGATGAATTTTTCACTTATGCAAAAAAATGACTTCGTGAGGGCCCAAAATTCAAAAAGTGAACCATCCTGCCCCGCTCTCCCTTATGTAGGCCTACATAAAATGTAAATGCAGAGGATGGCAGGGTCCTCGTTTTCGGGTGCTTCAAAGTAATGAAATAAAACGTACCTTTCACCGGCACTGTTCCTAGTGGAATGAATATGAGGAAGATTATCAGCCCGAAAAATGAACCAATGCCGAAGAAGAATCCTGTGGTGGTGCTCTGAAGACCAGGGAAGCTCTCTCGATAGGAAAACTCAAACGCTGAGAGAAATTGAATGGTATGAGATTATTTTATTAGCAAGCACAGCAGCTTTGTTACTGAAGGGAATATGGCAGTCATGCTTGTTGTATTCCTAACCACGAATGACCGCTCAGTTGGGCATGGCCTAAGTCGTTAGGCCTGTTTGGTAAATGTGTATGAAATCGTCATCCTTTTTCTTTCTCACATTTACAATCCATCAGTTGATTAATACATGTACTAAAATGAATACACTGACTCACCTGGAATGAACACCAAGTAATCCGCTATGCCCATCATCACAAACTGGGGAACCTGGCAAAATTTGGAGCATTTCCAGCCATGTAACCTCCATATGATTTCAATGTAATCGGCGCATATGAGGGACACAGTGGCAAAAAGTGTGCCCACAGCTGTAAACAGAAGAGCATTTGCTGACTTTTATGAATACATGAATCAGCACATGTCATGAAGTCATCAACTCTGTGCAGGCCGAGGTGAGCTGATCCACAGTAGTGCAGATTGGGCCGTAAAAGGCCACTAGAGGGCAGCTCCAAATGGGCATTTTGATAAATGGTTACTCCACCAAACACGACTGTTTGAAGACGATTTTATTCTTAATTTTAATGAGCTGTGCAGGTCCCATGCGCTGCTGACACCAAGCGGTAACAAGTGGTAATAACCATTCCGTCAAACGCTTGGTCCTTGCTCTTTGCACGAATAGAATGAACTTACAATAGACTGTAATCCATGTGTACGCCCATATCGACATCGTAAAAAAATCACATCATCACAAGTCACATGACTGCCAGAACTTTGCGATGCTGTAGTCGCAGGTGACCTGAACACGGTTACGATTCCCTGCACGCAGATGCTGCCTGTTCCACGATGATCGTACACATTTTTCGTTTTTGTGACCTGACCGTGATTGCGACACCTGATGCCGACTGTTCCGTCGCAGCGCAGGCAATCGTAGTGCGACCTGACATCAGCATAAAGGCGATGACAGACTGGCGCGTAAGCAACACGTCGGGAAAACGTTCAACCAATCAGGGAGGCGATAAGTTACACGGACCGAAACACCTAGCGAGGAATCCGATTGGCGGAACGCCTGCACGACGCGTCGCGTACGCGTCACCGGCTTAACTGGTCCTTTAACTTGATTGTCAAGGGGCTTTTCTTAAGTCATTGCAAGGATACAGAATGCAGCAAAATCCACCAGTTTCGGAATAAGAACATACATGTAGGCCTACGGGCATTGACTGATGTTTATCTACACTTGATATCTTAAATATTTCAAATACCACCGAACCAATTTTGACACGGTTTGTTGCATATGAAAGGAAAACTTTTTTGTCATATTTTTGCATCAAAATTTTGGACATTTCGAAATATCAAAATTATGTAATAGCTCATCAGGAAAAAACCTGAAAATCAAATCTTTTATTTTGTAATGACATTTTTATTTTTATAGTTGTTCTGACAGAGTGGAAGTTTAGGACTTTGGTCCTAGTTTCATCAGTTGAGTGGTTGCTGAGATATTTGAGATTATCAAATTGTTGATAATTTGAGATTTTCATGTTTTACAAAGTACTGGTGCCAGTTGATATACATGTACATGTAGCTGACCTGAAATCATAGAAATATGAAATTTTGGATGATTTGCATAAACTGGTTAGAATTTACGCATATTTTTCAAAATATTAACATTTTGATATTTCAATATTTCTGCCCAGTTAACCCCCTAAAAGTTTCAAAATAAGGTAAACTTATAATCTGATGTTGGCTTTATCTAATGGTATCAATATTCCTTGAAAAACGTGAAAATTTGAAATTATGAAAATTTTGTTAATCTCAAATATCTCAGCAATCACTCAAAAGATTTTGATGAAACGAATTTCAAAATCCTTGGAAAGTTCCATTTACCAGACCTACTATAAAAATGAAAATAAAAATTACAAAATAACAATTTTAATTTTCAAGGTTTTTTCTGATGAGCTATTACATAATTTGGATATTTTCAAATTTCAACAATTTTGATGCAGAAATATGACCAACAAGTTTTCCTTTCACATGCAACAAAACTGGTGCGGTAGTATTTGAAATATTCAAGATATCAAGTGTTGTACACAAACATCAGTCAATGCCTGTACGTAAGACTCATGGTTATACGGTTGTATGTGTTCGTACCTATCATCTTTAGTTCTGAGAAGCCGTATCCTCGTCGCTTACAGCAGCACCACTTGTACAATTCAACGGCGCATATCAGAATGAGCAGCGTCAGAGAACAGAATGAGAGTAGGAAACTTGACGGAACAAGAGCCGCACCTCTTTTCATGCTTTCCCCTTGAGTTATGTAAGTAGATCCGACCTGAAGTGGAAAATGCTCTGATAAAATAAAGCCTGCGATCAAATTAATTATCTTTCCCGTTTGCTACGTTCCCACTAGACATCACGATTGGCCATTCGTAGCTGATCGTACATGTAGATTAAAGATAATGTATGATGACTTCATTGTTTACATTCAATGTTTGTAAACATGGATGTTTACATTATGTCATTTTGGACTTTTGGGACATGCCAACCCACCAAATTGAATGAATACTTCCAGTATCAAAAGAATTTCTAGAGGGGCATGCCACCAACAAATTACTCATAAGACAAAGAAAGACTGGACACAAACAAACGAAATGTAAATAAACAATGAATTTCGTGGCCCGCGAAAATACCCGTGATACATTATCTCTAAGGACCTGTCACACTGTAGTAGTTCTCAAAACGTCCTGCCCCGTCCTAAAAAAATCGTAAAACGGGCTAGAACGTGTAACCCTTGGCTAAATAATGCCTCGATGTTCTGGAGCACTCTTCCCGTCCATGAAGTTCGTAAAAAGACTGTAAAAAGTTGCCACTACGTCCACTCCGTTCGCACACAGTGCGAGCCCGTTCGGCAAAATTGTCAAGAACGTACTGAGAACTAGCTCAGTGTGATTGGGGCATTATTTGTTTTACTTCTCTGAAGTTTCACGTTTGGATACGAGGTGATGCGAGTCGATACGTTCTGACAGATGCGCTTGGATGCGATATGGTCACGATTAGTCAATTTCAGGTGGCACGAATCTCGCCACGATTGAAATCGTGGTCTTAATCGTGGTGATCCTATCAGATCTTATCACATCTTGAGGGCAATCATGACGGCAATCATGACAATCTTGTTGATCGTAGAAAATTTATGAAGGCGTTCAAAACTTTGCTACGGTCAATACGATTGCCACGACTGACCTCAAGATCTGATAGGATCACCACGATTAAGACCACAATTTCAATCGTGGCGTGATTCGTGATAGTGGGAACACAGCATAACCGTCCAAAACTTTCCTACGATCAACACGATAGCCACGACTGACCTCAAGATCTGATAGGTTCACCCGATTCCTCCACGATTAAGACCACGATTTTAATCGTGGGGCGATTCGTGATAGTGGGAACGTAGCATTATCGAACAAAAATTAGAGCAGCAGTTGACTGTATCCCCCTCGTGGCTTATTCATTCAGAGAGGAACACTGGCAGACGGGGTCATCTACAGATGTTACACCTGGATAAACCTGGGATGCCCAAAACGTTCGGAACAGTAGTTACAAACATAAATCCTACCTGAATAAAAGCGGCCTCATACACGCCCATTGTCGTGAAAATGCCACATATCAGGAATATTTTTCGCAGTTTAAGCCGCTGCTGTCTGATGAGGTTTGGATCAGGAGGTAGGAATACTAAAGTGTCTTCTGAGTAACGCCTTTTCCGGCACCAAATCCGAGAGAGGATGTGCTTGATTTCAGCCATGGATGATTCACCTGCAAGCCACGTGAAATGTGATGAACATTAGCTAAACAACCTCTTAGCAAATTTGTTGCAGAAATACAACCTTCCACTGTGACCTGTATCATGGTTTATCTGAGATTCACTAGGCCTGTTTACTTGTCTCGTGCCACCAGACTCTTGCAATTTCCAATTTTAGAGTCTGGTCCATATGGTTACTTTGACTTGTAAAACCATCATGGCGACGATGACGTAGAACACAACTGCACTGCATGCATGCACAATCAATGCAAAAAGCATGTAACATTTTTGTTTTATACATTGTTTGTACTATTTTATGATTATCTTATCTTTGTTCTTAAATACACGAATAAATTAAATTAAAAATTAAATTAAAACTGCAGCCTACGTCACCAACTTTTGAGACCCATGACGCATTGGTAGTGACTAGCCAATCACTGAGCGAAGCTCCCCTTATTTTGAATTATCGGAATAAGCAATACTTAATGAAAATTGCGTTCTGTGTGCCAGACCCTCGGTCTGACGACCTCGGAGTATGACCGAGGGGCTGGTTGCGCGAGACTAGCCTGTTTACACGGTGCGGGTTCGTGGAAACCTACCTCCACCCTCCTCCGGCGTATTCGGTTCAGGATGGATTGATCGCTTTTGACACGATGCGGGTTCGGTAACTGCCCTCGATCCAGTTCGAGGTCGGTTCGTTCGAATGCGTGCAACTAGATGGCGTGTATCAACATTTACAGTTGTCGTAAGTACAAAATATCCCGGAAATAATCACTAAAAATCGATAAACTATGCTTCTAACAGCATAAGCAGTGCTTGAGAAATCTCGCGCACGATTTCTTCACAGATACGTTACACCAAGTAGCCTACGCGAGAGATGTCGCTCAGCTAGCGTGCTCAATCCCGCCTGATGAGACCGGTGGAGGTCGGTTCGTTTTACACAAGAGAATAACCGGCCTGCACCCACCTCAACCTTCCCGAGACTCCTGCGGCGAACTGAACTGGCCCGAGAAAGTGGAGGTCGGTATTTCTCTTTTTACACGGGGAAAAACAACCGAACCCTCCTCGATCCATTCTCGATCCGGAACGCCCCCGCACCGTGTAAAAAGCCCTACACCATTGCACATTGCACCCCTCTGGTTACAAATGAGCCATTCCAATCCTCTAAAATAGTACAGACCAAGCTAAATCATGCGTATCAAGGTAAGGGGGAATGGGCAGTGGTTGTGCCCAAACGTACTACAAATTTAGCATTGGAAAATCGTTAATATTCATCAGATAGAGTTTTTTGACATGACAAATTATTTTCTGTTCAAATGGAAAACTTTTCGAAAATGCATAGACCTCTTTTCCATTTCTTTTTTTATAAATTAGTGTTTAAGGCGTGCTGCCCCTTATAGTGCTGGCGATTGATGCCTTATGCGAGGGTCCGTGGGTTCGAATCTGGTAGAAGGACGCGATGACTTTCACCTAAGAAACCCGTTCCTATTTCATATTCTTTATTTGTGTCTCCTTTAAATGTATGTGACCCCTCGCATAACATAAAACTGTTTGGGTTCGGAGATTGTTTGGGCTACCTGCAGGGTACTGATGGGCGCCTCGTTTAACATAGGCCATTGAACCATCTTTTTTGAAGATGGAGATTTGGCCTAGTGGTTTTAAGGCGTGCTACCCCTTAGTGCTGGCGATTATGCGAGGATCCGTGGGTTCGAATCTGGTAGAAGGACGCGATGACTTTCACCTTAGAAACCCGTTTCTATTTCACTTTTTATAAATTAGGCAGAGATGGAAAACAAGAGAATTATGCCCAATAAACATCTCATCGCTCTTATCTCGACCCCTACATTTCTGGTTTTACAGGGGTCCAATGTGTCGGTGGAGCCGAAGGGATGTATGTAACGGGGTTAGGGCTGGTTCATACTTGCTCGCGGAACGTCAAGCGCATGAAACTGGTCGCAGGTTTCCAAGGCGTGAATGTGCACACACATTGAAATTGATCATAGTCGGCGTAAAATCCGGAGTATGAACCAGCCCTTAGTAGATAAAATACCTGCATGTTTGCATTTTTAGAGTAATCCTCTCAATAGCCCCCCCCCCCCATAAAGCACCACAGATTTAAAAAAAACAGCAAAGACACATGTAGGCCTTATTAACCTTTTCAATTTGAAATTAGAGATCCTATGCCCATGCTTATAAAGGGCTCACACGAAGATGAGTGTAGGAAAGGCGTAGGCCCTAAATCGGTTTATTAAGAAACTGAATTATGACCGTGCGGAACGGCTGGCATTATTTCGCCTCCTTACCCTCTGTCGTTGATGTCATGACGTAATATCGCTTGCCGAAAATGAAAGCTGCCCAGGAAACGGTCTCAGTCACCAGTTCGACGACACTATGGGTTATTATGACGTCCAAGTTATAATGGTAGACTATTAACACCAGAGGGCAGTAAACGATGTACTTTCCAACGTTATATGCGAAGATGGTCCTGAAATACACGTACATGTACGGTGCAATGCTTATTTGTTTAGACAATGGAATGAATCTTTTTTATGATGCTGAAGCTATAGTCTAGAATAAGCACATAATCACGTGCATATTTGTGTTACCGTATGCTTTTTATAGATTACCATAAAGGATTCCTTTATGATACATGTGTACTACTACTAGCCGCATCTTGATATTTCAAACAGGACAGACACACGCAGTCTGATGGGAAAACTACCTTCGACACCGCATTCCGCATTCCAACATGATGAAGTGCAAAATTCGAACACGCAAACACTGTTATTTACGTGCATTTCAACTGCAGCCAGAAGAACGACTGCCGGTGAAATTCGTGACTGTTAGATTTCACAAGTCGTCGGAACGAGTAGTCGAACTCCATTCTCTACACATCGCCGCTTAGGTCTCCACACGCCGCCGAACCATCAGCGAAGGTGGGCCACGGAACCATACTTATGAAGCCTTCGCAAATTTGCTTACACGTAAATCTATTGTAAGACAGGCAGTGAACAATAGGGCATGTGCAGCCAAACAATAGACTCGCGTGCACACAAAGTTGCGAAGGCTTGAATATGGCCCAAGATTTGTCACTCTAGATGAAACACGGAGAAGGCTTACCAACGAAAATAAGAGGAGAGCTTGGCATCATCCGCCGTCGGGAGTTGCTGAGCTCCAAAAGGGACCAGAACTGGCATCAGGAAGCCTTTGCTCACTGATGAGAATATCAATGATGCAACGTACATTGGCAAGGTTATAGCGACCTGAAAATGCGATTTTAATGAAGTTGTCAAATCGCAGTTAAGTTCATTCATTGTTGCATATTTTCCTGGGGCATATTTTGTAAGTTTTAATTAAGTAGACAAGAATAAGTCACCGTCACCCTATTGATCGCCGAGGCTTCTACGATTTTTTGCACGAAAGGAGAGCATATTAATAAGGAATTAAAAAGAAATCAAGAAATATGTACAAAAAGAGTTGACGCGGTGCATGGCCAAAATTGGAAGTATATACTGGCATTGGTTTTCAGGCTGTCAACCACATACATGTACAACCCCAATCCATGACATGCAGCGGCCTAATGTACGTGTACATTGTTGATACATTGAGTATGGGTAAATTTGATCCGGAGGAAAGTTTGGCGGAGAAAAGGATCCTGCTACATGTATTCCCCTGTGGCAGGCCGCTTGTCCATTCCGGCGTAAACCATGGTTTACGATCCCTAAACCACAATGGTTTAGGACCCCAAACTATACATTGTACTTTAGAGTCCCAAACCATGGTTTAGGGATCGTAAACCATGGTTTAGAGGAAAACGTCCAGTTCGGCAGGCCTAAACCATTAGGATCGTAAACCATGGTTTCGAATAAACCATAAACCATAGTTTGCTCCATACTGTGGTTTAGGATTCCTAAACTGTTGTATGCAGTAAATCTAAGTTTACTGAGTGTACAGTTTAGGCTTTGGAATCGCAATTTGCGACATTCTGCCTTTTGAATGGACATCGTTTTCTACTAGGCTCCGTAAACCATGCTTAGGGCTCTAAGCTAGCGTTTGCGCACCGAAATGGACGTTTTGCTCTAAACCATGGTTTACGATGCCTAACATGCCTAAACTGTAGTTTAACTATATAACGATTGATTAAACACTGATTGATAATATGCCCTGAATATATTACACATTGCACTCTGCACCTATTCTGTTCTTGAACGTCAATGTACACTCATGGTCAAAAATAAATGGACAGCAGTTTTTCTTGAATATCTCCAAAACAATGGGATAAAGAAAATTGGTCCCGACATATATATTAGCAAATTTTCCTGGCTATTTAATGGTATCAACATCAAAAAATTCCGCTGAAATCCGCATTTGACAGAAGGAATTTTGTAAAGGTATGTTTTTTGCTACTTTTTTATTTGCATGATTTCATTCAAAATTTTTATATCACCGTGTTCTACTCATCGAGGCCTTTCATAATATATCCTAAAATTTCAACTATTCTGTGTAAAAATATGATTTTGAGCCACTTTTATCAAAATATTTTTGGCAACACGTCCAACACCTTTGACACAGGCCTCTGCACTATAGTGAGTTGTGGCGGTGAATGAAAACTGAGTGTTGTCATTTCTCTTTCACAATGAGTAAAGAAACCCAGTCTTGGATGAAGGTCGTGTTTCTCATGCAGGGTCAATTTCCATAGCAGGCTTGGATTCCTGGTAGTGGACCAATTCACAGCCTGTTGACACCCCGTCAATCCCACAAACTATTCAATGGCCATGGAGTTTTATCCACCAGCACGACCATTCAGTTCAAGGGGCCCTGTCAAAGGTGTTGCAAGCGTGGGCAACAAAATTTTGATAAAAGTGTCCCCAAATCACATTTCTACACAGAATATTTGAAATAACAGGATATACTATGAAAGGCCTCAATGAGTAGAACACAGTGACATAAAAATTTTGAATGAAATCGTGCAAATAAGAAAGTAGCAAAAAAACATGCCGTTACAAAAGTCCTTCTGTCAAATGTGGCTTTCAGCAGGATTTTTCGACACTGATACCATTAGATAGCCAGGAAAATTTGCTACTGTATATGTCGGAACCAACTTTCTCCACCCCACTGATTTGGAGATATTCAAGATAAACTGCTGTCCATTTATTTTTGACCATGAGTGTACGAAATAAAGGGTCCGAAACCATGGTTTGGGCCGGAATGGGCAATCGGCTTGCCATATTCTCCTGACGTTTCTACCTACCGGAAAATCTTCCTTTTCCTTCGTGAAGTGGTAAATGAAGATAACCACAATCTTCAAAATAACTCCTGTATGAAGAATAAATCTTAATATAAATCTTAATTTGAGGACGTTTTTTAAAAATACTTGCACCCCTCAGATGGCAGGCCCACACCTTACAGCCATTTTGAGTACTTAGGGTTTATACATAAGGTGGTAACAAATTGGCGCGTAAACAATGCGTCGGGAAGCGTTCAACCAATCAGGGAGGCGGTAAGACGGACCGAAACATCTACCATTGGCGGAACGCCTGCACGACGCGTCGCGTACGCGCCAACGTGTGTGGCCGTCTTGTAGCCCAATTTACCGGCGCATGTAGGCCGTATTTCTTTCTCAAGTGGGATTTAGTCATTACGACATAACTGAGTGCATTTTTGATTTGCACCATTAAAGGAATCAAACATAAAGGTTCAACTTACAAATTTCGCATTTTAATGTGCACAGTATCCCTTTTAAATTCAACAGATTTTCATTCTGACTCTCATATGATGGGCAAGTTCCCTCTGCATGTTCAGTGTTTTGTTTTATTCTGACCAGTTGATCTTATGATACCACAGAATTGAATTCCACGAACGATGATGTGACAGGGTCATCTGCGTGTACATTTGATAGGCTTACGTACCGGAGGGAACAGTTACCATTGCAATGGAACACTAATTGTGCTGAAAATAGTTCTGTTAACCCGCAGAAATGGAATTCAAGGCATCAAGTTGACAGATTCATGTACCTCACCACCACAAAAAAAGTTGAAGCTCCTGCTTATTACGTAAAGCCAAAATTCAAGCAATGAGAGACATCTGGTGGCAACACATTCATATCAGGGCCGATCCAGGATTTGGGAAAAGAGGGGGTGCCCTGTGCTACAAAACATTGAAATCTGCCGTGAATTTCAAAGATTTACTCCAAATTCCAGAATTTCGCGGTCGATTTTACAGATTTGTTGGCCAAAGGGGGTGGGCACGCGCCGCCGTGCCCCTCCCCGGATCCGCGCCTGACTACATCTTTCGCAGTTAAACCTTTATATTTGATTTTTGTGAGATTTGTACCAAATGTGGCTGTCCATGATACCTACCGAACAGGTTGATGAGATTCCCAAAGAATATCGCCCAGTACCGACCGGCTTTGGTGTCCGCATACCAACCACCAATCAAGTTAGTGACATAGCTGACAACTAAAAAACACTAAACGTCAATGCAGTCATTCGAGATATTACATTGTATTAGTGAGTGTCTGCAATAGGGAGGTTTCGCAAGCGCCCGGTTAGACGACGTTTATCTATTGTGTGGTACCCAAACAATAGATAAACGATGTCGTATGGCCTAACCGGGCGCTTGCGAAAGTAGGTTTTTTCACATTGGCGCATTAAGTGAGCATTCAGTGCCCGTTTTCCATTCATATTATAATAAGCACTATGATTGACAGGTGGCGGCGGGTAACACGTCACGAGAGGCCACGTGGGTGTCCACATAGGGGCACGCTGATCTCATGTCATGCCCCACCTCAAAGCCCCATCTTGTGTGTTGATTGTACTGTTATTTTGTATGCTCTGCAACTATGTTTATTGAGAAATAAAGTGAAAGTGAAAGATAAACTATCTATTGGAAGTACGTTTCATGTATCCGTATTATATTGACATCAAGAAATTATTAGCCAATTAATGGCTGATATTCATAAAAGCTAGCAAATGCTCTTACTTCAAAATGTTCAGGTTTTGTAGTACATTGACATTGGACATTGCTGTGAAAATCTTAAGTAAAAGTATTTGCAAACTTTTAGGAATAGCAGTCATTAGCCCTTTTTACACTACACCGTATTTTGGCCCGGATCAAGCGTGCCGTGCCTGACCCGGACCAGGCCCACTAGAATTTTTGCGTTTACATTTAGGCAAGGTTAGGCACAGCAATCGGGGCCAAGCCCGATCGATAATCCCAGCTCTCCTGTGTACTGACGTTGAGGAGGTAAGAAGTGGTCCGTTCCTGGCACGGTAAAAACGTGCAGTGTAAATGGGGCTATATTCTTGCTATTCTAGTGCGTTTTTTACCTGAGTGTGTATCGCGCGACCGTAAAATCGATCGCCAGATTAAACGTCCCAGTGGGAACATCTTTTACGAAGATTCGGCACGCGGCGTTTTTGCGACATTTGCAAGGCGACAAATAGCGACCGTTTGCAAGGCGACAAATGACAACGTATATGAAATACGTTGTCATATACATGTACATGTGTATAGGCCTATAACTGGGTCGTTGCGGAAACTCACTTTTGACTCCGATCCCGTTTGACTTATTAAATGTAAAATGCAATGTTCAAAATTCTAATTCAAAACATTTCATGGTCGTTTTAGTGTGACAAAATGTACAACATTACATGAAAATGTTATGAACCTGAAGGAAAATCGCAATTTCGTTGCCGCTGATGAGGAACGAATTTTTAACATACCGTAAAAACTGTTGGAAATGGCCAGTACCCCAATGGGTGTCAGTTGAAAATACTTCTCGTTGAATTGATGGCCACTGGCAGCATTAGAATAGTAACTAATACCATGGAAAGCCTGTATGCACAAGATGAGTCCAAGACCCCAACCGTGCCAAGGACCTTCACTGGAAGGAGGCTGGTTACCAAACACACGTGCCTGACTGGTCGTCGTGTCTGTTTCATCGGATATCATCTGAAAGGAAATTACATGTATGCAATACAAGGTGCGTACTGACAAAACGTATCCCCAATTTAGCCCTGGTTACACCTCCATGTACATTATCTAAAATCCCCGTGCTTTTTGAGACACGGTTTTTTTCCGAACCAGAAAAAACACGGCGATGACACGGCGAGCGGTTACACTACATAAAATACCCGAGTCTAACAAAAAGTGATTTATCAAATAACCGGGTTTATTTATCGAGCCGCTCGATGAATAAGCACTACTTTCGGTCTTATTTGTCAAGCCGCTCAATGAGGAGTACGTGGATTCAGTGTTAGCCTATTTATCGAACTTGCTTGACAAGCAGGCTTCAAATTCAGCCTTGTTCGTCGAGCTGGCAATAAAGACACGCCTCCTCATGAATATGCAATGGCTTCAGCTTGTTTAGTTCGGAAGTCGGCAGTGCGGTGGTGCTTCATTGCTCGCAACATGGGGGTCTCCGAAGCCAATTTATCCTTTTTTCAACCCTTGTTTCTGTGTGATGACCCAAATCTTACACACTGTGGTCGCATGTCTAGCTTCAGACTCCCGGTTTTCGTCAGTCTCAAGATTATTCCGCTGGGGTTTGTGGGTCAGAATCTGCCGGTGAGTCCGAACACCAGGGTGTGCCCAGCAGGATGATGCGACGATTCTGTAGACGATTTTATCAGTGTCACCACTAAGAAAAAAATAATTAACCAGTTGTTCTATGTAGAAATTTGGAAATAAGTCAACCTAATCTTCTAAGAAAAGGAAAACAAGGAAAAGAAAAAAATGAAAAAAATATCATGACCACACGGGAATCTAACCCTCGACCTCAGGGGTGTAGTCCACACATCTTTGCAACGTGCCAATCAACACACTGAAGACAGTGGTAGAGTATTTATCACCTGGTTCCGGAAATACGGGCAGCTCGACGTTTAAGCCCAATTTTGCGTACTGCTGTAGCGAGCCGGGCTTGATAAATAGCCACTTCGTTATCAAATATCCACATTAAAGTACATCAAATGGTAGAAAAGAAATCCGACGAATTCATCCTCGGCGATTTGCGCCTTCCGCAAACATACCTTTTTTCGCCCTCAAAAGTATCACAACACTACGTTTTCCTACATGTACATGTAAAACAATGGTTAGTAACAGAGAACGAGAACTTCCTTCCTTGTTCACAGCACTCGAGGTCGACGTGTTCATGTCCAGGTTTGGTAAAATTTTCATCATGCTCGGTGGATATTTTGCGCATGCACACGATGAAAAAGAATGTTCTCAACCCGAGACAAGTCCAATTTCCCCAAGTTTTTACTCGCACACATTTCCTTAACCAAGCATGTTAGCCCAAATACAAATCCATTTTTAGCTCATCTGGGGTGAGCTTTTACGATGGTGCAGCGTCCGTCGTCCGTCATCCGTAGCAGGGCACGTTTCGTAACCGCTGGGGCTATGGATCTGAAACTTTGTACATGTAGGTCAGATGACCTATGACACCAAGTTTGGGTCAGATTCGATTCTTGGCTGACTACCAGGTGGCCAAAACCAAAAACACAAAAAACTCCTGAACTAATGACTGGATCGTTTTCAAATTTTTATCATATGTGTATCTAATGAGGATACATAACGAGTTTTTGATTTGACCTACTTTTCAAGGACACAGAGTTCAAAGTTCAGAATTTTGCCGTACAGTTCATTTTAAAATTGCCGATTNGCATAACGGTCTCTTGGCGCATAATTTTTAATTTTTGTGTAGCCTGAATGACGAGATGTAGTTGTTTCAATGATAAGTTGTCTCTTTTCCGAGGATGACAAGTTAAAAACTTGTCAATTGACAAGATAGACCCTGTCAATTTAAGCATATTCTGAGAACGAGTTCCAGCTTGTCAGTACGACGAGAATTTTTTGAGAGTGACTGCTTCGAATAGCCTGTATTCTGCCGACGTGGTATTAAGCTGTCCTTCCTTCTCGACAACAACCAACTCAAAACATTTCTGTCATTGTCTGTAAGCAGTTCGGTAACCACAATTAATGTGGCGTCCAGTTATACAAATGCACGTGACTTGAATGCACAAAAGGTTTAATTCCGACCAGTTCGCCATCTAGCTGTCAGTTGGATAACTATTAGTGAGGTTTCGCAAATCTGACGAAACACGAAGTACGAAACACAAAATTCAACTTCGTCATGTTCATTTCCTAGACCTAAATGTATTTCTGGCGATGGTTGCTACGCCAGTGCGTCTTTTATCACATAATGTAAGACCAAGAGAGTTACATATACATGTACAGGGTGTCCCAGAAAAAAACCTAGAGTTAGAGTTCATAATCTTGGAGCCAAATTTGGAGTCGAAGTCATCAGGATCACACCGAAACATGGATTTCTCTCTGGAAGGCATCCCTAAATGCATCTTGAGTGGCTTGTAAGCCCTTGCTTGCAAGGAATTTGGTTACCACACAAACTCTTTGCTCAGTGGTAAGTTGCACCATGTTGCTGGACTTGAATGTTCGGGTCTGAATACCTTTCACCCATTGGCCTCATGTTCTCAAATCACTCACCATGTTATTGCATAACGTTAATGACATAAGGTTATTGCTTACTTGTATTTCTAGTCAAGCCTGGCAAGCGAGCATTCATTTCACTGGTTTATTCCAGCTGTAACAAATGGATTTGGGCATGCCATTTTCAAAACAATGGCGCTCCGTGATGCATGACTGAAGGAATGTCATCGTGGTATCATTGGAAAGCGTATTGACCCTGCTTTATGGGAAACCCCTTATTATAGTGGTACACCTCTTGTGTTGGTCATATTGACCCCTTTTTCTGAGGATTAGTTTTTTTCTGGGACACCCTGTATGGTACATCTTGAATTTTTAAATTTCTACTTCGTATCTACGAAGTGGAAACAAAAGATAAATTTCAAAGATTAATATGCACCCTAACTCTATCGTCATACGCTAAAAGAAGCGCTTGCAGGAGGCGATATTTGTGGTACCAACCATCTCCTGAAATACGTCATTGAAGTGAAGTCCAAGTTCGTATTTCGTGTTGGGGAGGTTCGCTGAAATGGCAGAGGAGCTGATCCCAAGAGAAGTTTCGCTCCAGAGTAAGGTCAGCGAGGAGAAATCAACGGCAGACAGAAGGCGGACACAACTTGCTCGCTTGAATTCTAGATTCGAAAGCCTTTATTTCATACACAGACCAAATAAATAGGATCAAACACGTAACACATAATACCATAAAAGGTGACAAAACAAAGGTGAACAATAAAAAAGGTATTGAGTACAGGTTAACTAGGCTTTGGCCGCGACATTTCGTACTTCGTGTTTCGTCAGACTAGCGAAACCTCCCTATTACTAAAATCACGAATGTAAAACATGCCCTATCTATGGATAGAAACCGTACCGTATCACAATAATAGGGAGTTTTCCCAAAGCCCCCGATACGCCAACGCGAACGTCTATCGTTTTGTTCGGTGCTCTCGTCGTGCCATCGAACAATGGGTTTAGCGTTCGCGTTGGCGTTTCGGGGCTTTGCAAAAACTATGGTGAAAGCGCGAAGAGCGAGCCTGCTTTAATTTAATGCACAATTCTTCACGATCAGTCATTTATTTCATTTTTTTGTGTTGTTCAAGATGCATTCCTACTTGTTTTCGATTGGGTATATTCTAGTCGTCTTTTGTGAAACACAACAACTTGAGCTACATGTATTCACTTTTATATTGGCTCATTTCATGGCATTCCAAGTCGGAAGGAAAGCGAGTTTGAATTATTAACCATGCTCCTTTTTAAGGAGAGCTGATACATGTGGGATGCACAGTCCAAACTTTCTGTGGATTGTGTCTTCAGAATTAATAACAATGCAAAGCATGAATAACTACGCGAACATCTTTTCTTCTGAGTGCATAGCATGATAATTTTTTGTAGTGAATTTGACAATCTGACTCTTTTAGCGTGTTCGATTATTTCCACCAGCGAGGCACTAGCGCTTTCTCAGACATGCGCATTGGAGGCCAATAAAAGAACGCTGTCGTTTTAGACATGAGGAAAGTGTCATGGCGTATGCGCTCTGATTGGCTGATTGTCCGCCATGACGCTTCGTGACTAACACGACAGCGTTTTATTTCTTTTGCACGCCGATGTATGGATCGATGTATGCGAGGGCTGTGTGCATCTACATTCGGAAATGACATCATGCATGCTGGGATATTTCCCGAAGTAACCGGTTCAGGGGAGGGTTTGCTAGCGCTTGGCGCAACGGGCCCGACTTGGAGAACGTCCGGCAAATAAAACGCTGTCGTGCCAAGCCGGTGTAGGCGCGAGTAAGCTTAACACGCTATTTCATAATGCCACCACCCTAGAATACTTGTTGTTTGATTAACTGATCGATACAGCCTGTTATAAGAACAAATATCAAATTCCTCACATTTCCTGATGGTTCGAGAATTTGCTACGATAGGATATCTGTGAAGTTTCTTCTCATCAATGTTTATATGGTGTCATCAATGTGCATTACTTGCTCTTGAATACATGCCGTATACAATAAACTCTTCCTAAGGAGAACATATTCACTTCTGTACTTAAGTCTGGCTTATTTTTTTAATTTAGATTAAAAGGAAGTTCATCTGATTTATTTGCACTATATTTGCTCTCAGCTCAGCAAGCTCGACCCCCCCCCCCCATAACCCTTCCTCCAGGGTGTGAGGGCTATAAAAAGTCTCAGGAGAGTCGAAACTGCATTCCTTATGTCTTTCTTCGATGCTGACAGGGGATGTTCCCTGATTAATTGCATCTGAGTGCTGAGGTTGTAGAACTGATGACGACTGTGGTGTGATTGTCTCGCCCTCTTCAGCAGTACGTAGGTTGTTTCTGACCCTGGTGTACCAGCGGATCAGTGGGCAGAGAATGACTACCGTTGTCAGGAGCACCAGACCGGCAAGGGAGGAGAAGAGTTCCAGGAATTTCCCATTGTTATTGTATTCTCCAACTGGAAATCGGAATATATTATTGGGATTAATCACCCAGGGTGGTATTCATAAAGCGGTTCTATCGTTAGAACCGTCTTAGGCCGGTTCCAGGTAAAGTGGTTGACTATACTTGGAACCGGCCTCAGACGGTTCTAACGATAGAACTGCTTTATAAATACGACCCCCAGGATATAAGCAAATGCGACATTTGTCGTTGCGTTATCGAAGGGAAATTCATGTATGCATGCAAGATGAGTAATCCAGAGCTATCGGAAATGCTTGTCCTCGCACTATGAACAGCATGCATGACCACTGTACATGTAGGTTCATATGTACATACATACATACATGTACATACATGTATATACATGTAGCCTACATGTTCAATATACATGTAGACCATGCGGAGTCATCGTTTTAGGTGCTTCAAAGTTATGAAATAAAACGTACCTTTCAATCGCACTGTTCCTAGTGGAATGAATATGAGGAAGATTATCAGCCCGAAAAATGAACCAATGCCGAAGAAGAACCCAGTGGTGGTGCTCTGAAGACCAGGGAAGCTCTCTCGATAGCAAAACTCATAAGCTGAGAGAAATGGGATAGCATGAGCTGGTATTATACATTGTACAGTGTATTAGCCAACATAAGGAGCTTTGTTACCAATGGCAGTCATGTTTGTATTCCTAACCACGAACGGAATGAACTCAGAAAACTGTTAGGCCTGTTTGGTAAATGTGTATCAAATCATCGTGCTTTTTCTTCCTCAGCCATACCATCCATCGGTTGATTTCGACGATGAATATACATTGATTGACTCACCTGGAATGATTACCAAGAAGTCCGCTACGCCCATCATCACAAACTGCGGAACCTGGCAAAATTTGGAGCATTCCCAGCCGTGTAACCTCCATATGATTTCAATGTAATCGGCGCATATGAGGGACACAGTGGCAAAAAGTGTGCCCACAGCTGTAAAAAAAGAGATTCGTGTCATGAAGACAACTCTGTGCAGGCCGAGGTGAGCTGATCGACAGTGCAGATTGGGCCCTGAAAGAGCCACTAGAGGGCAGCTCCCAACGGCATTTTGATATGGTCACTACCAATGGTACTAGGATCTTAAAGGGAGACATGCGAAAAATATTGCCCGGCGGGCACAAGTTGTATGAGTTGTAGCGCCGTCTGTTAATACACGGTGACACTACGCTATATCACAGGCCCCTGTAGAGCTATTAGTGAGCTTAGAACACGTATCTAACCAAAAAACACTAGTTTGTAGAACACACCCCGAGCTCACGAATTTGTGAGCTCGTGGTGTGTTTTTAGATACGTGTTGTGTTTTTTAGATACGACGTTTGGTTAGAAAAGTGTTCTTAACTCACTGATAGCTCTACAGGCGCCTGTGATATAGCGTAGTGTCACCGTGTATTAACAGACGGCGCTACAACTCAGACAACTTGTGCCCGCCGGGCAATATTTTTCGCATGTCTCCCTTTAACTGGGACGTAGATCTACATTGCAAGTAAATACACGGTGAATGAATGTCAACAGTGTTGGTCTCAAATGCGTTGTTTCTCACACGCCACTTCTTACGTTGTGTGTAGTTGTACTATAGTATAACTTGTTTTGATTCGAGACAACAGACACTCCGGTGGAAACAGCTGAGAATCCTTGTATCCTTAACCAGTTGGAGACAATTTCATCTCAAGTGGAGACCCAGTTATGTCCACCTGATCAGGTGGACATAACTGGGTCTCCACTTACCATCGATTCGAGGAGCGAAAAAAAAAACATTTTATGGAACAAGAGATGGAGAATCATTTTATCTCGAGATGAGATCGATTTTTTTCTGTGTATGTGTTCGTACCTATCATCTTTAATTCTGAGAAGCCATATCCTCGTCTCCTTGAGCAGCACCATTTGTACATTTCAATGGCGCACACCAGAATCAGCAGCGTCAGTGAACTGAATGAGCTAATGAAACTTGACGGAATACGAGGAGCGTCTCCTTTCAGGCTTTTCCCTTGAGTTAAGTAAGTAGACCCAATCTGAGGTGGAAAGTGCTTTAATAAACTAATGTCTGCGATAAAATCAATTGTTTTTCCCGTTGGCTTCCTTCTTGTCGAGCAAAAATTACCGTGTTTGCACTAGAGCAGTTGACTGTTGTACCTTCGCGTGGTTTATTCCTTCAGAGGAATATTGACCAACGGGGATATCTACAGATGTTACACCTGGATAAATCTGGGATTCCCAAAACTTGGTTCGGAATAGTACATGTAGTTACAAACATGAATTCTACCTGAATAAAAGCGGTGTGGGACACGCCCATTGTCGCGAAAATGCCACATATCAGGAATATTTTTCGCAGTTTAAGCCGCTGCTGTCTAATGAGATTTGGATCAGGTGGTCGGAATAATAAAGTGTCTTCTGAATAACGCCTTTGGCACCAAATTCTAGAGAGGATGCGCTTGATTTCATTCATCGATGACTCACCTGCAAGCCAAGTGAAATGTGTGATGAAGTAAATAAAATATCAGCATGTTTGCATTTTATGAGTAGGCCTGCCTAATTCTTTCATTACCCCCCCCCCCCCATAAAGCACGACGGGACCCGATAATCAGCGAAGACGGGCCTATTGGTAGCCTTTTCAAATTGAAATTGCAGCTAAGATTCTGTGCCCGTTACACTCAGTCACTATTTTGATCCAAATGAATCATTGAATATACATGTTGGGTAATTCAAAAGCGTTGGTCGCAGGCCCGATTTTGAGTCGTAATGGACAATACCAGACTACTTGCGTAAAAATCAACAAAATTACAGCCATTCATGAAGGAACAAGGCCTAGAAATCCGAAAATAGCCGTTGCCACCAGACGCCATGCTTCATTTATCCGTGCTTTAAGGAATTAAACCCGAGGGGATGGTCTGGTTGCGACACCAAACCCGCGAGGGTGGAGCTAAAATGTAGTCCAAAACCGAGGCGCTTCGCCGAGGGTTTGGACGGAATTTTTGCGCCACCCGAAAATACATCAAACTGAACATTCATATATTAAGGTTCAGTGCAATTTGATTGCAAATAGGCCTAAGATATCAGGGAAATCCGTCAATGACGCGACATCAGTGAATCACGCACTGTGTGTACAAATCTGTGCATCGTGCCTATATCGTGAACATCTGTGTGCACCAGCACTAACAGCTAGCTGCAGGAGTCGAAATGAGATCGCAGCATGCTTTTTTCAACGTAGTCTCGGTCACCCAGCCGCTGTTTCGAATCTGGGGATCGAACAAGCGTCTGGGTCATAACGCCACTTTTTCTGTTACGAGCAGACCAATTGCTTAGTTTTCAGCCTGATATTCAACTCCAATAAGTTGATGCTGTCCAGTACGCTGTCTCAGATCACTTCGCCGATCGATTCATTGCCAGACTCAGACACTGATTTTGGAGGGTTGTGAGGTGAGATTTTATCCATCAATGGAAGCAGCCATCTTATGTCACGTGACCTGCTACAGCATTACCCACAATGCACTGTATCACAACAATAACGGCGTTCTGGGCCAGACGTTTGTGTAGCAGTACTGCGGAACGAAACGGCTGGCTGCGCGAGACTATTTTCAACGGACCGTCCGCAGGAAATTTAGCTGATGGTACAAAACGTCGTTGGGATAGGTCACTGAGTATCCATCCTGCCGACATTCGCTGCACTACCTCGCAGAATGCTCGAAGCGATAAATATTGGACGCCATACGCCATTTTGGGAACACTGAGCGGGGTTCTTGGTTGTGTCACCCAGACCCGCTGCATTCAGAGTGAGGCTAATGCATTATCCATTTGAAACATACGCACGAGATACCAAGGTATTTTAGAATTCTACATTACGTGTTCCAACTCAACATGTACATGTATAATCAATGACCTTGCGTGAATTCGGTTTCCCGCCGCGGCCACTTATTGCAGGAAATACAGTGATTAACAAGATGACATTGTAAATGTCGTATGGTTCCCGATTAGGTACTTCTACATGAACGGTACATTGATAGAGATGAAGATACATTCATAGAGATAGATTCATTGACAAAGTCAGGATAGATTGATAGAGATCAGGATACATTGACAGAGATCTGGATACATTGACTGATGAACAACGANCTGGGGACTCTGCTGCAGGCAATTTCTGTAAAATTACTACAAAATTACTATTGTAAAATTAATAATTTCCAACAGTGTTGGATATTGGGAGACAGAGAGAGGTCGTATGTCTACTTGAGACATCAGATTTTCTTACCGAGTTTCAAAGATCTCCACTCGAGATCCATAAGTAGGCTAACTTCTTTTACGGTCAAGCGTTCAAGTGATTTTTATCTCAACTGGAGATGTATATTTTTTCTGTGTGAGGTTCCGATATTCCTGGGTGCCATGAAACACGGAGAAGGCTTACCAACGAAAATAAGAGGAGAGCTTGGCATCATCCGTCCTGGGGAGTTGCTGTGCTCCAAAATGGACAATAACTGGCATAATGAAGCCTTTGCTCACTGATGCGAATATCGATGATGCAATGTACATTGGCAAGGTTATAGCGACCTGAAAATGCGATTTTAATGAAGTTGTCAAATCGCAGTATCTGTGCAAAGTTCATTCCCTTTGGTGGATATTTTGTAAGTTTTAATTAAGTAGACAAGAATCAGTTACCGTCATCCTATAGATCGCCGAGGCATCCACGAGTTGTTGCACGAAGGGCGAGCATAATAACAAGGAATCAAAAATAAATCAAGAAATACATATACAAAAACAAAGGGCCTGTCACACTAAAGTAGTTCTCAAAACGTCCTGCCCCGTCCTAAAAAATCGTAAAACGGGCTAGAACGTGTAACCCTTGGCCAAATAATGCATCGATGTTCTGGAGCACCCTTCCCGTCCATGAAATTCGTAAAAAGACTGTAAAAAGTTGCCACTAGTACGTCCACTCCGATCGCACACAGTTTGAGCCCGTTCGGCAAAATTTTCAAGAACGCACTGAGAACTAGCTCAGTGTGATTGGGGCATGCATGGCTAAAATTGGAAGTACTGGTATTGGGCTTCAGGGTGGTAACCATACATGCATATACACACATGTAAACCTTAATCCAATGATATGCAGCGGCCTATATTATATGAACATTGTTGATATATCATGTAAGTATGGGTAAATTTGATGCGGACGATAATTTGGCGAGGAACAAGGATCCTATTCCCCTTGGTCCATATTCATAAAACAACTTAACACAAAGATAAGCATCACACTTTGACTTAATTAAGTATGTTTATGTTTATGAATGTGGACGCTGACGTTTCTACCTACCGGGAAATTTTCCTTTTCCTTCGTGAAGTGGTAAATGAAGACAACCACAATCTTCAAAATAACTCCTGCATGAAGAATTCATAAATCTGACTTTGATGATGTTTACTTGCACACCTCAGATGACAGGCCCACACCTTACAGTCATTTTGAGTAAGAGGGTCAAATACATTATTACTCGCCAACGCCCGCACCTTCACCGCGAAATGACTGGTAAAGTGATTGGTTCTTTGAGTGGTATTTGAGTGGTACTACCGAGTGGTATTTGAGGTGTATTATGAGACAGGTAAAAATCAACAGTCACTGGTATATCCGGTGTCCAAAAAAACGTCCCACTTTTCAAACTTCAATATCCCCTGAGGTAGGGGTAGGATGTGTTACCAGAACTGTAGCTGTTGAAGGAGATAAGATATGAAGGCGTGACAGACGGACACACACACACACACACACACACACACACAGATACACACACACCATGACCAAAAACAATATGGTTCCCGATCTTAGTGATCGGGAACCATAATGAAGGCTCACACGAAAATGAGTGTAAGAAAGGGCAGGCCCTGAATCGGTTTATTCAGAAACTTTGATCAAAATTATGACCATGCGGAACGGCTGTCATTATTTCGCCTCCTTACCCTCTGTCGTTGATGTCATGACGTAATATCGCTTGCCGAAAATGAAAGCTGCCCAGGCAACAGTCTCAGTCACCAGGTCGACGATACTATGGATCATTATGACGTTCAAGTTATAATGGTAGACTATGAACGCCAGAGGGCAGTATACGATGTACTTTCCAACATTATATGCGAAGATGGTCCTGAAATAGACATACGGTGCAATGCTTACAGTAGTCAGACAATGGAATGAATCTTTTTTTAATGCTGAAGCTATACTCTATAACTAGGAATTGACTTGTCAGCAAATTTGAAGACCGCCCTTCACTGTTAGAAATAACGGAGGATTTTACAGAAAATCTGTGCAGCAGAGTCCCCAGGACCTGATCTGTAAAATTACAGACTTAAATAAATGTTAACAGAGACTTGACTGGAGGCTGACCAAATTATATTTTCATACTGCTCTCAGAAGGCATCATAATGGGATGTCCAATGGAGTCCAACCAATACAGGAAAACATGAATCATACCATTATGTAAATTTACAGAAAGTGCTGGGGACTCTGCTGCAGGCAATTTCTGTAAAATTACTACAAAATTACTATTGTAAAATTAATAATTTCCAACAGTGTTGGATATTGGGAGACAGAGAGAGGTCGTATGTCTACTTGAGACATCAGATTTTCTTACCGAGTTTCAAAGATCTCCACTCGAGATCCATAAGTAGGCTAACTTCTTTTACGGTCAAGCGTTCAAGTGATTTTTATCTCAACTGGAGATGTATATTTTTTCTGTGTGAGGTTCCGATATTCCTGGGTGCCATGAAACACGGAGAAGGCTTACCAACGAAAATAAGAGGAGAGCTTGGCATCATCCGTCCTGGGGAGTTGCTGTGCTCCAAAATGGACAATAACTGGCATAATGAAGCCTTTGCTCACTGATGCGAATATCGATGATGCAATGTACATTGGCAAGGTTATAGCGACCTGAAAATGCGATTTTAATGAAGTTGTCAAATCGCAGTATCTGTGCAAAGTTCATTCCCTTTGGTGGATATTTTGTAAGTTTTAATTAAGTAGACAAGAATCAGTTACCGTCATCCTATAGATCGCCGAGGCATCCACGAGTTGTTGCACGAAGGGCGAGCATAATAACAAGGAATCAAAAATAAATCAAGAAATACATATACAAAAACAAAGGGCCTGTCACACTGAAGTAGTTCTCAAAACGTCCTGCCCCGTCCTAAAAAATCGTAAAACGGGCTAGAACGTGTAACCCTTGGCCAAATAATGCATCGATGTTCTGGAGCACCCTTCCCGTCCATGAAATTCGTAAAAAGACTGTAAAAAGTTGCCACTACGTCCACTCCGATCGCACACAGTTCGAGCCCGTTCGGCAAAATTTTCAAGAACGCACTGAGAACTAGCTCAGTGTGATTGGGGCATGCATGGCTAAAATTGGAAGTACTGGTATTGGGCTTCATGGTGGTAACCATACATGCATATACACACATGTAAACCTTAATCCAATGATATGCAGCGGCCTATATGAACATTGTTGATATATCATGTAAGTATGGGTAAATTTGATGCGGACGATAATTTGGCGAGGAACAAGGATCCTATTCCCCTTGGTCCATATTCATAAAACAACACAAAGATAAGCATCACACTTTGACTTAATTAAGTATGTTTATGTTTATGAATGTGGACGCTGACGTTTCTACATGTACCTACCGGGAAATTTTCCTTTTCCTTCGTGAAGTGGTAAATGAAGACAACCACAATCTTCAAAATAACTCCTGCATGAAGAATTCATAAATCTGACTTTGATGATGTTTACTTGCACACCTCAGATGACAGGCCCACACCTTACAGTCGTTTTGAGTAAGAGGGTCAAATACATTATTACTCGCCAACGCCCGCACCTTCACCGCGAAATGACTGGTAAAGTGATTGGTTCTTTGAGTGGTATTTGAGTGGTACTACCGAGTGGTATTTGAGGTGTATTATGAGACAGGTAAAAATCAACAGTCACTGGTATATCGGGTGTCCAAAAAACGTCCCACTTTTCAAACTTCAATATCCCCTGAGGTGTTGGACCGAATGCACTAAAACTGCACCAAAATAAAGGTTGTAAAGAGCTGGTGTGAATTTCATCTCAATATCCTGCTTGAGTTTGGAATAATGTCCGGAACAAAAATATAAGTCCATTTGCGCAGTGTCATAGATGCAAACTCAGTAGTACTATCCAAAAAAATAATTAAACTGTTGTATCTCCTGATGTATCACACTGAATGTCACAGAATTGCACCGAATTTCAGATCATGCTGACATCTCGCCGTGGAATAAATTTCATGTCAATACCCCTAGGGGCCTACTAAGGGCCGATTTCACAAAGGGCGTTGTTTAACACTTAGACACGTGTAACTTCGTCAAATGCATGGTAGAAGTGCGTGCATTTAGTGAAATAACACGCGTTAAGTCT
>NMRB01000787.1:24376-89618 GCA_002633025.1 Notospermus geniculatus | reverse complement strand
CACCGTGGAGAATCGGCAGCGCAGTAGCCGAGTTTTTCAGGTGGCAGCACTGGTATCCGAGTCGGAACATGGCGGCTGTGTCACAAATGTTGAAGATGTCAACTCCAAAGCGGGGAGCAAATGTACCGAAGATGAAAGGTATACACGCTTAGACCATGCCGAGGATGACCTCCAGTTTATCGTCTATTAATCTAAAGCTTCCTTAATTGGAATTACGTAGTCGATTTTACATTTGAAGTGGAAACGTTCAAGTGTCACCAGCTGATCACTGCGATCAATGAAACAACCGGCTTACACTACGAACATTTCCACTTCAAACAAAGAAACAACACTCCTTCAGCACCTATATTTCGGCGTGTTCTATTGCAAATTATCACTAGATCATCCTCGAATTTACTTAAATTCGCTCACCTAGACCGAAACTCTCCATCTTTCGCGTTTTAGTCGCGACACACACATCGATATTGTGACACAGCCGCCATGTTCGACTCGGATACCAGTGCTGCCACCTGAAAAACTCGGCGGGCTACTGCGCTGCCGATTCTCCACGGTGACCACGGTGAGCTAAAAATGACCGTGTTTCTTTATATTAGACTAGAGCAGTTGACTGGGTTCCCGGCCCTCTCGTGGCTTATTCCTACGGTGGAATACTGGCAGACGGGGGACATCTACAGATGTTACACCTGGATAAACTTGGGATTCCCAAAGTTTACTTCGGAACAGTATTACAAATACATATCCTACCTGAGTAAAAGCGGCCTCGTACACACCCATTGTCGTGAAAATGCCGAATATCAGGAATATTTTTCGTAGTTTAAGCCGTTGCTGTTTGAGAAGATTACGATCAGGTGGTCGGAATACTAAAGTGTCTTCTGAGTAACGCCTTTTCCAGCACCAAATCCGTGAGAGGATGTGCTTGATTTCATTCATGGATGATTCACCTGCAAGTCACGGGAAATGAGTTTAAGGGGCACGGTGTGCGACCTCTTAGGCCACACGCACACCTGCACCTGATGGTCGCTCTCAGTTTTCAAAGTATTTATCTGTTTTCGTTACTTTAACATCGCTTCTTTTGGACAATTTGGAACCCTATTGGCAAAATTTGCTTCGCTTCGCTTCGCCATTGCGCTTGCAGTGTGCGCGCGGCCTTTTAAGTGTACATGTGTATTTTGACTGCCGACGTAGAGGAAGCCACCTAGCGGCAGCAATACGAACTACAACAAGTCGCCCATGGGCGATGCGCTCAGCTGACATATGCAGTTTGAGTTGACTGATGAAGCACTTCTCAAGTTATGGAGCAAAATGCACCATCCACGATGGCCATATTGGAAGTTGGAGCACAACCAAAATCGATAGGATGCACGATCTGACACAAATCACTATGCATGGAAAATAAGATGTCACGCATCAGGCGCCTACCACGAATCGCAAAGTGCTCACTTCATTCACATTGATATCATTCTCTAATAATCCACTCCAGATTCTGTTTGCATACACCTCACCTTTATCCGTAAACCACCGCATGAAAAGTTCTGGCCTAACATGCCTAAGTTAGGCCTAGGCCTAGGCCTAAAAGACAAAAGATGAACAATGATGTGAGATGATGAGCAGATGAGATAAAACTTCTTGACACTTGAGCATGGCGAGCTGTGCAGAAAGGCTGTTCTTGCTTTAACTTGTGTCAGCACAAGCCCACAGGAAGTAGTTTGACATCATCCATAGACAGAAAATAATGACATCATCAAGCGGGAAATTTAAATACCCCTGTTTTACATTTCTGCAGATTGCGCTCCCTGGTAGACAAAAATGGAAAAATTTACCCCCACACGAGGTGAAGAATTAATTAAGCTGCCTAACCTATCAATTACAGTTTGATGTATTTTCTCTGGGCCGAGTTTTTGGGATTTTTCATTTTTCAGAAAATGCCCCTCTGGAGGGCAGAATGTAGGTCAAATCGCAAAAATATTTGGTTCTGTTTCGAGCCCTCCCTAGGGCCTACCTCTCCACCAACTTTCATGACCCTAGGCCGTGCGGTTGCAAAACGTGCCAGTTTAACGGACGGCACACACACACAGACGGACGCCACTTAGGCCTAGTATACATATGAATACAATGTAGCTCCGCTGATCTTTGGTCAGCTGAGCTAAAAAAACATTCAAAATGGACGAAGTACATGTACATGTACATGTACATCGGTCCATTCGCCGACAACGTATTATCTCCCTCGTGTTGGAGAGTGGCGCGCACGGCGATGGTGGCGCCAGCTGTCGAGAAAAAGTGGCAATACCGGGCTCCTTTAAGTATATACATGTGGAAGAATCTGCTTGTTAGCAGTTTGTGAGCAAAACTCTCAATGCCCCCGCCCCCCATAAAGTACCACAGACCCGAAAAACCGCAAAGACAGGCCTATTGGTGCGAGAGGTTCTTTCCACCGTCATATGACAAACGAACTTTCTTTACCTTTTCAAAAATTGGAAATGAGACCCTATGCCCGTTCCACTCAGTCATAATTTTGATAAGTGAATAGGCCTATGCTTATAATGCCCCAATCACACTCAGCTAGTTCTCAGTACGTTCTTGAACATTTTGCCGAACGGGCTCAAACTGTCTGCGAACGGAGTGTGGACGTAGTGGCAACTTTTTACAGTCTTTTTACGAACTTCATGGACGGGAAGGGTGCTCCAGAACACCGAGGCATTATTTTGCCAAGGGTTACACGTTCTAGCCCGTTTTACGATTTTTTTAGGACGGGGCAGGACGTTTTGAGAACTACTTCAGTGTGACAGGAAAGCTAGGGCTCGCACGAAGATGAGTATAGGTAGGTCCTGAATTGGTTTATTCAGACTTTGATCAAAATTATGACCATGCGGAACGGCTGTCATTATTTCGCCTCCTTACCCTCTGTCGTTGATGTCATGACGTAATATCGCTTGCCGAAAATGAAAGCTGCCCAGGCAACAATCTCAGTCACCAGTTCGACGATACTTTGGGTCATTATGACGTCCAAATTATAATGATAGATTATGAACGCCAGAGGGCCGAAAACGATGTACTTTCCAACATTAAATGCGAAGATGGTCCTGAAATACA
Organism: Notospermus geniculatus; assembly: GCA_002633025.1. Taxonomy (NCBI): domain Eukaryota; kingdom Metazoa; phylum Nemertea; class Pilidiophora; order Heteronemertea; family Lineidae; genus Notospermus; species Notospermus geniculatus. The sequence goes on along the minus strand of NMRB01000787.1, from coordinate 86,528 downwards.
ATGCTTATTTCTTCAGACAATGGAATGAATCGTTTTTATGATCCAACATAAAGTGCAAATTTCGAATACGCAACTGAAATTTATGTGCATTTCAACTGCAACCAGAAGAACGACTGCCGGTGAAATTCATGGCTGTTAGATTTCACGAGTCGTCGGAACGACCAGTTGTCAAACTCCATTTGGTCCATGAGCCAGACAGACCCGAAGTTCTGCATGTTTGAGTACCAATTTAGAAATATGGCACCTCTCAGTCTGATAGGTCTGTTTAGAATATTAGTTAGTTAGTATTTATTGTAAAAACGACACTTTCGGTGATTTTGATGGATTTGGGGCAAAATGTGACGTCATTTGTACAGCGATGTCATAATGTTTAAAATATAACTATCGTCCGTGGGTTCGATTCTGGTAGGAAGCAATGTCTTTCACCTTAGAAACTCGATTTCTATTTCATATCTGACTGAGAGAGGTGCCATATTTCTATCTATTGGTAATACCAAGAATATTCTTGGTAATACATTTATAGGGTCTAAAACCGACGTGAAAAAAGTTAGCTGTGTATGGACACTTGAATTTGTAATACAAGTCTGTATAAGCATTGCAATGGGATTCCAATGAACGATTTTAAGAATCTTACTTAGGGGTACAAAGCTACTGAACTGAAATGGCCATCACGTGATGTCAGACACCTCAGACATCAGAGTGACCAAACATCCATGTTGGATCTGGTCACCATTAAAAATTGGTAGTCAAAATCGGCCTGGCTCATGGACTAATTCTCGACATATCGCCGCTAGGTTAAGCTACTCGTCCGTGGGCCCACACGCGGAACCGAAGGTGGCGGGGCCAGATTGGTCAAACTCCCGATGCGATGAAACACGGACAAAAGGCTTACCAACGAAAATAAGAGGAGAGCTTGGCATCATCCGCCCTGGGCAGTTGCTGAGCTCCAAAAGGGACCAAAACTGGTATCAGGAAGCCTTTGCTCACTGATGCGAATATCAGTGATGCAACGAACATTGGCAAGGTTATAGCGACCTGAAAATGCGATTTTCATTTGTCAAATCACACTGAGTATCTGTGCAAAATTCATTCTGTGGTGTATACATGTATTTTGTAAGTTTTAGTTCAGTAGACAAGAATAAGTTACCGTCACTCTATAGATCGCCGAGGCATCCACGAGTTGTTGCACGAAAGGAAAGGATGATAAGAAATCAGGAAATATAAAGAAAAACGAATTGATAAAGACGGTGCATGGCTAAAATTGGAAGCACTTCTGGTATTGGTTTCAGTCTGTTAACCATATACATGTACTACAACCCCAATCCAATGACATGCAGCGGCCTACTACTGTTCATGTACATGTACAGTGGAACCTCTCTATTAAGGACACCTTCGGGACTGACAAATGCTGTCCTTAATTGAGAGGTGTCCTGATTATAGAGGTTGAAATGAATAGAAATGACCAGTTTGGGACTGAACATTGGTGTCCTGATTAGAGAGGTGTCCTCCTGGCAGAGGTGTCCGTTAAGGGAGGTTCCACTGTATATTGTTGATACATCATGTAAAGTAATTGGGTAAATTTGATCCGGATGATAGTTTGGCGAGGAACAAGGATCCTATTCCCCTGACGTTTCTACATGTACCTACCGGAAAATCTTGCTTTTCCTTCGTGAAGTGGTAAATGAAGACAACCACAATCTTCAAAATAACTCCTGTGGAAGAAGTTATGAATCTGAATTTGAGAATGTTTACTCTTGCATCCCTCAGATGACACAGGCCCAAACCTTTGGGTCAAATACATTACTAGGCGCCAATGTCGCGTATGGCCGTAGCCAAATTACCGGCGCGCGTATTTTTTGTCAAGTAGGATTTATAACGCAAATTAATGTAATTACGAGATAACTGAGCGCATTTTGATTAGTAACATACAGGAATCAAACTTACAAATTTAGCATCTTATAAATGTACACAGAATCCCTTTTAACTCCAACAGAATGATTTCATTCTGATTATCATAGGCAAGTTCCTTCTGCATGTGTAGTGCATTTTTTTTTAAATTCTGACCAGCAGGCAGTTGGTCTTACGATAGGCCGACAAGAGGATTGAATTAATGAGAATACCACGAACGATGATGTGGCAGGGTCGTCTGTGGACATTTGAATAGGCTTGCGTACTTTTGCACAGTGAACACCTTAATGCTGCTAAAATAGCTCCGATATCCGCAGAAGGCATCAAGTTGACAATTTCATCACAAAAAAGTTGACGCTCCTGCTTACATGTACATGTATTACGTAAAGCCAAATTCAAGCAGTGGGAGACGTCTGGTGGCAACACATGAAGTGTATCCCTCAGTTACTACAATGTACGTCGTTCGCAGTTAAAACTTTAGGTTTGATTCCTTTATGATTTGTACCAAATATGGCTGACCATGCTCCCTACCAAAAAGGTTGATGAGGTTCCCAAAGAATATCGCCCAGTACCGACCGGCTTTGGTGTCCGCATACCAACCACCAATCAAGTTAGTAACGTAGCTGAAAACTAAAAAACACTATACCGGGTAAGTGAGTGCAGTCATTCGAGATACATGTATAAAGTAAGGTTCATTGGCACACGGAATTGGTCCGGTTCATGTCCGTAAAAAATCTATCAAATGGACTTCAGCGTCGTCGTCTCGGGAAAACTAGGGGCAAACGGACTGGAAACGGATCGGATCCGTGTGCCAATGAACCTTGCTTTAGTGAGTTTCCGCATTGGCACGGGTAGGCCTACGACAACGTTTAGTGATCATTCTTGCGGAGGTTTCGAAATCAAACGATAAACCAAAACTTTACAACAACGTTATTTTTCATACCACACATTAACCAGATTTTGCCTTGCATTTTCGGCACAAAAATAAAGTTGTCGTTAACGTTTACGTTTATCGTTTGATTTGAAAACCTCCCTACTGTTTAAAAAGCCCGTACTAGAACAACAGTTGAAACTTCATTAGGTTAAATGTTGTCATGTATGTACGTACATGTAGGCCTTTAACCGGGTCGTTGCGGAAACTCACTTATTGATTCTTCTGACATGTCTGAGGTTTGATTTAAATTGCGATATTTTACCATGTCTGTTACATGTATGTACGTTATGTAAAGCCCACTGAGATAATTGTATGTAGCGAGCTAATGTATTAATAACAATATATTCAAAATTCTAAATCAAAAGATTTTTTGAATGTGACAAAATCTACGGTACATCTTTTTTCACGAAAATGTTGTGAACCTAAACAAAAATAGCAACCTTCGTTGCCACTGATGAGGGACAAATTTAAAACATACCGTGAAAAACGTTGGTAATGGCCAGTTTTCCAGTGGGTGTCAGTTGAAAATACGCCTCATCGAGAAGACTGTCAGTGGCAGTAGCAGAATAGTAACTAATACCATGGAAAGCCTGTATGCCCAAGATGAGCCTAAGACCCCAGGCATGCCAGGGTCTTTCACTGGAAGAAGGCTGGTTACCAAACGCACGTGCCTGACTGGTCGTCGTGTCTGTATCATTGGATGTCATCTGAAAGGAAATTATGCAATACAAGGTGCGGACTGACAAAACTTATCCCCAATTAGCCCTGGTTACATCTCTCGAAAATCCTCGTGCACTTTCCAGTAAGAAGTTACAGAAAAGACTAGTCTTCTTACTGGAAAGTGCCTGAGAAATTGGGGTCGAAAATTTGCGAAATTTTGGGGATGACCTGTCCAACTGTACATTAACAAAAACGTGATTTATCAAAGATCCACATTTAAGTACATCAAATGATACAAAATAAATCCGCCGAATTCATCCTCCGTGATTTGCGCCTTCCGCAACCATACCTTTTGAATAGCACACATATTTTCCTAAAACAATCGTTAGTAACAGACAGCGCGAACTTCCTTCCTTGTTCACAGCACTCGTGATCGACGTGTTCATGTCCAGCTTAGCAGGGGAAATTTTCATCATGCTCTGTGGATATTTGCGCATGCAGACGATAGAAGAAGATGTTCTCAACCCGAGACAGTTCAATTTCCCCAAGTTTTTACTCCCACACATTTCCTTAAAGGGAGACATGCGAAAAATATTGCCCGGCGGGCACAAGTTGTCTGAGTTGTAGCGCCGTCTGTTAATACACGGTGACACTACGCTATATCACAGGCGCCTGTAGAGCTATCAGTGAGTTAAGAACACTTTTCTAACCAAACGTCGTATCTAAAAAACACAACACGTATCTAAAAACACACCACGAGCTCACAAATTCCCTTTGAAAAACCTGTTTTTACCTCTAGCTTATTGCATTTATCATCTACCGAACATATACGCGTATCGCCATCTGCAGCCGAACTTACTAACGCCTCAAATCCAGAAGTGGAAGCGCAAGCCGTGAAATATCCGGTCTTATTTATATGCGGATAGACACCGGTACTAGTATTAAGACCGGATATAAAAGCTGAAATGGAAGCACAGCTATAGATTTCTGAGCAAATTTCTCATCTCTATGAAGATAAAGGATTAAAGTGAATTAAGAAGAAGAAGAAGTAAATCACATGATACAAATGAAATCCGACGAATTCATCCGCGATTTGCGCCTTCCGTAAACATACCTTTTGTCGCCCTCAAAAGAATAACGGACGTTTCCCTGAAACAGTCGTTTGTTGCAGAGAGCGAGAACTTCCTTCCTCGTTCTCAGAACTCGTGGTCGTGTTCATGTCCAGGCGTACATGTAGGTAAAAAATGTCATCATGCTCTGTGGATATTTTGCGCACGCACAGATTCATAAGATCAAAAAGATGTTCTCAACCCGAGACCAGTTCGATTTCCCCACGTTTTTAATCCCACACATGATTTCCTTAACCACAGATACCCCGTTTTTCTTTACTTCCTTTATTTTCGACATTGATTTGAGTACGGTAGGATAAGTGCCAGCCGTACCAGCAATTAAAGGTTACCTGAAAGGCATTTCAAGATTTTTCTCTGAAAAGTGGTTCAAGTAAAAAACAAGTCTCAGTGAATGTTGCATGAAGATTGGACAATTAATTACAGCGTTATACCAAATTTAAGATGTTGTTTCTACATGACAACCAAACAACTTGGTATCCATGGCTATCCANTGCATTGAAATGTGATAGTTTCATAGGTAATGACAGTATGGAGTGTAAGTATGTTCCGATTTCTGATAAATTTCAAAATTGATAATTGTGTTTTCTACTTTTTTTTGTGTATATAACTTTCAAATTATAAGACGCATTTTAGATGTATAGGCCCGTATTTTTATATCTGTCTTTAATTTTCTATCGATGTCATTTGATGGGGACATCAATTTTTCTTTCGTGGGGGCAGTGTGACAATAATACGCTATTGTCCGCTCGCCTGCCACCTATCACTCTCTATTATTGACGCAGTGTGCCAGTAATATGCTACTGACCACTCGTCACATGTCTTCACCTTACCTGTTCTCTACAAACTCTCTTATCCCTACCTGTTCTCTACAATCTCTCTTATCCCTTTATTTACGCAAGGAACGAGGTTGGTTGTGTGCCAGGTGTGCCTGGGAACGAGGCCACCTGGGCACCTATATAAGCTGGTTTCCCCAGGCTGCAGTTAGTTCTATCTGACCATAGGCTCAGCTTCACAAAGATACGCCTTTGAGAGCACCTTACTACCTACCTTACCAGAATACGCTCTGGCTTGTAGAACCCTCACTTTCATTCTTCTAGTAAGTACGATACGCTTGTACTTACATGTATATTCTCATATAGACCTTTAGGCCTATACATGCGTCAGGCAGATACACTCTGTATATATTTAATTTAGTGATTAAAGTAAAGTAATTATACCCAGAATTCGGCCTGGAAGTTCGTTTTCTTAGGAGAATAACGGAGACTTTAAAATCCCGTTACACATGTATAACGGGTAAATGAAATGAGTTTTTTAGAAAACTCTCTATAGGCACCTGAAGACTGCTTGTTTTTATGTACCGGTACTGGTGTAATCCGGAACAGCGCAGTCGGTAGCCAAGAATCAGAATTTCGCCCCGAAGATGAAATTTTAGGGTCTAATTAAAAGTTAATTAATAACGTAACTGCTAACCCAAATTCACAATTTTATAATTATCAGAATATACTGACTGAGCAGGTTTTATACTTAAGTAATAAACTTGGTGTAATAGATTACTTTAGGTTATATAAAAAAATACAAATCGATTTTTCAACTTCCATGCGTGCATTATTTTGTGCTTGGGTATCCCTTCACCTCAAGTCACTTGGAATTAATCTGTGGTAGGCAGGTAGCTTGAGTGTGGATTGCCACTGGTGTCTGAAAGACGACAGTATATATATAATAATGCTGGAAGTCGGCTCAATAAAGTCACACTTAGAAGCTTTGTTTTGCCTCAAAATTCGGCGTGGTAATAGAGGATATATACCATATCCTGATGCAACGGGTGATTTAATTTGCGAAGAGGAATTTGTTTTGCTAGCAATTTTACTTTTTTTAACGGTGTTGTTCGATGGCTTTCTAAATTCTCCCTGCACACAGTGTTGCACCAATTCCAGCCGTGCCGTGCATTCCAACCTCCGCCAAAATCAGAATCGCCGATTGCCAAGGGTTCTTGCTAGTTGTTATTATAATTCCCAATCACAGCTCAATATATGTGACCCGTCAGGTGAGCCTCAACGAACTAAGATGACACCGGGAGAGAATGAAAAGAAATAGACTATTTCAGATTTCACATAGACAGACAATAGTGAAACTGACAAACATTTGGTCTCAACCTGCCAAGTCTAGTCAACGACCGAATTGCGCCTGGCTTTGCTGTGACGGGTCACATATGTCAGTATCGGTGTGATATACGTATTTCCTTATTTCCTGCACGAAGTGCAGCACGATAAAAACTGAAATAATACATGTACGAACAATAGGCCTATTCTATTTTTAACACATGGCGAACATGATATGAACAAGGAAGTTGAAGCTATGCTTGGTCTCCTGTATTGCCGCGTTGCTGAGGTATCATGCGACAATCATGATCATGGCGACATTCATTTGGATGGCTAAAGCGAAAACGGCAGCAGGTTCAGGTAAGTGGTAAATATGGAATCACACCGTTGTAAAAGTCCCGGATATAACACGACCATGAAACTCTCACAGTGGTAGGCCTACAGCACCTGTCCACGCTGAAGTGACGGAATCGATTCTTCGTTTGATAGCGAGGACGATCTCTTCGGCAGAGCAGGTTTGCTCCGGGCACTTGAGTGTCCTCCTGCTCTACATGTACATTTGTTCACCCAATATTGCTAGAGCGTAATTTAGGCTGAATCGGTTAATGTCGTCCTGAGTACACCTCATTATTACCCAGGGTAATCCTGGGTATCCTTTTTGTTACCCAGGATCGTCCTGGGTATAAATAAGGTACCTTAACATTACCCAGTTTTAAAATCCGCGCCATTTTCCACCTGCACCCGTGGTTGTTGTACGTGCGTTCACATTTTCGCTGGCAATTGCCCCTCGCAGTGCATATCATGGTGTTGCGTGCAAGCCACTTCAGTTTCGCATCAACTTTGACACCTGCTTTCAACTTGTTTCTACCATTACCGACATCCACCAGATTATTCTTCAGCTCTCTTCGTTTTGAAATGAAAATTCCATCCCTACAGGTTGGAATTGCAAGTACGCCTGTTAAATCGCAGTCTTTAACGCGAGTTGCCATTCTGACAGCTGTTGACAATCACCACGCCAAAATGCACTTGTATAAATTCGTGGCGGGCTAGAATAAGATAGTACCGGTACCGTACCTCGAGCGCAGGTGGAAAATGGCGCGGATTTCAAACTGGGTAATGTTAAGGTACCTTATTTATACCCAGGATCGTCCTGGGTAACAAAAAGGATTACCCAGAATACCCAGGGTAATAATGAGGTGTACTCAGGACGACATTAACCGATTCAGCGTAATTTAGGCCTACCGGTGCGAAGGACAGAACATCACCGATCCCTGCGTGGCGATTCAGTTTGTTTTATTGATGCGCATGGCTTTTTATCTCGAGATAGAAACCGGGGATAGAAACAGATCGGATTCCCTGGATTTCAGAATGTATACTTTTCTCCTTTTGGAGCATTTTCTCCAATCACACATAGGTACACGCATGTATGTACATGTACAGTAGTGTGCAAAAGTATTAGAACACTTGGCAAATCTTAAGAAAGTGGTGTTTTATCTGGTCCCAGAGCCTGGATTTCACTCCTGCCATTGCAAAACATAAAGGCAAAGGTACTGAGATTCTTTCACCTACGAATTTATCAGTCCAGTCCTTTTTTACATTTTACTCTAATATTAGTATGCCCCCCCCCCTTGGCAGCAGTCACAGCAGCGCATCTTTCTGGCATTGGGTCTATGTATTTTCTAAGAGTTTCAACCCCAGTGTTATTTCACCCTCTCAGAAGCTCATTCCAGAGAGTTTCCTTAGAGTTATTCAACATTTCCAAATAAAATGGAGTATGTTCCCCAGAAATTGACAAAGGTATCATGCAGATGTCTCTGGAACGTTCATTTTGCAATATCAGTATGGTTGAAGGTTCCATTAATGAAAGAAACGATGGTTTCTTGGCTGCATTGGGGTCATTTCATTGAAATAATACTTCGTTTCCCAGTTCATGGCAAGTGTTCTACTATTTTTGCACACCACTGTACACGTACTGCGTGTCACGCTCATTTTCCTTTGTTGCTTCCATAGTTAATTATTCCAAGAGAAATATACATGTAGTTTTGTCGTCCAGATATAGGTGCTAATACATTAGTGACCTCCTGATTTCAATGTTAGCCTAGCGTGTGTACATGTACGACACCACTCTTTCACCTACTTCGAAAAACGTGCTGTGATTCAGACATGTATACCGTAGAATCACCTTTCTCCGGTCACTTCATTTTAAACTTCAAAGTTCAATGGGAAACACCTTCGTCACCGCAGAGTCATCGTCACAGTGGCATGACTTCACCTGGAACTACATGGCGAACTGTCATTGGCCGCTCACGAAAATGGGCATGAACAGCCAATGAATAATTAGAGGCCTTGCATATCTGACACTGACCGGAGAAAGGTGATTCTACGGTATTTTAAAATACTTTCAGATAATGTTTGATGAAACAATTGTCCTGATGGATCGTCCTGCAGGCGCGTATGTTCCCCAGTCCTCGTCCCGTGGAAATCACTGGGGTCTTGGCTTCATCCTTTGCATACAAGTTCTTCATGGAATCAGTTACTATGCAGTTTACGCCATGTCACTCAAAATCAACCTTGAATACTTTCAACTGGACAGCAACGAGATTTTGGCCATAGCTACTTCTTTTTCGGGTGGGTATTCACAGGTAAACAGGGCCCATGTTCCCGAAGCCGTCGTTAGGTTAACGATGTCGTTAAAACTGGAAAAAAGCATAGCGTAACGACATCGTTAACCTTACGACGGCTTCGTGAACATGGGTCCAGATCGTTTACACAAGTACATGTATATTATCCAGTCGGGCGTTTCAAAAGAAGGGCCATCCCTTACCATCTCCAGACAAGTCTCGATCCACTTCCCCTTTCCTTTAGAGAATGTCAATGGGCCGTATTCTAGAAGCTTCCGTACCGTAACTCTAAGGTTTACCTTTAGCTATTGTTTGCAGGGCAGAATACAAAAGCTTAAAGTGGACCTTAGAGATAAGGAGGCTTCTAGAATACGGCCCTTTATCTATTTTTGGTAATAGTGAGGTTTCGCAAATCTGACGAAACACGAAGTACGAAATACGAAATTCAACTTCATTATCAGGACCTAATGTATTTCTGGAGGCGGTTTGTAGCACAAATGTCCCTGCTGCCAGTGCGTCTTTTAGCATATCATGTAAGACCGAGAGAGTTTTGAGGCATCTTGAACTAATTTAATTTTCCACTTCGTAGCTACATGTACGAAGTGGAAACGAAAGATAAAATTTCCGAGTAGACACCGTAACTCTATTGTTCTAACGTCATACGCTAAAAGACGTTCTTGCAGCAGGGGATATTTGTGGTATCAACCATCTCCGGAAATACATTACGTCATGGAAATGAAGTCTAGTTTGTTCGTGTTTCGTCAGATTTGCGAAACCTCACTAATATCATGTACTAATGTAGCCTAACGTTAAATCAGAAATGACAATACGAATGCATTTTCGAAAATTGTTGGCGACCATAAGCTCCAACAAAAGGAGCAACTGGGCGCCCAATCTTCATCACTTGTGTACTACAGGACTTTGCTGCAGACACAACAGAGAAGGAAATGCACAGAATGAATGATTTTGTCCCAATCATTTTTCCCGTGTTCTTCCTCCTCAGGAGAATATCGCCCTCTCTGATGAGTTAATCCGCAATAGGCGAAGTGAATCAAAATTAAATTAAATGGGAATTAAATGAATTAAAAGAATTAAATGGGAATTATGGACAATCTTATATTCGAATTTACATGTACATGTACGTCTAGAGACTAATTCATTGGATCCAACCAATCACATCACAGGGATTATTGTCAGTCATAAAATATTTATTGACTATCCATAAAATGGGAAATGTTGACTGTCATATATCCGAAATTATTAGTGTCCAGACACAAATTCGGATATGACAGTCAATAATTCCCATTTATGAGTCACTTCATATGGTTGAGATCCACTGATGAATTAGTGTCTAGACATTAATTCGAATATATGACTGTCAACAATTCCCATTTATTGACAGTCGCTAAATATTTTATGATTGACAATAATTCCTGCGCTGTGATTGGTTGGATCAACGAATTTGTGTCTAGACATAAATTCGAATATATGTGACTAACAATAATTCCCATTTATGATTCACTTTGCCTACCATAAACGTTCCCTTCAAAACCGTTTCCTAAGGAAGCAAACACCTGCCAGTGTTTTGGCCATGAGACTAAAGTCCAAATTCAAGCCGAGTTGGATGTAATAAAGAACATACGGTATTCTTCGTATTATGTCCGATGGCAAATCTAACCAGCACCGCTTTGGCGACACTGCAATCAGCCAACCAAAAAAAACGCCGAGCCAACCCAAAAAACGTGATTGTCATGCGGATTTGGGGCACAAAATCGCAAAAAAAGGTTTTCTGCCCTCCCAGAGAGGCTTTTGTCCCCCCCCCCCCCGGACCAAAAAGCTACGGCCCTGACGATGTGATTTTTTCATATTCTTGTTTCAGTCGTTAGCTTCGTGACAAGTGTAGTTGGAGGATGGTATGCAGACACCAAGGCCGGGCGGTACTGGGCGATATTCTTTGGGAACCTGATCAACCTCATCGGTTGGTACCATGTATACCTTCGCCTTTATTTCTTTTCATCTTTTTGAACCAAAAAGCACGTGCAATGTACATGAACATCCTACTGAGTCCAGGAAGCTATGAGAGACACGAATAGCCTACTAGGCCTACACCTTCGCCCTCCGAACGTCCAGCCATATCTTTACATAGTGTAGACCTATTACAGTTGAGGTATTGGCCTACATGTAGGTCTGTAGGTAGATCCCCCTGTGTCGTGGTCCCCCTACCATCTACAACGTGCACGACCAATTCCACAGCGGATATTAGCAGGGCGAAGGTTCAGTATACATGTACTTGAAGTGCACTGGACAATTGCTGTGAATGTACGCCTAGGGCTATCACACTTAATACATGTAGGCCTACTTCGTCGTCTATGCCTCTACAAAACACTGCAGGCATATCATTTCTAGGAGATTCACTTCCTAATAAATTTTGAAATTACCCACTTTTTAACTTCTCACTATTGATAAACAGGCAAGTTCATTGTTTAGAGTTCAGGTCGTGTAATTTTTCTTCAGGTACAATTTTAAAAACTATTGTTGTTGCCACTTACCAGTTCACGAAGAACAAGGAAGATTTCCCAGTAAGTAATCTGGTGATTGAATTTGGCACCTTCTCAAACTCCCTGGCATGTAATGTCTTGTGATGTATCATGTCAACACTCCATTTCCCTATTCTAGTACATGGTATTGCCGAACAAACTGCACCAACTGCAGTTTATCAGATCACATTGGTGACCCGTGCCAGCAAAATGAGTCGGAATGCGCCGGAAAGAAGACTCAACATGACACCAGAGAACAACTCTAGAAATTGACGGAGTCAAATTTCACAATGGCCAGACAATACTGAAATCAACAAACCGTTGGTGCACTTGGGTCTTCCTCTCTGCGCATTCCGACTCATTTTGCTGGCACGGGTCACATGGGTGATATGAATAAAGTAGCAAATGCTTTAGGCCTACTTGAATTTTGCAATACAAATGCATTAGGCAATGCTGTACAGATCTGGAGTAAAAGCATTTGCTAGTTTTTATTCATGAGCCATTGTTAATATGAGAAATGGCGATTGATTGAAATAAGGAGAGTAGGCATATGATAGGCCTGTATATCGTGCAAGACTTCCATTGACAGCTCAAATCAGTCGTCAAGCATCTTTATGATTACACTGATGTTTTCAGATCATTATAATGATGCCCATATACACCGCGTCTTTGATGTTCATGTCAGTGAGTCGTGGCTTCATGATGCCAGCTGTGGTTCCATTTGGAGCACAACAGGTCCCACAGTCAGATGACGCCAAGCTCTCTTCTTACTTCCGTTGGTAAGGCTTTTCGAGCCCAGGAACAGCTCGTGTGCCATTCTTGACTATAAGAAGTCGATTCTTGACTATACAGCAGTGGTTACACTACATAAATCCCCGTGCTGTCCCCGGGGATTTTGCGGTTACAGCTATAGCTATAAATCGCCGAGCCTAAATAGACCCATGTCTCAAATCCCCGTGCTTAGCCCCAGCGAGCTCGAAAGGGCAACGACGGGGCTATTTTTGACACGGGTATTTTATGTAGTGTAACCGCGAAATCCCCGTGTCTACCTGTAGTTCCAAGCACCCCGTCAGACGGCAATACAATCGACGAGTCATACGCATGCGTATAGGCTGTTTCACACCTCCAGTAGCAACTTGGTTACGGAGAGTTGCCTACGTGCAGTGCCCCTATCGCCGGGTTACGGAACTTATTACCAATCGCATTTTAAGAAGTGTAACCGCTCGCCGTGTCAACGCCGTGTTTTTTCTGGTTCGGAAAAAAACCGTGTCTCAAAAAGCACGGGGATTTTAGATAGGTGTAACCAGGGCTAGAAACTGATGACGTCGGATGGAGTAAATGGTTCAAAATGTTTTTAACTACGAAACCCAGAAGGCTTGCTCTTCTATCTTCAATCTTCATGCTTGAACTCGGATTTCAGTCTCCAAGCTTGAAACTTCAGACTTCAATCGCCAAGCTCAATCAGTCCTGACTTCAGATTTCAAGCTTCCGTCTTCAAGGTTGAACTCGGATTTATTCTAAGCCTTTCTTCAAGCTTGAACTTCCGGTTTCAATCTTGACGATTAAAGCTCGAGCTCAAGATGTCAGGTCGCACTACGATTGCCTGCGCTGCTCCGGAACAGTCGGCATCAGGGCCCATATTTTTTCAAAGCTGTTTTAACGCTAATATAGCGTTAAAACAGCTTTGAAATTAGTGAGTTTAAGAAACCATACATTAAACGCTAACGCTAACGTTATTGACATCATTTTGACGTCACATCAAATGAATCTGTTGTATTTCTTCGGGGAGTGACGTCATTTTGACGTAATTAGCGTTAGCGTTAGCGTTAACGTATGGTTTCTTAAACTCACTATAAATATAGGGCCAGGTGTCGCAATCACGGTCAGGTCACAAAAACGAAAAATGCGTACGATCCTCGTGGAACAGGCAGCATCTGCGCGCAGGGAATCGGAACCGTGTTCAGGTCACATACGACTACAGCATCGCAATGTTCTGGCAGTCATGTGACTTGTGATCATGTGATTTTTTCAATATGGCAGGGTATGAAAATGCTGATCACTGATTGGTTAACTACATGTAAAATAGACCAACGTTTGGATAATCGCACGACGTCGTAACTTAACTCAGGTCGACTGCGACTGGATTACGCTACACTCCTCTCGCAGTGTTTTTTGTTTCGCTCCGTACCTACGCTCACAAACCACTGCCTCGAATGGCTGGTATTCTGCCGATTTACCGCCAGATGGCACCACTACTGTTCCCGCTGCTGCGCTGGAGAAAGTGTTTTAGGATTTTACTCAGTTGCAGCCTGATGGCGGGCGCTGATTTGTTGGACAGTAGTAGTGCCATCTGGCGATAAATCGGCAGAATACCGGCCATTCGAAGCAGTGGTTTGTGAAGCGTAGGTACGGAGCGAAACAAAACACTGCGGGAGGAGTGTAGATTACGCCCGTCGGGATCATGATTCGTCGGGATCTTTTTGGTCGGCGACTGATCCCGATCGTCGCAACTGAGACGCAACTGCAGTCATGTCACACCAGATCGGCGACTGATTTGTTCCACGCTGTCGTGCCTCAAACGCAAAGTGATCCTGAAAAGTCAGTCTGCGCGTGCTCTGTGCCATCGCAAGGTCGACCTGACATAGCCATTAGGCCTACAACTTTACACTACAACGCATATAATATGTATCTTTTGCAGGACAATCTTTGCATATTACATCGGAGGCTTTCTGGTACTCTGTCCTGTAGAATTCATTATCTACAATTACAAGTTTGACCATATAGTGACTCATACTATCGTCGAATTCGTGTGTGAAACTCTCGCGTGGGCAGCCTTGATTTTGGGCAAGCGGTATTACGTCATGACATCAACTACCGAAGGTAGGAATGAAGTAGTTTTCATAACGTTAAATCATTTTCAATACTCTTTGGGAAGACCATGAAGAAACGTAGATTTTAACTGGGGTGTTACTAAATCATGGCGAATCTCAAATCCGCCGGTGCCCATTGTTGCATCGCAAGATCTCCCGAAGATAAAAGCTGACGAGATTCCCGTTCATCAGAAGTTTGACGCTTAAGTATTCAATTCCACATGTTTTTTTTTCAGGTGAAACATCAATGGAAGAAATAAAGCATATTCTTTCTGAAGTCTGGTGCGGGAAGAAGCGTATCTCCGAGGACAGAATGAGCATTATTGCCCCACCTCCTGACCCTCTACTTCTAAAACTGCAGCGCCTGAAACTACGAAAAATATTTCTGATGTGTGGCATTTCTACAGTAATGGGCGTTTATGAAGCTGCTTATATTCAGGTACAAACTGTATGCTATACATGGTTTGTCATCATGGTTTCTGTCGTCAGGACTGCTGATGTCTCTTTCTGAACCTTTCAACGCACTCGGTCTTTTGTTGGTCTCTGGTGCAGCGCTGGAATCCGTTGTAGTCCCCTTACTATCTACACATGCACGCCAACACCACATCGAACGTTAAGAGGGCGAATGTCCAGTACATTGACTGACGACACACTGTAAAAAATCGTCCTCTACCATGGGTGCAAACCCACGGGTACAGGGAAGTAATATGGGTACAGCAAACTCACTGCGAAGAAGACGGACCTACTGTCAAAAAGCCTTCCATGCAATGGGTTCTACTTGGTTCTACTTTGCTTATAGTACTCATGGTGATAAACGCCATGGGTCCGGAGGACCCAAAGTAGAACACATTGCCATGAAATATTTTTGACAGTAGGTCCGTCTTCCTCGCAGTGAATTTGCTGTACCCATGTAATAGTTCCTGTACCCGTGGGTTTGCACCAACAGTAGAGGACGATTTTTCACAGTGCATCCAATCGCGTTGGCAAGGAAGAAAAATATTTCATTAATCTTGGTCATGACAGTGGGTTTCTTACTTCCTAACATCCAGGTGACATCGACGTACGTGGTTCAAGGCGACAGTCTAAAAGGAGATTCTCCTCCCATACCCCACCTTTTCCTAAGTTCCTTCACTGAATTTGCGCCTGTCGTACTCGTACTACTGGTAGAAACGTACAAATGGTGCTGCTCCAGAAGACGGGGATATCGCTTTTCAGAATTAAAGTCAATAGGTATGAAACAGGCCACATTCCTTATATGGGGAAAACAGTGTGCCACGAACGAGACCGTAGTTAGTAGACAATATTCATGGAGAACTCATTCGTAAAGTCAGTTTTTCACCATGAAATGCGCAATGACCATGATACGCCCATATTGTACAAACAAGGTCATCGACTGCGTCTTTAGTCTTGTCTCAATCATGTAATCTTTTGCGTTAACTCATAAAATATAAATGAATCTGACCTCTACTTGACCCCCACCTCCGAGCCAATCAGAACCCGTGAAATAAATCGCCGTTCGGCACTGTCTCATCTCTTCCCGCATTTGTAACACGGATTTTGATTGGCACGTCGATTAGCCTTCGCACACCGATGATTGGCTGAGGCTCTGGGGCCTGATTCACAAAGCACACTTTGGCTAAGTGTGGTCTTAGTGTACTCTTAACTATTGTTCATAAATCCCCACACAATAGTTAAGAGTACACTAAGACCACACTTAGGCGTAAGTGTGCTTTGTGAGCTCCTCAGAAGCGGGCTAGATGGGCGTCAGGCCAGATAGACTGGTGAGAATCAGATGGATACGCCTGGCGTAGGCCTACATGTATTACACAGAAATATCGTACCAGCGGATGGTGTATCTTCTCCTTTTCTATTTGACAGCTGTAGGCATATTTTTTGCCTCAGTTTCCCTCATCTGTGCCGACTACATTGAAATAGTATGGAGGTTACACGGCTGGGAATGCTCCAAATTTTGCCAGCTTCCGCAGTTTGCAATGATGGGCGTAGCGGATTACTTTGTGTTCATTCCAGGTTAGTAAGATGAAAATGGCCGCATAGAATTCCAAAACCGAGATTTGAAAAAGAGGAAAGTGTAGGACGGTGTTTTCCCCCATGGCCTTCACACCCTGATTCGGTCTTCACAATGTGCTTACCGATCAAGTTAGATTCCACCAGGAAAACCGTTACCTACATGTAAATGTAAAGCCTAGCGTACATATACGTCACACTTGCGACTGGA
Source organism: Notospermus geniculatus (assembly GCA_002633025.1). Classification (NCBI taxonomy): domain Eukaryota; kingdom Metazoa; phylum Nemertea; class Pilidiophora; order Heteronemertea; family Lineidae; genus Notospermus; species Notospermus geniculatus. The sequence goes on along the minus strand of NMRB01000787.1, from coordinate 69,533 downwards.
TACAACAAGTCCCTACTCTGAGCTACTGGCAACTGGGAGGATCTAGCTGGAACTGGAGGCGACTAATCAGTCGCCAGAAACGGTCGATGTACGCACCCTTGCGACTCGCTGGAACTGAGATTTTGCCAGTCGCCGAGAGTTGCATATGTTCAACTTTCTAGTACTGATCAGTGCAAGCCCGCGTACGTCGCAGCGACTGAACGCCAGTTTTCTGAACGAAACCTAGTCTCGTCGAGTCTCAACGCCCGGATGTTACCAAATGCGACGTACGCGGTCAGGACATGACGACTGATTGGGCCCGCCTAGTTTTACTGAGATGCTGAATTTGCGATATGCGCGCAGCGGGTACATCACCGGCGACTGATCAGATCAGTTACTTCCATTCGCAAGTAGTGCGATGTACGCCTGGCTTAAAAACACTTCTTCAGCCATCCAAGAAATATACTTGTGCAATCTTCCTTTTGTTGAAGTCAAGAAGAAAATTGGTAACCGACTCTCACTCAATGTAGCACAATGATTTCATTTCAGCTTTTGAGTTTTCCTATCGAGAGAGCTTCCCTGGTCTTCAGTGCACAACCACTGGATTCTTCTTCGGCATTGGAGCATTCTTCGCGCTGGTTATCTTCCTCATATTCATTCCATTAGGAACAGTGCCTATGAAAGGTTAGTTTGTTTTTTCATACCTGCAAATACATGTATCACAGCATGATTTACCTACATGTACCTATACACAGTACCAGCCAAAAAGTATCCTTTGATATCATGCCCGTCTTCAAAAGAGTGCATTTGTGTAGCCACTATTAGCAAAACTTTGGGATTCTTGACGATGACCCTGTGCACTGGAAAAAAAACGTTGGTCCTTTTTGCCCATGGACATGGGTAAATTCCTTCTCCAATTTTTAAGCCCATTTCCCACGTGTTCTTATACATGTATGTATATGCATCTGGGTACAAAGTACCAATGGTCTTTGCTGATTGTACTCATGGTGATAAACGCCATGGGTCTGGACGACCCAAGGTAGAACCAAGTAGAACCCATCTCCGTGGAATATTGACAGTAGGTCCGTCTTCCTCGGAGTAAGTTTGCCGTACCCACGGTACAGGACGATTTTTTAGAGTGATGCCGATTGCCAAAAGGGGAAGTGATGTCAGAGACGATGTACTGTACACATGTACTTTCTCAAAAAGTTAGCCAATTTCCTGTAAATTTTCTTGTATGTTTCACTACGCATCCGAGTGGGATATGAGGAGTTTTTGGTATGGCGCCTGATTCTGCCAAACAACAGGTCCATTTTGCAAGATCCTATTCGTATCACCATCAGTTCCCGTGGCCATCGGCCATTGAATTAACGAGAAACGGCAAATCCAGCTCTCTAAACATCCTCACTGCCTTTCTTCTGCAGTAAACACCTTTTCTAACACCCTATCGGCCACATCGAGTCGGTGAATCAGGATAGGCCTACACGATGCTTCTTATATCCAAGCCTATTGACTATTCACTAGAGTCATTTTGCAATTGGCCATGGACTCCAGATCCTAGACCGGTATATCGCCCTCTACCATGGGTGCAAACCCACAGGTACAGGAACTAACATTGGTACAGCAAACTCACTGCGAGGAGGACGGACCTACTGTCAAAAATATGCCATGGCAATGGGTTCTACTTGGTTCTACTTTGGGTCGTCCGGGACCATGGCGTTTATCACCGTGAGTACTATCAGCAAAGACCATGGTACTTTGTACCCAGATGCATATATGAACACGCGGGAAATGGTCTTAAAAATTGGACAAGGATTCCATGTCCAATTTTTAAGCCCATTTCCATTTTCATTGCCATGGAATATTTTTGACAGTAGGTCCGTCTTCCTCGCAGTGAGTTTGCTGTGCCCATGTTAGTTCCCTATACCCGTGGGTTTGCACCCACGGTAGAGGACGATTTTTTACACCGGTACATTCCTTTTTTTCCAGTTGGTCACTTCAGTAATAAAGGAAGGTTCCTGGAGCTGTTCGCCTCTCTTGCTGGTTTGCAGGCGCTAACGGCTATAGTCATCCTCTACCCATTGATAGTCTGGTACACCCGGGCCAGACACAACCTCAATGAGAGCTACCGATCCGCAACTGGAATACACACGAAAGAAGATACTGAGACTATCGTCGTGTCGGAGGTACATGTATCGCCCATAATCGAGTCAACAACGTCAGACACATCTGATCACGAAACGACTCCTATCATGGTTGGAGAAAGACCGTCGGCATCATCGGAACACATTGGTTTCGAATCCGTTGATACTTTGCATAGTCCTCGGACTCTCAGTTTGATAGAAAAATTCATGCAAGAAAGGAATTGACCGAAGAAAGAGGTAGTTGCTATGACTCTGGCAAGGACTGAGAAGTGACACAATATCCAAGTGCAGAATTATGTTCTAAGAAAATCACGTCAGCAAGGAGTAAGATTGAAAGACGGGGAATTTTTTCCAAGTGTTTTTAAAAAGCTGTGAAGATAAGTAAATTCGAAAAAGAAGATTCTTTTGGTGGTGCAAGGTATTAACATAACGTATTCAGGAATGCTGGGATAGGTGGAATAAAGGCTTTTGACGCAGCGAAAAAACAGAGAATTTTTCCTCTTTTGACTATACTTGGTGCATGTTTTAAGCATGTTATGATCTTTGCAATGTGAATGGACTGCGAGTCAAACTACTGTTAGATTCATCCACAAGTTTCACTTGCAGGACCTTGTCGTTTAACACGAGGCTTTCCTCCATCTTTCCACCTTTATACGTCCTTTTAACAAAGGGCACATACATTTGTAAATCTTTGCATTCGACTGGATTGTAACCACTAGCATATCTATGACATGTTGATGTATTTCCAAATAACTTTATCAAATACCCCAGAGTGTTCCGCGGTGTTGGCAGTTCCAGTCTTTCGAATGGACGGAGCTTCAGGGGGAAAATATCGGTCTTTATCCATATATCGTGATCGGTTTCCTCCGAGTTGAAAATATGGGTGACATTTTCTCTATAAAACCAACAATCCAGATCTGGCGCCCACCATCGACCAACGTTTGGGTAATAGGCCCCACCAACTACATTTTCCGAGTCGTAAATCTTTAATTGGTCCGTGACCATTTGTTTGGGACGAAATCTCGACTGCTCCTCCACCATGTTGATGATGTCTTTACGGTGTTTGATATCTATATACAGATCAACATCCTGGTCGTATGGGATAAACCCATGGTGCCGCCAAGAACCCAGCAGCGTTCCATAAGTAATGAAATATGTCCAGTTATGTTTCATTGCCAGCTCATTAAAGTACATCAAAAGACGTAAATACGTCTGTCTTTCTCCTTCATCTATTGTTGCTCCGAGCATTTTACAAACATCTTTCTTTATCGATGTGTTGGTTTTGGGATCGCATGGAGGAATGTGGTACTTCTCTGGGAACTCTAGTTGTGAGAATTTGGCAACTGGAATGAAGAGAACAAGGCATTTTATATCCGTGACGTATTGAGTGGCATAATCAATAATAAATCATCGGCAATCCATCGCATGCGCTGATGGTATATTGACCTTTCCAACAAAGATGTTGGTAGCCTAAGTTCTCCTACTTGACGTCGTGGCCATTCATTAGGGAGGTTTCGCAAGCGCCCGGTTAGGCCCTACGACGACGTTTATCTATTGTGTGGGTATACCCAAACAATAGATAAACGTCGTCGTATGGCCTAACCGGGGGCTTGCGAAACCTCCCTATTGTCCAAGCATAAAGGCCTGTTTACACCATCAACATTTTAACCCTTCGAGCTCGGAGGGCTCATTAGCCCCGGGCTTTTCATCCCCGGGTCTATTCGACCCGTGCTTTTAATAATAATTATTATTATTTATTTTATATAGCGTAAAATCACAGAAGTGTGCTCTAAAACGCTTGTATATAGGCCCTACATTGTGAAAAAAAAGAGTGTAGACAGAAAAAGCCCGGGTGAGACACGGGTTTATATGNTTCCATTTGCCATAATGACACGTAATGGTAGGCCTACAATCTCCTGGGGTCGGGTTCATCGTAGGAGGATTAGGCCTATGGTGAGCATGATTTGTCTGTTGTGGGAACACATGAGCTTAGAAGCTTAGATTCAAACCATTGTATAGCCCTATTTCTGGTGATATGGCTATCTCTCCAAAAGCACTATGATGGCCAGATATCTTCAGGGTGGTGCCCAAATTGCTGTCAACTTCTTGTTGTACACTCATGGGGGTCGAAAATTCGTGAATTCTGGAGATTGACTTCTTGTTTATTATCATTTTGTGTGTCAATTTTGTGCTTTTCTGTACCTTGGTTCTTGATTTTCAGAGTGATAATAATCGGATACTCATGACAGCACTCCGAAGGAAATATGAGGAAGTTGCCTAAATCACGTGTCAATTGGATAAAGCTGACAAAAGGTGTAATTGTGGCTGAGGTGGTATTATTTGGTGGTTGTTTCTACGTGTGGTCTAGATTGAATCGAGAGAGAGGTGAGTGGTATCTTCATCAACTGGTCAACTGTCTCCGAATCGGTAGATGTCGTCCTGGGTAACCCTAAAGTTTACCCAGGACCAACCTGGGTAACCCTAAAAGTTACCCAGGACGATCCTGGGTAAACTTTAGTGTACTAAAGTTTACCCAGTTTGAAATTCGCGCGATACAGGTGCCCATGCCTCCACAGTGCCGCTGGCAATTTCCCGCGCCAGTGCATATAAGCAAAAATTTATAAGCGAGCCGCTCGCCTTATAAATTTTTGATATAAGTTCATCCCGAACTAGCCACTGCAGTTTGACGTCACGTTTACCCCTTCAAACAGTTCGTATTTTCCTTCTACGAACTTAACCAGTTTCTTTTTGATTTCTCGACCTTTAGATGTGAAATAACCGTCCCTATAAGATGCGATCGAATTCAAATACATCTGCAAATCCTCTGCAGCTACACGAGTGACGTTATCAGCTGCCATGTTTGCCGATTTGATGGATTTCATTCACTGATGTATTGTGCCGTTTTCAAGATCCTCGACCGCAGGTGTAAAAGTGCGAGAATTTCAAACTGGGTAAACTTTAGTACACTAAAGTTTACCCAGGATCGTCCTGGGTAACTTTTAGGGTTACCCAGATTGGTCCTGGGTAAACTTTAGGGTTACCCAGGACGACGTCTACCGATTCGGCTCAACTGTCAAAGAACAGTGTTAAATCACTTTCTTAAACTTTTATATGAAAGGAAGAAGTTTGGGAAGAGGCGGCTGGGATTTGGGCTGCAGGATATCATAGCTTATATCATACATGTCTCTAAGTGGTAGCTAATTTGTATCGTGGGACCTTATTCACAAAGCTCCCGTAACTTTAAGGACACGCAGATCCTTTGTCGTGCTGATAGCGTTGAACAATATGACTAGGTTGTCCGCAAATGGACAATAGTTTACCCACTCCCGTAAGTTACGAGAGCTTCGTGAATAAGGTCCCTGGTACTGTCTGGTATCATAAAATGCCTTCCAAGGGTTACTATAGTATCATACATGTATGAAACTTTCCAAAAAGTGAATTTGTTGATTCATTTTCCCTACAAGTGGCATAGTAGCCCCATTTTGCAGTACTTGTAATTTTACGGTACTTGTAATTTTACGGTTTATGTTTTGGATGAAAATATGCTTATTCGTTTTCATGGTTGCCAGATTTCAGGTTCAAGATGCATAAGAATTGGCCAACAATTCTAGAATGTAAGTTCATCAGATGCTTTTCAGAAGTTATGAATGTCATGATGACCAATTATTCAAAAATCCATGATAGGATGTGAAGGATAATGATAGAATACTTCTCAAAATCAAAGATACGGTGTGAAATATGAGACAAACAGATTTTTTATCTTTGTTCCCTTTCTTCCAGGTTATTATCAAGTCGGGGAAAAGATGGCTGACTCGCCAATGCGGAAATTAGATTATGATGCCTGGGGAGTTCAGAAATCTTGACCAGGTGGAGTAAGTTATTGAAAAGGAGTCTAAGGCTTTCTGCCATTGTGAGTTCATCCTCCCACAGCACGGGTTTTTACCTCGCTCCTCTTCATCCACTCACACAAACTTTTAGGCCATTCGTTTACTTCCACGAGCTAGCTCGGAACAGGCTCTACAGCGTTCGTTTACACCGGAACTGTGCGACTAGCCCTACCCGCCGAGGTGGGCTTGCTGTCGTGTTAGACACGAGTAAAGTATCACGTGGCGGATATTCAGCCAATCAGAGCGCATCCGCCATGACACTTTACTCGTGTCTGACACGACAGCGTTCTTTTACTGGCCTCCAATGCGCATGTGTGAGAAAAGCGCTAGTGCCTGGCCGGTGGAAGTAATCGAACACGCTATTTGTGTGCGAGTGTATGAAGAGGAATGACCAAAGCCCTGCTGTGGGAGGATGCTGTGAGTTGGAAACCAGCCATGAGAGACAAAGCTTGTGTTTTTGACTGGTGTGTTGGAATATTGTCTGTTAGTTCAGAATTATTTGCACGAGATCTGGGTTGGACTATCAGAATGATGCCAGTGCGAATTGGAATTCTTGTGGATCTAGAAAGAACCAAAAAGTTGGATTAGTTATTCGAAACCTTTTTAAAATGCCTTTCAAGCAGTTCAATTCTTGTGGAGTTTTTCATATCTATCACAAGTTTTTCAAATAATGAACATGTTGCTATGAAAACCATGTCCGAAGTGTTGATTGAATCGTGTTAAATGTGTAAATTATGTGAAATACATTGAGTTTTTCAAATATGTACTAATCTTGATAATTATTCCCACATGTGGTGTGCACGTGTGTGGCTACTCACACTTCGCTGTTAATTTGCAATCTTTTATCAATTTCCAACTTTCATGAATGTTGGAAATGAGAATTCTTTAGGTCACAGATGGACAAATGGAGAGAATGGTGAGTTTGACTCGTGACTAACTGCAGGTTAACCATCTGAACAAGCAGACTAAATACACAAGGAAATTTTCCTTGTATCCATTGGATGTCCGAACTGGATATCCAATGGATATAGAAAAGACAAAAAATCCATTCACGATCCTTTTCTGGATATAGAATGGATATCCATTTGATGTGTCCGTTTGGGAAAATCAGTTGTCCCGGGCGCCCGGACAACCAATTTCTCGTTACTCTGAGGAAGCAGGGCTGACGTAGGGATGACACAGAGGTGAAGATGTTTTTAACTTTGCCCTAAATTTCCAATCTGAGTTGATTCTCTGACTACATTGAATAATTAGTTACTCCAAGTAGCTGGCAAGTCCTATACTGTGCTGCAACCACACCTCACCAATGACATGAATGAGTACAGGAGTTTATATAAAATTTATATACATGTACATTATATAAATTTTACATAGTGCTCTTTATATCAAATCTATGAGAAATGGATATAAATTCTATGTCAACCACTGGATATCCAAACTGTCTCCCAAATTTTATATCCAATGGCTATCCAATCTATATCCATTCTATATCAAAATCATTGGATATGCAATGGATATAGGAAAATGTCCTTGTGTACGTCCCAAAGTGTGCAACGAGGGGGCAAGAAGGGTCATAACTTCCTTTTTGTCACGAGAATATGACGCCGGACAGATGTCAAAATATCATTAGCACATAAGTGATATGTCTCAGTTACCATTAGTTACCCTAAACTGGATATGATTGGAGGAGATATTTCACACGTTTACCTCAAAACATTTGACAGTTCATTGTATGTTGGTTGTGGAGTCCCTATATATTTTGAGGTGACACCCAATCCCAGTCATATCAAGAGAGTTTATGAAGATCGACCGTCGTCCTCGCTACCTTCAAATCTGACAAAAATGGCCCATTGTGACTTGTTGAAGTCAACTAGAAAGATTTACAGCTGGGACAAAAAACAAGAAAGGTAAGATTTTCTCATTGTTTTGATGTACGTTTCATTTATATCATGCAAAGAAACACAGAGTGGGTTTCTATTCAGCTCCTTGCAGTTACAATGTCTATCCAATCGGCAAAATCCTAGGGTTGTACCGGTAATGAATAATTATGAACAAAGTTGTGGAAGCAAAGGAGGAACTAGAATTGACTTGACAGTCAATTTGAAGACCGCCCTAGAGATAAGTAAGTATGGCTGAGGCAAGCTGTGCTGTGTTGTGATGTGAATGATAATAACAAAAGTTACACTGCGGATGACATTGGGAATCAATAGTGATGTAGTGTGTAGGTAGGAAAAACCAATCCTGTGACTTAAATCATAATGAAAAGTTTAGTTTTCGAGTTATCCTTAGCCATTCGAAATTTCGGATATCCGGAGAGCGATAGAAACTTCAGTAAAACCAATGAAGACCGCCCTCATTGAGGTGAGGGCGGTCTTAATAATACAGACTGGAATGTTCCAAACAATGAAGTTGTCGACAACAAGATAAATTTGATGTCAAGTTTGGGACTGTTGGTCCAAATATTTTGCACTGCAAGGCAGTGTGATTGAGCTACTCATTATGAAACAACTTTCAGGACGTTCCAAAAATTCATAAGGCACTTTTCGGTATAAATATCCACGATAGCTATAAAAGTGTTGGAGGCTTCTGCGCAGCAGAAGTCAAACATTTTATCTATACATTGTAATTGATATTGCCTGGTATGCAATGAAACAAATTTTCACTCCTTTTTTGGAATGTTTACTATATGTGCTAGTATATGTAAAGTCGTCTCTGAATTTTGAAAATTTTCGACCCCTTTCCTCAGGCACTTAGTAGAAATCCCAGAAGTGAATCTTCTGGGATCTCTACTGGCAAAGTGCCTGTGGAAGGCCCCAGTTGGGGTCGAAAATTTGCGAAATTTGGAGACAACTTTACTGATACTATCATTTTGTGTGTTGTTTTTTGTGCTCTATGTTGGATATATTCACTATATTACATGCAATGAAAAAAAAAAATTCACTCCTTTTTAAAAAATTTTTGCTATCACTTTGAAATCTTTAAAGCTATTTTATATTTTTTATGTTTTCCTTCCACTGTCTTTCAGGATGTCTGGCGTACGCAATGCAGAAGTGAACAGCAGAAATAACATGTTCACCCATGCCAAGAACTGGATTTTGCACAAGGTGAACTGCAATAAACCTTGCAGGAAGCTCTTAGATATCTCCCCAGTTTTAACACCAAGCACAATCCCAGATTTCGTCATACCAGGGTCTCAACAAAAGACAACCGGAAAGACGTACATGTATATGGCAAAATCTCCCAAAATGGTGGCTGGTGATTTTCCTGTAATGCCTGAGGAGAAAATGAACCCAGTTCCCAGATTAAAATGCTTCCTCTAAGCAATTCTAAATTTCGCTACAAAGTAGCAAAATATGATCGATCAAATGCTGATCCTTTTTCCACTGCTGCATTGGGTCTTCCACATTTTAGAACGGAGACAGGATTTGGGTTTGATACTGTCTCTGAAATTCCCCACACAAGACATAAGGAGTCCATCTTCCACTGGAGGACCTCATTTGAATCTGACAACGATGGCTCAAGTCCCAGGCTCAGAACAAGCTCAGACACATCATTTATGAAGGCAGTTGCTGACTTGCACTGGTTCAATCAAGAACAGAAAAGAAGAAATACCGCTGGTCGTGCCTCATTCAGAAGAAAAATTCAACAATTGAAAAAATGTATTGACCGCTCTCATGAAAGTGGTATTGGAGACAGAACAAGCTGAAGGACAAGCATCATCATAGCAAGAAAAGGGGAAACCTTCCAACCAAAATAATGGAAACATAAATTAAAACATAACAGCATTTCGATACTTCAGTAATTATGAATGATCGTTCTTTATTACATCATGGAGACAGCTTGACATTTTTAACAATAGACAAGTATCTGATGAAAAGTCATGTCAAAACATCCAGGTGTACTCACTCCTTGATCTGTCAGAAAAGATATTCAGTACCTTACCCAGCGACCTGGGGGGACAAAAAACAACACCTCAGAACAACACAGCTGGCAGAGAATATCAGACACAAACTGATTTGCTAGTCTGACACAACTTTGATGCCTGTCAATAAATAGCCTCCCGTTCCACTCATGTTGATGTTAGGATGGGATCTCATGGGGAGAATCTGAAAAACAATCAATACAATTTTAGCCTGATTGACAATGTCATTTCATAGGAATCTGATGTTATAAACAGAGGTGTTAATGAAACTGACTTGACTAAGGCCTGTTACATTACAGCACAATATATTATACGTTAGGCGATCATTTTTTTATACCTTGGTCCTCGGGCTTTTTGGACAGACCTGACAGAGAGGCGGGCGGGAAAAAAATAAAAATAAAATTTTTATTTTTCAATATTTTTCAAGTCCTCGCACTGTTTATGACTTTACTTTTCGAGAGGAGGGTAGAAAAAAATTAAATATTTTTATTGAAAATAAATTTTTATTTGGGAAAAAAATAAAAATGGTCAACCTTGCCATTATGAATTACAACTTAAACAGACAGAATTATTCTGATACATGTATCATTCAAACTGATATTAAAGCTTTAAAAAGACATCACTGAAAAACATTTAGGGCCGATTTCACAAAGTGTGTTTAAGAATTTGAACATAGGCATCACGAAATTTATTTCAGAAAGTGGGGTCATATGAGAGCGGCGGTAGGAAAAAAATAACAAGTCGCCCAAGGGCGATGCGCTCAGCTGACATGTGAATTTGATTGATGAAGCAGTTCTCCAGTTATGGAACAGAATGCCCCATCTATNTGAGTCCAATTCTATTGAGAGTGACCCGTGAAAAGTCTTTGGCTAGCTTCGCTGTTGGCCGCTACGCGGCGCGTTGGGCCCTTGCGTCTAGCTGGAACTGGAGGTCACTGATCAGTCGCCAGAAAAGGTCGATGTACGCACCCTTGTGACTCGCTGCTGGAACTGAGATTTTGCCAGTTGCCACCAGTTGCACATGTTCAACTTTCTAGCGACTACGGTAGTTGTACCCAGTTTCGCTCAGTTGCTGCGACGTACATGTACGCGGGCTTGCGACTGATCAGTGCCAATTTTCTGAACAAAACCGAGTCTCATCGAGTCCCAACGCCCCGGATGTTACCCGAGTTGCTGCCAGTCGCAAGTGTGATGTACGTAGTCAGGACATGACGACTGATTGGATCCTCCTAGTTTTACTGAGTGGCTGAATTTGCGATGTGTGCGCAGCACATACTTCACCAGCGACTGATCAGGGCCCATGTTCCCGAATCCGTCGTTAGGTTAACGATGTCGTTGAAACTGGAAAAATGCATAGCGTACCAACATCGTTAACCTTACGACGGCTTTGGGAACATGGGTCCAGGACCCATGTTCCCGAAGCCGTCGTTAGCTTAACGATGTCGTTACGCTATGCATTTTCCCAGTTTTAACGACATCGTTAACCTACATGTAACGATGGCTTCGGGAACATGGCTCCAGATCGGTTACTTCCAGTTGCAAGTGCGATGTTTGTCTGGCTTAAAGCATGCAAAGACATGAAAGAGCCACAATGAATTTCTTTTCATGTGTCTGAATACTAGTAAGTGGAACAGCAAGCTACAATTGATGCAAAATACACTGTGTTGATATCTGCCTCAACTTCTCAGCTACAATTTAAGCCATGCCTGCATCTTCTATGCTACATCTCATTATCAGGAAGGAACATGTAGGCTTAAGAATTTCTAAAAGCGCCACTGATAGGATCGGATCATCGTTGGCATGAGGAGGGAGGTACATGTATGGATACGGATGCCTGCAAAATCGGCTCTGGAATGTCTGGATAAGATGATCGAAAAACTTACTAATACTGGTGAGAACGCATGGTTGGATACTTACACCAGAAAGGTGTGATGGGGAAACTGGCATTGCCATTTCACCGACTTCAGTGCTTGAAGGGAGACGTGCGCGACTGTGCTCGCGCACCATTGTGCACCTAAAATCCTGTTTACGAGCGCAAATCATCGTGCACGCAAAGTGAACCGTTCAATGCACACTGACACTGGTCACTGGCCAAAAGCCCCAGTCACATATCCACTCCGGGGCCCGTACGGCGAGTAAAAACAGACATTTTGGCCAATTTCTACGGTGCCCAGTTTGATCCAGCCTACTTTCCGCCTATCTATTGAGGCGATTTCGGCATGATTCATCTTAGATCCGAGTTTCAGTCTCTAAAATCCGCAGCAAGCCGCTGGGTGGGGAAAATCGTACGGCGCCCGGTGCATTTGTGACTAAGTCAATTTATGTTATCAGAGTGTGGTTAAATGAACGTTATGTATGAGCACCATCGCTGATTGGTTCAAACGTAGTATTAAATTGAAATGCCACCTTCAGGCAAATATTACTATTAACACATATTGTGCATGTGCTGAAGATGGCGCTGCGATCACCATAGACTGGTTCCTCGCTGTGTCACAGTCAAAGCGTCTACAGAAACATGAATTATGTATACGCCCGTAGTAGTGCAGATACACTGTATGTGATTTTTGTGGGTTGTTTATACGGCCATAATCTGTTTATGAGTATCGAGGGGAATCATATACTGGGCAAAAAAACAGCTCACCACAGCTCTCCTTGGTCAAAGCAGGTGAGCTGTTTTCCACTCTTTTTTTCCTTCATTCACTGCCACTTAGATAATGAAGATAACAGCTACAATTTCCAATCCCCTTTAAGTACATGTACACCCTTCAATTGAACAATGCATCTATCTACTGACAAGCTCATCAACCATGTCAACTGCTATTTAAGAGAATGATTTAAAACATGTGGAGTTCCAGATTGATAGCAGGCGCTTCTGTTCATTCAAATCACCTATGCATCACGACTGTTAGAACACAATAGGTCTTTTGACTGCTTGCTCTCCAGTCGCCTGTCAAATTCTCCGCGATTTGATTGGCTACTTGGACACGTATGACGACATACTAATGTGCATATGATTGGATCTTTAGTCAAATATTTACTGATTACAGGAATGAGTTAACAGAAGTAATTAAGCTGTCCACTTTGTTTCTGGTCAGCTGTAGTGAAAGTGGAGTCCTAAATCTATGTAACAGACAAGAGCAATTAGTGAGTTCTGAAACGTGTGACGACTGATTGACAAGTTTGTTCAGACAACGCATATTTCGGCTTTGCCGAGGGTAGTTTCCCCGGTCTTCCAACAGTAAGACAAACCTTTTTTCGAATAACTCAACGTTGTTACACAGATCACTTCTTTATGATTGATATTAACCAGGTAGGCGAACAATACAGGCCGCAGGAAGTTCTAATAACTCATTCCCAGGTTGAAAATTTTTGGTAGTTTCCGCGTTGATGTACTATTTTTAGACCGGAAATCCCCGTTTGCTTGAAGCTGCCGATAGAGGACGCGGCGGTATGGATTCCAGTTCTAACAGTCGTGGCATATCAACGCTATAAACAATGTTGCATGTGAATTGAAAATTCACCAAATTCGCACTCAACATAAAACACAAAACCAATGAATTAAATCAAAACAAAAAAGCTGCAATGACTTTCCTCCACTTAGCCAAACTTGTCTTGACTTAAAGTTAAAGTTTGGGTTTATAGTCTGATATCAACAACGGTAGAGGTTCTCATCTGACTTCACACTTTAACAAGCCCAGTCTGTCCTGAAACCTTTTAGTAGAACTCAGATGAGCTGCTCATTCAGCGCTACAATCGAGCATTTTCCGACCGGTACCCATTTATACACCTGGGTGGAGAGAGGCCAGTGAGGCAAAGAGACTTGCCCAAAGTCTGCAGTGGGATTCGAACCCGGGACCCTCTGACCGCTAGCCGGAGACCCGAACCACTACACCACTGGACTTAGCACTCACAGTCCCTGATTTACCAGCTGCACCATGAACAAATAAATCTGAAATAGTTCAACAGACAGTGTGGCTAAATGGTAAAATCTCTGCAGTGAAACATAACAGTTAAACAATCCGAACAGCTTCATTCGGTTCACATAAATGTAAAGTCACAAACCTGGAACAATCCTCCATTCTAAAAGAAATTAAGACAAATTGAAAAATAGGCTAGGCCTAGGCCTATGGCAAGGTTTCAATTCAATCAAAGGCCTATTGAATCATACAATGACAGACTGAGGGGCAGTGGGTTGGAGGGCCGGGACCCCCTCTGCCCCCCCCCCCCCCGGCGGGCAGAGGTGAGGTCAGATCAGAGGGGGCCCGGGGCCCCGGGCGGGGGGGGGCAGCCGGTACGGCGGTAGGCCTACCGGTATCCAATCCATTCCTTCTTGGGGTGGGATTGGGTGGAGTAATGAATCATACGCTTGAATCTAGCTAGAAGCCCTATAGGCCTATAGGCCAAGCCTAAATTCCTTCCCTTCAGGGGCACGGGCAGGGGGCCAGCGGCTGGCACAACGCAAGCCCTGAGTGAGATGTCAAACTTGACATTCCGTGCACACAGAGATGTACAGGATAATGTACAGAGACAGGCCTAGCCAGCAGGAGGGATGGTAAAAAAATCGAATGATTTTGGTTGTAAACTCGGAATGTGGAGGGCGTTTACGAGAGATCGAGAGGGTTTATAAGATAACTGAAACCATCTGTGGCATCTTGAACGTTTCATTACCTCAGAATCACGCCTCTGGCGGCGTAGGAGCTCTCTTAATTTTGGTAGGCCCCTTTTTCCAGGGGGACCTCCAACCTCCATCATGTCCATATTGTTGGTTTCGTCGGTTCGCATCAATTCCGTCTCGGCTGCACCGTGCCAATTTCTGGTCGCGTTAGTGCTGCCATCTCTGAATAAAAGATGGAACTGAACCAGGGGCCCTCAGAATGGGGGCAACATTTTCTCCTAATTTCTAGGCTCCATTTGGAAACCACCCATTTTCTTTTATTCCGGAAGCATCCTAAATCGACTCCTTTTTTCAATCTTTCCCGGAATTTAGCACCTGCATTTCAATCCAAAAATACCTTACCGGTATCCCTTTCCCTTTCCCTCACCAGGGCCGTATAGGCCTACCTATAGCGGGGGGGGGGGGGGNGGGGGGGGGGGGCAAGAAGCACTTGTCCCCAGATCCAACCACAAACACCTGATTTTGATGCAGATTTTGGGCAAAAAAACAGCGAAAACAGCTCCAAATTTCAGAATTTCGCGATCAATTTTATTTTACAGATTTGTTGGCCAAAAGGGCAGGCAACCGCCCGGGGTGCCCCCTCTGCGCCGGATCCATGCCTGACCTCAATGGTATATGATATGACCAGCATTGTGTGGAAGGGGTAGGGACTTGTCACCCCGGGGGGGTCACTCCCTGGCTCAACATAACCCCATGTGCGTTCCTAAAAAAGCGGGAATAGGGGGTGATTTCGCCGATTTTCGGCGGGCCCGCGCGATCACAGAGAGGCCCCTTATTTCCCTATCATTCACGCAATAAGCCTATGGGCCAGCATATTTTTCCCACACAAGGCCCATCCTGAATTATAACTTTTCCCCTGCCCGCAACAAAAGGCAATGTTCCGTCGGCAACAGCAGCGGGAGGTGGCTGACAGAGCGGGAAAGGCAGCGGGACTTGGCGCGCTGACTGTGTTCATCGTACGGGAGGGGGCGGGAGATATTCTTTCTGCCAGCTGGAGGGGGTGTGGATCATGAATTCAATGACCCCGCCAGAGGGGGCTTTTTCAAAAAGCAAGGAACACACATGGTGTATGGCCAGTGTGGGGAGTGACCCCCCCGGGCTTGTCACTGACACTAAGGCCCATATTTTAGAATGCTCCTCAACGTAAAGGAGTTCCTCAAGGCTCTTGTCCTCAACAGGAGAACAATAGCCTTGCGGAAACTCCTTTACGTTGAGGAGCATTCTAAAATACGGGCCTACGTCCTAGGGCTTACTCATGGTTTTCTTAGTAGGCCCTATATGTTGGGCAAAAAGGCAAAAGGAGATGACAATGACAAGAAAAGTTTAGAAAATGTTACTTTATTACAGAGCAATTTACCACTATCACAGCAAAGAAAGTGTTACAACCTGAAATCTAGTAGTGAATTTCATAATGGTATCACCCCAGGCTCCCTGGCACCATCAGCAAAATGAGTCAGCATTGCATGATAATGATTTTTAGTGACAGCTGAAAAAAAATTTGTTGTTTAAATGAGAAAAACATGCTGATTAGCAATGGTAAAAGGCACTGCCGCCATAGGTAATCAGTGAGAGCATGTTTGATAGAGGCAACAGCTTTCCTCTACACATACCGGTACTGTACTTAGTGGTAAAATATAGAGCTGTTACTTTGATCGACTGTTCTCCCCCTAACACAAATGAGGCCCATTGGTTGGGAGTATAAATTCAAATCTTTAACAATACATGGAATGTCTGTAAGGGATGGATAACAACAAATACATTGTACATGTACAGTAATGCATGCAAAAGCTATTGTGACCTAATTCCACTCAAATTGATGTGCAGTCCCAGAAAATCTTCAAGACCGACCCTCATAATAGTTTTATAAATAGGTATGAAGCAACCCTCCTAAGAGAGTTATCTGCACAGAGAGGTTCAACTGTATCATCAATAGAGATCAAAGACACAGGTTCAATAATCGTTCACACTCATGCTTTCATGACTAGAATAATATTTCCAAGTTTAATACATGTAATAATGATAATGTACGTCTTTAAATGTGACCTGATCTGCCAAACGTAGGGGCAAGTCGCAGGTGATCATCGCTGGTCATCAGTTTACTCAAGTATTGTCAAGTATTGTATACGGTCCACTACTATTGTCAAACCGCAGAAACTTACATTTCAGCTGTTGTGTTGCAAGGTCATTGACCCTTTCCTCGTTTGCGACTTGCGCCTACTTTTGGTGGAAAATTTTCCGCCAGAAAATTTTGAAATCTAGAAGGCTGTAGAGGCGATTTCCTGGCATCTCAGTATCAAGACAGAAGCTTTATTTTTATGGGGTTTTTTGCTTATTATTGCAAATTACTGAGAAAAATAACAATTGGTGGTGGCAAGCAGGGGGATCACGACCTACCAACACCCCCCCTCTGGATCCGTGCCTTGTCTGTGAGAAGTAGCAGTCAGCACAAGATTTGATCTTTCAGACCAGCCCAGCTGAGAGTCGGGATATGGACAGGAGTGACGACTTGGCCAAGAATTGATCCCAGTGCCATTCAGTCCGACACTCTGACTCAACTGCACTATGTGCTTCCCTTGGACGTAAACATGAGTTCAAAATACACACATGGAATTCTTAATGTAATTGTGAAACATAAACCGCCACATCTCAAAAGAAAACTAAACATGAACCTATGAATTCACCTGATGCAACAATTCAGACAATGTATAATACTGAAGACTGCAAATAAGCCAGGGTTCCATATTATTTCATGGGTTAGTGACACCACCACGTGGAAAAAGTAATGTATCAGAACACCACACCATAATAACCCGTACACCACAACTATAGGCATTGCTAAAAATACCAAAGAGCAAGCACATTATCTACAAAAAATTAATTATCGGTAACAGTACTTAGTATCAACTAGTTAACTTCTTAACAAATTAAAAATTCACACCTGATGCATGGGACATCAGTTAATATTTTCAAAATACACTGCCCTAATGTTATGACGTTTATGGGCTGAAATTGACCCCACAAAGCACTGTACATCTGCAGGGATAACTTCTGGATATACTCTTTATGTCACTATGGTGATACTCATACCACTCTAGTTATACTCATTTTATCAATCTGGTCATACTCATTACACCACTCTGGTTATACTCATTTTATCACTCTGGCCATACTCATACCAGTCTGGTTATACTCATTTCATCACTCTGATCATACTCATTTCATCACTCTGGCCATACTCGTTAAACCACTCTGGTTATACTCATTATATAACTTTGGTCATACTCACTATAACACTCTGGTTATACTCATTATATCACTCTTAATATGGGTCAAACAGGTCGGAAGCTTTACAAGGGCTTACATTTGAAAAAACTTCTAGTTTTAAAAATCAAAAAGTCATCCAATATGTATTTAAATGAGTATTTACTATTTGTTTCCTTCGGCTGATAGGTGGAATTTCACGTCATGTTCAAAATTTTTCTCGCACTAATAAGAAAACCCACCACCGTCACTGGCATCAGCCAACTAGATTCCTAGGGCCGTATTGTAGAAGCTTCCCTAACTCTAAAGTTTACCTTTAGCTATTGTTTGCAGAGCAAGTATATGTATAAGTAAAGTTGTCCCCGAATTTCGCAAATTTTCGACCCCAACCAGGGTCTTCCTCAGGCACTTTCTAGTAGAGATCCCAGAAGATCTACTATGAGGAAGACACCGGTTGGGGCGAAAATTTGCAAAATTCGGAGATGACTTTACTTACACTTGTCATTTTGTGTGTCATTTTTTGTGCTGTATTTTGGATGTTAAAAGGTTAAAGTGGACCTTAGAATTAAGAGGCTTCTGGAATACGGGCCCTAGAGTCATCCTTTCCATGAAACTGGCACCCATTAGTTTTAGTATCTTATTAAATTTATACATAAAGACTACACGTACTCAACATATACATAAAGAACAAATTTTCAAAATAAATAAATCAGGAGTACCCGGTAAATAAACTTTTTTTCGAGTATAACACCACTTCAGTTGTGGTCAAGTTAAGGCCTAGTCCAGTCAAAGTGTGGTTGGACCTGGAAAGAATCGCAACAGGAGTGACTTCACTTGCAAATGAGTTTCTGAAAAAACTTACTGTGGACGAAAGGAGCGGACAAGGTCCAAAATGCCCCATGACTGCACTCGGAGTCTAAAGCCTTGTTCACACTGGCGGCACGGTGCAATGTGGTGTGATGCGTGAAAAAATCGCCAAGCGGTGTCAGTTTTGACACGATGCGGTGCGTGCAGGGGTCATGATTAGTGGAAATGACATCATTCAAATCCTCATGCGGCAGGCGATCCGACACGGAAAAATACTACAGGAGGAGCAATCGGGGGGGGGGGNGGTGCAGTGGAAATTGCTCGTCGCACCCTACCGCTTCTTACCATATCGCGTCGCACCTCAAGTGTGAGCAGCTATAGGCTTAACAATGGGAGCAATCTGGCGTGAAAAATTTTGCATCGCACCGCGCCGCCAGTGTGCACAACAAGGAATGTATAAAAGATTATTCAAATTGCATTTTCAGTAGACCGGTTCCCATCTTTGCCGCTCCACTCCCGTGGCACTCATTTCACAATGAAAGTGAGCGCTGCGGGAGTGTGTAATGGCAAAGACAGAAAGCAGTCAAACGCTAACAATGTTTCGTCGACAAAAACGGGATATTACCATCGGTGCAATCTATTTAAACAAGTGCATGTGGAACTCGTAGGGCCATATTCATAAAGAGTGTTTAGTCTAATCAGCGTACAAATTCTGCATTACACAGGTTAAAGGCCTAGAAATCTATTGTTCTGCTTTCTGTATGCTGCCTGATCTCTGGCATTTACCCACAAGATGATCACACGCGTCTAACTTTCCTGCGTCTCAGTGTCGGAGGACAAAAGAAAGTGCTGGACAAATTCTAGACAAGCCTGCCTGATCGTTCAACATTTCCTTTGTCCTCTTGGACTTAGACACACGACAATTGGATGCGTGTGATTATCCTGCGGGTAAACGCCTCTGGTGAAGCACCATACAGGCATCAGACAATAGTTTTCTAGGCCTTTAACCTGTGTAATGCAGAACTTGCACGCTGATTAGGCTAAACACCCTTTATGAATACAGCCCATAGACTTTTCATTGACACTTTCACTGCCATAACAACATATACGGTACTATCATTGGCAAAAACAAAAAGACTAACAGGATTCCTCCTTCATAGCTACACTGATATGAATTTTAACAACTCTATAAAGTAGAGACCACAGAATATTAGCACAGTTTTTTCTTTTAACTTGTTTTCATCAGAAATCTAGGTGGAAGCCTTGCAATGTTTAGGCCTACATGTTGCAGAATACTACTGTAAAGCAAGATAATTTCGCGGCTGGAAATTTTCGCGAATCAAGAATTATAGACATACATGTATTTGCGGCAAGATATTTTCGCGAGTCTCTGCCATTTTTTTCAGTTTTTTTTTCACGGACCGTATTTATCACTTGCGTGTACTCACATTCGCGACAGTACACTCTCGCGAAATTCGCGAAAATTTCCTGCACGCGAAATTTTCCTGCTTTACAGTATGTGTGTCAGCATATTTGCCTATGCAAAAGACACACAGCTGACCCTGGAACAAACTATTCAAAAGGCATAGAGAACAACACCCTACCATCTTCTACAATCACAGGGATTCGATTACATTACTTCCCAATCCTTGTGCACTTTTTAATTTAAAAAAAAATTAATCCATCCGATTCCTTCGATCCGATGCTCGTTTTCTCGATAGAATGAACGGTGTTGCAGCGGCAAGGAGAATCGCAATCGCCACGAATGGTCTGTAGCGTATCCAACCGATCGCGATGACTGTTAGTGACAGGCTGATCGAGAGGCAGAGATTCATCATCAACACGCTCATCGCGACCAAATCTCGGAGGAGAGGAATCCAATCAACTGAAAAAAAGTACAATGTTGATTTTATAATATGTTTGAATCGCAGTTGGATCCATTCTTCATTTGGTAGAGAGGGTACACAGCACACGCTTTCTCCAGGTACTCTCCAGACGGGTGCCGGAAGGGATTCAGACAGACTGACAGACAGCTGGACTGAGAGACGGACTGATGCACAGGGGTTTCTCTATATCCCTACCGAACTTTCATTCAGTGGGATAATAACCAGGGATAATAACCAGGGATACCAGGCGCGGGTCCAAGGGGGGCACACCCGGTGCACGCGCCCCTTTCGGCCAATAAATCTGTAAAATCGACCGTGAAATTCTGAAATTTGGAGCAAATCATTGAAATACAGCACATGTTTTTAGCACAGTGAGCCCCTCTTTTACGAAATTGTTGATCCGCCCCTAAATACAGCCTCGTAAGAGCAAGAATTCAACAGATACCGGTATCCTGTGCTTCGGGCTGAAGTAGTCAATGCACTCACCTAGAGTACTAAGAAGACTGGTCAATAACTGGAATCCAATGAACATGGCAATCCAGCCGCCTGCACGAATACCCCACGTCGCCATGTTGTTGTCGGCATGTTCACGATTAAAGATTTGCTGGAATATTGTAAAGATAGTGATGGTTAAGAAAATGTATATGATGGTAGAAAATGCATGAAATGAGGAAGGAGTCAAAAATTGTTGATACAGGCCACTGGACTCTGTGGGCCGTATTCAAAAAGACTGATCATCTTAGACGCGTGTAACTTCACTAAATGCACACACTTCCACCATGCATTTGGCGAAGTTACACGCGTCTAAGGCTTAAACACCCTTTTTGAATACGGCCCTGTGAGTCTTCAACAGCATGACACAACTCAGGAACCATATTTCAAATAATCGCCTGGTTCAAGCTTTCACAGACCTTGCGCGGAGCGAGCTGTTTTGCATTGTCTTTTTTTGCCCTGGTTCCACAACACAATACAAAACACTGTTGATTGCGTTGTGCTAGGTCTGTTGCCACCTTTAGGCAATGGGGTGAGGTATTTTTGAGCATGCCTAATCAAGGACAAGAGCGCTTAAGTCCTCCATGCACTTGTGTACATGTAATTCACGCTGATTCGGCAGTAAATTCTTTGTTATTTTTTGCGACACGGTCTAACATAATGGGCGTATTCAAATTGCAATCCAGACAAGTGTGTAGAGGCCTTTATTAGCACCGTGTGCAGCCTATAGGTCCAGTTAATTCTGACCGAATCAGAGTTGATATCTCTGCACTAAATCAGCAAAGGCACAGATGAACATTTAAGGCACTATCCATCCTTTCAAGTATCGTATGATACCACCAGAACAAGTACAATGCCTGCTCCATGGGCTCGTTTACACGTATACCAGACTACAGAATAATAATGCCATTATGAAAGGCAAACAACAGGGCCCGAACTTATAAAAGGTGTTTTTCGCCTGTCTAACTTGGACTTGTTTAAGCCTAAACATTTGTAAGACAACTGTTAGACAAGTCTACCAAAACACTCGTGTTTATCGGAATTTTGAACAACGCAAGGATGTCGGTCTAGCTAGTCAGGTCCAACAGGTGATTAAATGGTCTCAACAAAGGCAGTGCCTTTGTTGAGACGATTATATAATGCAATTGTGAAGTGGCATAACTTAGATGACCTCATATCGCACCACATTCGTCACACAGGGCTATTTGTTGTTGTGAATGGATGGATAGTACACCCTTAGTCAAAAGTAAATGCCCACCTAATTTTCTGGCATATTTCCTTGAATATCTTTCATAGCCACATTTTCTTTTCATGCAGATAATCTAGGGCCACTAGGACACCTTTTAAGACCATGAAACTTGAAATTATGAATGAATCACAAGCTTAGACAACTGCAAAACAAGCCCCCTGGCATGTTTTGCAATTCCTTTGTTATTTGGACATCGTTGTCTATCTTTGGACGGCAGTTTTAGACACGTCTAAGCTAGACATCCTTCTGTAATCGCAGTTTAAGCTAGACGACTGATTTAGACTTGTCTTGGCGGGTTAGACTTGTCTAAGCGATAGACATCTTTTATAAGTTCGGGCCCAGGTGTTTGAAATTTTCCAAAAATCTTCTTCAACAAATTTCTTCTTACCTCAGCAGACAGATCTCCCATATATAAAATCTCCAAGTCGTGTCC
This sequence comes from Notospermus geniculatus, assembly GCA_002633025.1. Lineage (NCBI taxonomy): Eukaryota > Metazoa > Nemertea > Pilidiophora > Heteronemertea > Lineidae > Notospermus > Notospermus geniculatus. The sequence goes on along the minus strand of NMRB01000787.1, from coordinate 46,799 downwards.
ATGTCCTGTTTCGTACGCTTTTAAGTTTTTGCCATCTTGTTTTGCAATGATGCTGACCTATAACGAAACAAAAGAAATGATACAGCAAGGTATTTGTATTTGTACGTGTATTAGATTTTTCTGTCAGGGCCGAAGCCATAGCATTATTGGCCTTGTAAGTATGAAGGAGGCCATCTCAAGCTACTCATGTGCCTCACTTGGATGGGGTCTTTTACCAAAATAATTTTTCTCGTTGCTGTTATCAATCACTTCACATGAGATATAGTCCCGGGGATTTAACCCTTTCCACACCTATACCGGGTATAATAAAATAGTGGTGAAACGCCTATACCTGGTAGTACCGGTGTAATGTTTTTCACCGCCCCCCGTTTGCCAGTGCCTCCCAACAAAAGAATGACGGAATAAGCCGCGACGTGACAATGGGGGAGGCACTCATCAACATGTCTTTCTGTATTTGAGTGTCCGCCGAACAATAAAGCGGGCATTGTCATACGGGGGACATTCTCATACATTACACCGGAAACACAGAATTTTTCTGGGCAAAACCACGTCTGTACTGGTGCTGCCATCTGACGGATTTTCTGTGAACTTAAGTCTAACACTTCTTCTACAGCTTCTGGAGGTCGTTCGAGTGTGTACTCGGATCCGTTTCGGAATGGGAGGGGCACAAAGTCGCGAAGTGTGGCATTTTAGTGCATTTTCTGGGGGCAGCAAAAGGGATAATACAATGTGCGAATTTGAAGCTAATCGCAGTCACCGTCTCTGAGATACACACTTTGTGCAGGTTGGTGTCTTAGGTGCTCATCCCCTTTCCCCAGCCCTCTCTTTCTTCCAGGAAAGCAACCACCAAACTTACCGTATCAGGCTTTCCAAGCGGAGAATTGTCCTGTGCCAGACCGGCGTACAGCATTTTAACTTTCATATCTCCAATCTTGGGATGTAATGGATCCTCCCCGTGGAAGAAGTAGCCATTATAAATTTTCACCCCGGGATGGGATATTTCACCCGAAGCTTTTATTTCATGGAAAACAGATATCTTCTCCAGCAAATCTGAAAGTAGCAGATGATAAAATCAGATCTGATGTATGATGGTGTGACCGGACCCGGTTTTCGTGGTACTAGGCCATGTAGGCCTAAGACTTTACCGCCCGATTGCGGCGTTACTCGCTTTGCATCCGTAATTACTTTGTTATGTATCGAAAATGGAGATACAGTACAGGTCACAATTGACATCCCTACGGCTTCGCGTAAGTTACTGGTAAGTTACGAGTGACTCACGGCTTTGGTTTCGCGTAACTCACCGCGTAACTCGCCAAAATCGCGTAACTCACCCGGAACTCGCATTATAACTCACTGTGTAACTCACCGCGTAACTAGCGAAATTCGCGTATCTCACCGCGTAACTTACCTCGTAAGTTACGCGTAACATAGCTCGTGAGTTGTTGCGTAAGTTACGAGTGACTTACGTGCAACTTACGCGAATTTAGGGATGTCAATAAACGTGAATAAACGTGAATAACGGGAAAAAACGGGAGTACCACGAAAACTGTTCTACCCCGAAAACTGGTCACTCCATCATACATCGTACCAAAATTTGAGAAGAGTTTATTTGTGTGTGGGTGTGTTCACAATTTTCTCCAAGACTGACGAACGGATCGCCGCCAAACTTGGTATGCACATGCAGACAGACCTGGGAAGTGTCCTTACGAATTTCGACGTGACATAACGAAAATATCAAGATGAAAATAACAATGCTTTTTATGCCATTTGACATCACAACGTCATCGAGATTTCCGTCGTGTTATCCGTGACGTCGACAACATCATGTGATAAAATGACGTCATTGCTTCCGAAATTGTCGAGGTCATGTGACGGGATTTGGCCAATGGCATCCAAGGAAATTTACTTGAGGTGTGAGATACCAAAATGTCTATGAGGAAGCCGCCTGTAGGGTCCCTTTAAGGAAACGTAACTTACTCTTTGATAATAGGAATCCTCCCGCCATTGTTCCTTCAGCCACTATCTCCATTGATTCAACTGGGAAGGAACTGAAACAGAATCAAAACGTCAAACAGGTTTCAAATGAAAAATGAAATGGTCCATGGACCATGTGCTCACTGGGTTGGACATAATAGTCTAATGACAGAGGGAGGTACATATCAGTTATGAGCAATCTGGGTCAAGTCATTCCCAGAAAAGACTTTGATGATTTTTGGGTTATGCCACCTGGCGGCCATATTAGATGTCCGATCGGGCTGCAACTTCACATATACATAAAGGTCATCTGCAGGGGACCACATAGCACATTGGAGCGCTTTAGGTCAAGTCGTTCCTGAGTTACAGCACTTTGATGATTTTCGAGTTACGCCACCTGGCGGCCATATTGGATGTCCGATCGGGCCGAAACTTCACATGGACATAAAGGTCATCTGCAGGGGGCCACATAGCAAATTGGAGCGCTTTGGGTTAAGGCGTTCCTGAGTTACAGCACTTTGATGATTTTTGGGTTACGCCACCTGGTGGCCATGTTTGAAGTCAAATCAGGCCGAAATTTGACATGCATGTAAAGGTCATCTAGATGGAGGTAAATATCAAATTTGAGCACTCTGCGTCAAGCCGTTCCTGAGTAATAGCACTTACTTGATTTTCAGGTTACGCCACCTGGCGGCCATATTGGATGTCGAATCGGGCCGAAACTTGGTATTTTTTAAGGTACCCCTCCAATGCATGTTTATGCAAGATATGAAGTTGCTCGGTGAAATAATGACAAACTGTGGCAGGTTCGTCACTTTTGTCGAACTTTGACCTCTGTGACCTTGAAAAGTAGGTCAAATCAAAAACCCGTTATATATGTTATGTATCCTTATTAGCTACACCTATGATAAAAATTTGAAGATGATCTAGTCATTAGTTCAGGAGTTATTGTACTTTTTGTGTTTTTGGTTTCCGCCACCTGGTGGCCAAACTGAGAGTCGAATCGGACCGAAACTTGGTGTCGTGGGTCATCTGACCTAGGGGTATATATGTACCAAGTTTCAGATCAATAGCTCCAGCGGTTACGAAACGTGCCCTGCTAACGGACAACGACGACGACGACGACGACGACGGACGACGACGACGACGACGGACGACGGACGCTGCACCATCGTAATAGCTCACCCCAGTGAGCTAAAAAACTTAAAGGAGCACGGTATTGCCACTTTTTCTCGACAGCCGGCGCCACTGTGCCACTCTCCAACGCAGGGACTAACGACGTACAGTGGAACCTCCCTTTGCGGACACCTCTGCCAGGAGGACACCTCTCTATTAAGGACATAGCAATTCAGTCCCAAACTGACCATTTCTATTCATTTTGACCTCTGTAATCAGGACACCTCTCAATTAAGGACAGCATTTGTCAGTCCCAGAGGTGTCCTTAATAGAGAGGTTCCACTGTATTGGCGAGTTGACCGGATTTCCTCCGTACATTTTGTAATGCATTTTTGTAGTTCGTATTACTGCCGCTAGGTGGCTCCCTCTACGTCGGCAGTCAAATAACGCATTTGAGATCCAATACCGTGCTCCTTTAACAGAGATTAGTGCAAATCCAACAGATACCGTAAAGCGAAATATGTTCACGGGAAAAAATTCTTGCGGTGTTTGCTAAATTTTTTCTCCGCGAATGCAAATTACCGTACACACCCCCCATACGCAATGCAAATTTTGTTCCCTGCTAAATCCTATATCGATGAGTCATCAGCACCAGTTGACCAGTTGCAGCGTGGCGATTCCTATCGTGATTTCTATTTCAATGATAATATTTGGTTACTAAAACAAATGATCAAAATGAACTTACTTTGGGTTTTGATGACCGGTTGGTTTTGCAAAGGTTAAACTTTTGACGATTTCTGATCTCCACTCCATTGCTGGAATCAATAAAAGTTTAAAGTTTAAAGTTTGGGTTTATAGTTTGATATCAACAACGGTAGAGGTGTCATCCGACTTCACACTTTAACCCCAGTCTATCCTGAAACCTTTCAGTAGAACTCAGATGAGCTGCTCATTCAGCGCTACAATCTGAGCATTTCCGACCGGTACCCATTTATACACCTGGGTGGAGAGAGGCCAGTAAGGCAAAGAGACCTGCCCAAAGTCTCACGCCCAGTGGGATTCGAACCCGGGATCCTCTGACCGCTAGTCGGAGGCCCGAACCACTAGTAGTACACCACCGTGGCTCCTTAAACAAGATTGAAATCCTGTGTTTCAATTTCCTTGGCAGATCAGAACTGCCCCATAGTGCTGGCGATTGATGCCTATTGCGAGGGTCCGTGGGTTCAAGTCCGGTAGGAAGCTATGTCAATCACCTTAGAAACCCATTTCTATTTCATGTTCTTTAATTGTATCCCCTTTATACGTGACCCCTCACATAACATAAAACTGTTTGGGTTCGGAGATTGTTTGGACTACTCGTAGGGTACTGATGGACGCCTCGTTTAACATAGGTCATTGAACCATCTTTTTTGAAGAGAGGGATTTGGCCTATAGTGGTTAAGACGTGCTGCCCCTTAGTGCTGGTGACTGATGCCTAATGCGAGGGTCTGCGGGTTCGAATCCGGTAGGAAGCTATGTCTTTCACCTTAGAAACCTGTTTCTATTTCAAACTTGATCAGAAGGTGTACATGTATATCAGATGCATATCTACACAAAACAGAAACAAATAAACAGAAGTGAATAAATGACTTGAAGACAGGAAAAATTAATTGGAAATTAACTTCTGCACAGTACTGTACATGGATGGATTACTTACAGTATGAGTATGTTGTTTCCTTCCTAGTCCTGTCTCCTTCATTATATTCTCTGGAATTAAAAAAGAAAAGTTACAACAATACCTACATGTATATCTACTGCAGGTTTTGCAGGAGACTGCTAAAAAACAGTAGGTTTTGCAGTAGACTACTAAAAAACAGCACGTTTTGCAGGAGACTGCTAATAAAAGCAGGTTTTGAAGGAGGAGGTTTGCAGGAGACTGCTAAAAACTGCAGGTTTTGAAGTAGACTGCTGAAAACAGCATGTTTTGCAGGAGACTGCTAATAAAAGCAGGTTTTGAAGGAGGAGGTTTTGCAGGAGACTGCTAAAAACTGCAGGTTTTGAAGTAGACTGCTAAAAAACAGCATGTTTTGCAGGAGACTGCTAATAAAAGCAGGTTTAAAGGAGGAGGTTTTGCAGGAGACTGCTAAAAACAGGCATGACAGTAGGTTCTGCAGGGGAGACAGCTAAAAAACAGCACGTTGCTAAAACAGGATATTTTGGAGGAGACTGCTAAAAACGGCAGGTTTTGCACCAGATTTGACAACTCGGCAAAGGATTGGTGAGTAATTCTTACGTGGTACTTTCATGTTCCACCCACTGGTACATCTGGACATCGCGTTTCAATTTTACCGCCCTGATAGATATTTCATATACGCCATCCATTAGTGGCTGAAAGTGAATCCAAATCAGATTGAGAAATGATGAAAATCTATCAAAATTTGTTAGGCCTAGATGTGCTGTTCTGTTCTCCCAGTAAAATAGGGGTCCAGAAATGCAAATATTTCAGCAAAACCAATATGTTTAGTAATGATTTTTCGATGAATGATAAATAATACCATTACCATGATTACTCTCCCACTACCGGTACAACAAACATTAGGGAATAATTTCACTGTTTTCATGCTGATTTTGGACATTTTGCAAATGTTCTTTGTTTTCCTAATTAATGAAGCTGATGTCACATTTTTCTTCCATGATTATAAAATATTATACCTGAAGTTATCATGAAAATCAAGCAACTGCATCGTACTGGGTAATGAAAAAAAAAATTAGTTGGGAAAATGGTTCCGAAAGTGAACAGCCCCTTTGAAATTTGGTAATCCAAAGAAGAAAGCACAAAAATTGACACACAAAGTGGTAAATATCAAGAAGTCAACTTCCAGGACTTAGCAAATTTTCGACCCCAACCGGGGTCTTCTTCAGACTGGCACTTTTCCACACTAGATTTCAGAAAAGACTGAAAGACAGTCTTTTCTGAAATCTAGTGTGGAAAAGCGCCAGTCTGAAGAAGACCCCCGTTGGGGTCGAAAATTTGAAATTTGGTAAAATATCTATGGTAAAACAACTAAAAATCAATGCGGGTTACTTATCAAAACCAATCGAACTATTCCCAATTACTAACATTCTTATCACAAAACTTACGTTCCTTGTTATCAAATCAGCATTTTTCAGATGGATTAATTTTCCATCGTTTTCCTTGAACGGGACTTCCATATTTTCAAGTGACCGGACGACCTTCAGGCCTTCATTGAGAGCTGCAGCAGTGTGCACAGCCCGTCCCTGGAAATGAAATCAACAGAGTCAGCCAGCTCCCATGTCATTCCTAACGCATCTGGAACTCAAAATGCTAGTTACATGTATCTCTGGTTGAAAAGCCTACATATCCGCCTACTATATAAAGTACAGCTGTGAGCTTTCAAGTTACTACTTCTGCCATCTGTACATTCTTTGCTAAACTATTCATGACCAGATGACAGGTTCACCTGAGTCCTATACTGCTTATCAGTGTTTACCAGTGGCAGGCCCTGCATGGTCACTCGGCTGGCTCTGAGACTGTCTGGAATGGTACTCGCTGCATCTGCCCGACACAAACACTTTGCACCCACAATTTGGCACGGCCTTGGGGCTATACTTTCGGCCCCTGTTTTCCCTCAGGCTGAGACACTGCATCCCTTATTACCCAGGGGGCAAAGGGCAAAAATGGGGGACCAGCTGCTGTAAAAGGAAACCCCCTTGTAATGTGTTCAGGGGACCCCCTGAGTCACACTAGGGTGGGTGACCTTTGAGATTTTTTTGCAAGACGCCAAAAAATTGACTTTGAAGTTGAGGACACTGACTTTATCATTGGACCCAAGAACTGACCAAGACTGAGCGTTGTACAGGAGAATGGGATGCGATGTACAGGTAACTTTTGAACGCTGGGAGTTACACCCCATAAATGTATTACCAACAGATAGAAACATGGTGTCTCTTAATCAAATAAGCATGTTTTTTATAGTTTCTAACTAGTTACGTAATCGGAAACAGCGTTTTTATGTATTTTGACCCATTTTATGTTAATTTGCATAAAAAATTCATTCCCTTATTACATAATTTATTAATTACTAAAAACAATTAAGAACATGCTTATCTGCTTCTGAGGCACCATGTTTCTATCTATTGGTAATACATTTATGGGGTGTAAATCCCACCGTTCAAAAGTTAGCTGTACATCGCATCCCATTCTCCTGTACAACGCCCAGTCATGGTCAGTTCTTGGGTCCAATGCTAAAGTCAGTGTCCTCAACTTCAAAGTCAATTTTTCGGCGTCTTGCAAAAAATCTCAAAGGTCACCCACCCTAGTGTGACTCAGGGGGGTCCCCTGAACACATTACCCGGGGGTGGCTTTTTACAGCAGTCGGTCCCCCATTTTCACCAAAAATGGGGTTTTGCCCCCTGGGTATATATGCCTCGCGCAGCGAGGCTTCAGGGCTCGTATTGTATAAGACAGCCAACTAGCATGAAAAAATTCCCATCTGGAGCAGTGCCTTTAGAAACAGCTGCCTCTTAAAGAGGCAGCTGTTTCTAAAGGCACTGAGATCCTGGGTCCTGAAAGACTAAAGAGTTTTTCAGGACCCAAATTTGTCTCGATAGGTGGGCTTCCATTACAGCTTTTATATCCGGTCTAATACCGGTGTCTATCCGCTTATAAATAAGACCGGATATTTCACAGCTTGCGCTTCAACTACTGGATTTGAGGTTAGTAAATTCGGCTTCAGGTGGCAATACATGGAGTGAACCGCATTATATTGTTCTGGTACTTTTGATGCAGAATGTCGCATGCGATCTTAAGCCACCTGTAGCCTAGAGAAAACACCGGTCTTGATCCGCATCTAATTTGATTCGGAGTATACTCGGCTATGCTATTCGAGCTTCAAGGGTCGGGACTTACTGAGAACCGGACTTATTAAACACAGATATCTTGTAATGGAAGCAGAATAAGCCCAGACAAATACAGGTACCGGCTTTTTCTGTAATGGAAGCACAGCTTTTTTCTATAACTTACCTCATTCCAAAAGAGAAGTCCAGAAGCCACAAAAATGAGAATTAAGCCAACCCCTATTGCCATCAGACTGTTACTGATACGCTGGAGGAAGCCAGGATTGTCTCGATATGACACGCTTGTAACGGAATCGGCATCACCCATATTCATATTGTGCATGCCAGGATCACCAGGATACTGAAAGAAAAATTCGTATGAATCCAAGAATTTACCAAAATTCCTTCTTTCCATTCTTAAAGGACCATGTATGCAATCTCTAATGGCCGACGTAGAGGAGCCACCTAGCGGCAGCAACAAGAACTACAATAATCCATTACAAAATGTACGGAGAAATCGGGTCCATTCCCCGACAACGGAGTTAGTCCCTTGGGTTGGAGAGTGGCGCCGGCTGTCGAGAAAAAGTGGAAATACCGGGCTCCTTGAAGAAAAGTATCCTCTGGGAAGCAAATATCTAGAAAAGGGACTGTTCGTTTTCGTCAATTGAGGAATCTGAGTTGTGATCCTTGAGAAAATGGAGAAAGCTATGAAGCTGCAAATTGCAGCGATTATTCTGTACAGCACAACAAATAATCCCTGCAATTTGCAAGTGCATAGCTTTTTCCGTTTTCCCAAGGATCACAACTTAGATTCCTCAAGTGACGAAAACAAACAGCCCCTTTGGCAACTGAATTTAATGATAAGAAGGGAGGACCTTAACACGATTTTAACACCAGTAGCACACAGTCAGCTCTGTCTCCATCAAATGCAACGTCAACGATGGCAGAAAATTATCATGCCTCGGAATTGTAATTAAATCAGCTTCCTCTGCACCTGTGCAAACAGCCCGTTCAAGCTGGTAATTAGGCTTTAAATTGAAAAGCATTCTGATATGGGGAATTAAATTAAATGTCTAAAATGAAATGTAGCACACGATACGGTGTACAGCATATAAATTTAAATATCACCTGTCTGATTAGCATCTCATGCAATTAAGCAGGTGGTGCAATTCTCAGGGTATGGCCTGGAAACAAGCTGATATTAAAATAAGCATTAGGCCTGGCCTCATTAGATAAGAACCTGTTCAAAAGTTGATTGATCAAGAGTCGTCAAGTGGAGGTTATACATGTATTAGTTTTCTTATAGATTCACTGCTTTCATTTTACTAGAATTTAACCAGCTAAACTTTAGAACCCCCGATCTGAAGTGACGTAGTCCACAGCACACAATGGAAATCCCCAGGTGGAAATCCTACTGTTCGATGCGGCTTATTCCGTCGTCAATCGGTAACCTTTTTTGGGCACTGACACACTGATCGGAGATTCTGAATTCGAATCCATCCGATTCCTTCGATCCGAAGCTCGTTTCCTCGACAGAATGAACGGTGTTGCAGCGGCAAGGAGAATCGCGATCGCCAAGAATGGTCTGTAGCGTATCCAACCAATCGCGATGACTGTTAGTGACAGGCTGATCGAGAGGCAGAGATTCATCATCAACACGCTCATCGCGACCAAATCTCGGAGGAGAGGAATCCAATCAACTGAAAAAAGTACAATTGATTTTATAACACGTTTGAATCGCAGTTGGATCCATTCGTCATGCAATAGAGAGGGTACACAGCAGACAGGCACTCTCCAGACGGGTGCCGGAAGGGATTCGGATGGACTGACAGACAGCTGGACTGAGAGACGGACTGATGCACAGGGGTTTCTCTATATCCATACCGAACTTTCGTTCGGTGGGATAATGACCAGGGATACCAGGCGCGGGTCCAAGGGGGCACACCCGGTGCACGCGCCTCTTTCGGCCAATAAATCTGTGAAATCAACCGTGAAATTCTGAAATTTGGAGCAAATCATTGAAATACAGCACATGTTTTTAGCACAGTGAGCCCCTCTTTTACGAAATTGTTGATCCGCCCCTAAATACAGCCTCGTAAGAGCAAGAATTCAACAGATACCGGTATCCTGTGCTTCGGGCTGAAGTAGTCAATGCACTCACCTAGAGTACTAAGGAGACTGGTCAATAACTGGAATCCGATGAACATGGCAATCCAGCCGCCTGCTCGAATACCCCACGTCGCCATGTTGTTGTCGGCATGTTCACGATTAAAGATTTGCTGGAATATTGTAAAGATAGTGATGGTTAAGAAAATGTATATGATGGTAGAAAATGCATGAATTGAGGAAGGAGTCAAACAGACTGGTTCCCGGTCCCAACATAGCTCAAGGATAAGGGACCGGTATTGCCTGACGTAACGACACAGTTGATTGGCTAGCTCTTTTTGAATTTGAATTTGTAACGTCGCAGTTGATTGGTTGGCTATTTTGGGATGTGAGGTATGTACTGAGGGGAATCCTCTGTGACGTCATAACATGGCAGCTTTCTGCCAAGTATGGCCGCCCAATACCGGTCCCTTTCTCCGTCTGAGTAATGTTGGGATCGGGTACCAGTCTAGGAGTCAAAAATTGTTTATACAGGCCACTGGACTCCGTGAGTCTTCAACAGCATGACACAACTCAGGAACCATATTTCAAATAATCGCCTGATTCAAGCTTTGACAGACCTTGCGCGGAGCAAGCTGTTTTGCATTGTCTTTTTATGCCCTGGTTCCACAACACAATACAAAACACTGTTGATTGCGTTGTGCTACACTGTAGGTCTCTCGGACTTCACCAACAATACCAAGGTCTGCCTACAACCAAAGGGTCCTCCCATTGGGGGTCAAGGTGATTTAAACGTACTATAGTACAATGTCCACTCCAAGGGCTTGTTTATACGTTAAAGCGAATCGATAGCGGATTTTGTTTACATTTGGCTGGTGTTTGTAAACACAAAATTCAGCCAATCAAAATGCACGAAAATTTCTTTGTTGACATTCTGGAGAAGTCTGTTTACATTTTTTGCTGAAAATTCGTCCCCTTTCAAATTCTATTTCTAAATCAAATTTTTTCACTTTCGATTCGCTTTAACCAGACTGCAGAATAATAATGCCAAATGAAAGGTAATCAAGAGGTGTTTGAAATTTTTCAAAGATCTTCTTCAACTATTTCTTCCTACCTCAGCAGACAGATCTCCCATATACAAAATCTCCAAGTCGTGTCCATGTCCCGTTTCGTACGCTTTTAAGTTTTTGCCATCTTGTTTTGCGATGATGCTGACCTAGGAGTGAAACAAAAGAAATGATACAGCAAGGTATTTGTATTTGTAGTAGATTTTTCCATCAGGGCCGAAGCCATAGCATTATTGGCCCTGTAAGTATGAAGGAGGCCATCTCAAGCGACTCATGTTCCTCACTTGGATGGGGTCTTTTACTTGCCCTTGCAAAGAAACAAAGGTACAAGGAACTAAAGGTTCTGTCCACCCACAGATCACAGAATCTTCTTGCTTCATTTCCTGTCAATCTGGGATCAATAAATCAAAACTAAGCATTCGCCATTGGGGCTTTCTTTCTTTGAAGTAGTCTTCAAGCCACTGTGAAAACACAGACAATGAATCCTATTTTTTCCACCATTTCTAGCCATCCCAAAAAAACATTGTTTTAAATTGGGTAGCAGTTGACCAAAATAATTTTTCTCGTTGCTGTTATCAATCACTTCACATGAGATATAGTCCCGGGGATCTAACCCTTTCCACACCTATACCGGGTATAATAAAATAGTGGTGAAACGCCTATACCCGGTAGTACCGGGAACACAGAATTTTTCTAGGCAAAACCACGTCTGTACTGGTGCTGCCATCTGACCGATTTTCTGTGAACTGAAGTCTAACACTTTCTTCTACAGCTTCTGGAGGTCGTTCGAATGTGTACTCGGATCCGTTTCGGAATGGGAGGGGCGCAAAGTCGCGAAGTGTGGCATTTTAGTGCATTTTCTGGGGGCAGCAAAAGGGATAATACAATGTGCGAATTTGAAGCTAATCGCAGTCACCGTCTCTGAGATACACACTTTGTGCAGGTTGGTCTCTTAGGTGCTCATCCCCTTTCCTTAGCCCTCTCTATCTTCCAGGAAAGAAACCCCCAAACTTACCGTATCAGGCTTTCCAAGCGGAGAATTGTCCTGTGCCAGACCGGCGTACAGCATTTTAACTTTCATATCTCCAATCTTGGGATGTAATGGATCCTCCCCATGGAAGAAGTAGCCATTATAAATTTTAACCCCGGGATGGGATATTTCACCCGAAGCTTTTATTTCATGGAAGACAGATATCTTCTCCAGCAAATCTGAAAGTAGCAGATGATGAAATCAGATCTGATGTATGATGGTGTGACCGGTTTTCGTGGTACAGTACTAGGCCATGTAGGCCTAAGACTTTACCACCCGATTGCGGCGTTACTCGCTTTGCGTCCGTAATTACTTTGTTATGTATCGAAAATAGAGATATTAATTTACCGTGAAATGTTTATGTCTCGCGGGCACGCGCGTGAATAAACGTGAATAACGGGAAAAAACGGGAGTACCACGAAAACTGTTCTACCCTGAAAACTGGTCACTCCATCATACATCGTACCAAAATTTGAGAAGAGTTTATTTGTGTGTGGGTGTGTTCGCGATTTTCTCCAAGACCGACAAACGGATCGCTGCCAGACTTGCTATGCACATGCAGACGGACCTGGGAAGTGTCCTTACGAATTTCGACGTGACATAATGAAAATATCAAGATGAAAATAACAATGCTTTTTATGCCATTTGACATCACAACGTCATCGAGATTTCCGTCGTGTTATCCGTGACGTCGACAACATCATGTGATAAAATGACGTCATTGCTTCCGAAATTGTCGAGGTCATGTGACGGGATTTGGCCAATGGCATCCAAGGAAATTTACTTGAGGTGTGAGATATCAAAATGTCTATGAGGAAGCCGCCTGTAGAGTCCCTTTAAGGAAAACCTACTCACTCTTTGACAACAAGAATCCTCCCGCCATTGTTCCTTCAGCCACTATCTCCATTGATTCAACTGGGAAGGAACTGAAACAGAATGAAAAGGTCAAACAGATTTCAAATGAAAACAAGAGCAACGCAGAGCGTGGCATATGCCCCCGACTGGTATGTTGTTTGTGGGCGAAGCAATCTGAAATTAATTGACGGAAACTCGATTTCAAGATGGCCACCATAGCCGCCATCTTGGATGGGCGGCAGAGCTGGTCATCGAAAGGAACCTTCCTCTCATAGATGCAAACCCTCACAAAAAAATTCAGGTTGATTGTGCAAAGCGTTCTCATGTTAATCAATGGAAGCCAATTTCAAGATGGCCACCATAGCCGCCATCTTGGATGGGTGGCGGAGCTGGTCGTCGAAAGGAACCGTCCCCTTATAGAGACCAACCCTCACAAAAAAATTTAGGTTGACTGCGCAAAGCATTTTCAAGTTAATCGACGGAAACCGATTTCACGCTGGCCACCATAGCCGCCATCTTGGATGGGCGGCGGAGCTGGTCATCGAAAGGAACCGTCCCCTCATAGAGACCAACCCTCACAAAAAAATTCAGGTTGATTGGTCAAAGCGTTCTCAAGCTAATTGACGGAAACCAAATGTTAACGGACACCGACACCGACGACGACACCGACACCGACGCACGCGCCACGACATAATGCCCCCGACTTTTTCGGAAGTCGGGGGCATAAAAAAACTTAACAGGGATTAGTGCAAATCCAACAGATACCTTAAAGCGAAATATGTTCATGGGAAAAAATTCTCGCGGTGTTTGCTAAATTTTTTCTCCGCGAATGCAAATTACCGTTGACACCCCCCATACGCAACGCAAATATTGTTCCCTGCTAAATCCTATATCGAAGAGTCATCAGCACCAGTTGACCAGTTGCAGCGTGGCGATTCCTATCGTGATTTCTATTTCAATGAGAACGATAATATTTGGTTACTAAAACAAATGATCAAAATGAACTTACTTTGGGTTTTGATGACCGGTTGGTTTTGCAAAGGTTAAACTTTTGACGATTTCTGATCTCCACTCCATTGCTGGAATCAATAAAACAAGATTGAAATCCTGTGTTTCAATTTCTTTGATCAGAACTGCCCCTTAGTGCTGGCGATTGATGCCTATTGCGAGGGTCCGTGGGTTCGAGTCTGGTAGGAAGCTGTGTCAATCACCTTAGAAACCCGTTTCTATTTCGTGTTCTTTAATTGTATCCCCTTTAAACGTGACCCCTCACATAACATAAAACTGTTTGGGTTCGGAGATTGTTTGGACTACTCGCAGGGTACTGATGGACGCCTCGTTTAACATAGGTCATTATTGAACCATCTTTTTTGAAGAGAGGGATTAGGCCTGGTGGTTAAGGTGTGCTGCCCCCCTTAGTGCTGGCGACTGATGCCTAATGCAAGAGTCCGCGGGTTCGAATCCGGTAGGAAGCTACATGTATGTCTTTCACCTTAGAAACCTGTTTCTATTTCAAACTTGATCAGAAGGTGTACATGTATATCAAATGCATATCTACACAAAACAGAAAAAAATAAACAGAAGTGAATAAATGACTTGAAGATAGGAAAAGTTAATTGGACATTAACTTCTGCACAGTACTGTACATGGATGGATTACTTACAGTATGAGTATGTTGTTTCCTTCCTAGTCCTGTCTCCTTCATTATATTCTCTGGAATTAAAAAAGAAAAGTTACAACAATACCTATATCTAGAGTTTTGGTAGCGAGGTACATTTATAGAACCAAAGAAACGAGCAAATCCAAAATGTGATATTCATATCTATATACATGTATTACACTATATACACGGTACAAACGTTTTCGGCAAACAGCTGGCTCAACAAGGGTCTTTCTTCTTCTTGGGGATCTTTTAAATCACCCCCAACAGAGTTACTAATTGTATTATTGCTGTTATGTTAATGCTCCAGTCTTTCTTCAATTTGTAATATTTCTCATTTTACCTGATGAGGGCTAGCAGGATGCTGCCGAAAACGTTTGTACCGTGTATATAGTGTAATATATAGATATGAATATCACATTTTGGATTTGCTCGTTTCTTTGGTTCTATAAATACCTATATCTCCTGCAGGTTTTGCAGAAGACTGCTAAAAACAGTAGGTTTTGCAGTACCGGTAGACTACTAAAAAACAGCATGTTTTGCAGGAGACTGCTAATAAAAGCAGGTTTTGAAGGAGGAGGTTTTGCAGGAGACTGCTAAAAACGGCAGGTTTTGCAGCAGATTTGACAGCTCGGCGAAGGATTGGTGAGTAATTCTTACGTGGTACTTTCATGTTCCACCCACTGGTACATCTGGACATCGCGTTTCAATTTTACCGCCCTGATAGATATTTCATATACGCCATCCATTAGTGGCTGAAAGTGAATCCAAATCAGATTGAGAAATGATGAAAATATTGTATCTATCAAAATTTGTTAGACCTAGATGTGATGTTCTGTTCTCCTCCCAGTTAAAAAGGGCTCCAGAAATGAAAATATTTCAGCCAAACCAATGATGAATAATAGCGAGGTTTCGCAAGCGCCCAGTTAGGCCATATGGCAATGTTTATTTATTGTTTGGGTACACCCACACAATAGATAAACGTTGTCGTAGGGTACCTAACCGGGCCCTTGCGAAACCTCACTAATACCATTACTCTCCCACTACAACAAACATTAGGGAATAATTTCACTGTTTTCACGATGATTTTGGACATTTTGCAAATGTTCTTTGTTTTCCTAATTAAAATGAAACTGATGTCACATTTTTCTTCCATAATTATAAAATATTATACCTGAAGTTATCATGAAAATCATACTGCATCGTACCGGGTAATGAAAAATTAGTTGGGAAAATGGTTCCGAAAGTGAACAGCCCCTTTGAAATTTGGTAATCCAAAGAAGAAAGCACAAAAATTGACACACAACGTGGTAAACATCAAGAAGTCAACTTCCAGGACTTAATAATGAATAATGGCGAGTTCTTATATAGCGCTTCATAGCGTATTACGCTCTCTAAGCGCTTCACACATTATTACCCCAGCCTATGATTCAGAAACCTTTCTGTAGAAACCAAAGGGCAGCCACAATATAGCGCACGCGATGGACATTTCAGGCCAGTTGAGAGTTACAGAGTGGCACGGCCGGGGATCGAACCCACGATCTTCCGATCACGAGTCCACAGCCCTAACCATTATGCCACCGCGCTTAGCAAATTTTCGACCCCAACCGGGGTCTTCTTCAGGCTGGCACTTTTCCACACTAGATTTCAGAAAAGACTGAAAGACAGTCTTTTCTGAAATCTAGTGTGGAAAAGTGCCAGCCTGAAGAAGACCCCGGTTGGGGTCGAAAATTTGAAATTTGGTAAAATAACTATGGTAAAACAAGTAATGAAATGGTCCATGGACCATGTGCTCACTGGGTTGGACATAATAGTCTAATGACAGTAGGGAGGTAGCCTACATATCAGTTATGAGCAATCTGGGTCAAGTCATTCCCAGAAAAGACTTTGATGATTTTTGGGTTATGCCACCTGGCGGCCATATTAGATGTCAGATCGGGCTGCAACTTCACATGTACCGTAATTTTCGGGCTATAAGGCGCAGCCTTTTTCCTTGAAGAGGGGTCGAAAATTGGGGGTGCGCCTTATAAGGTGGTGCGCCTTATCTGTGGCTTGAGTCCGACCATTGTAATTAGGCCTATCAATCATGTTGGGTGTTGTTACCACGAACAGTCAATGCACACTGAGCAGCCATACATTGTATGTGTACAATATGCACTGAAGCATTCACTGATGGGACTGCGCCTTATACAGCGGTGCGTCTTCTGTATGGATTTCGTCAAAGATTTTGGATGAAATTAGGGGGTGCGCCTTATAGTCAGGTGCGCCCTATAGTCGCGAAAATACGGTACATAAAGGTCATCTGCAGGGGACCACATAGCACATTGGAGCGCTTTGGGTCAAGTCGTTCCTGAGTTACAGCACTTTGATGATTTTTGGGTTACGCCACCTGGTGGCCATGTTTGAAATCAAATCAGGCCGAAATTTGACATGCATGTAAAGGTCATCTAGATGGAGGTAAATATCAAATTTGAGCACTCTGCGTCGAGCCGTTCCTGAGTAATAACACTTACTTGATTTTCAGGTTACGCCACCTGGCGGCCATATTGGATGTTGAATCGGGCCAAAACTTGGTATTTTTTAAGGTACCCCTCCAATGCATGTTTATGCCAGATATGAAGTTGCTCGGTGAAATAATGACAAACTGTGGCAGGTTCGTCACTTTTGTCGAACTTTGACCTCTGTGACCTTGAAAAGTAGGTCAAATCAAAAACCCGTTATATATGTTATGTGAATCCTTATTAGCTACACCTATGATAAAAATTTGAAGATGATCTAGTCATTAGTTCAGGAGTTATTGTACTTTTTGTGTTTTTGGTTTCCGCCACCTGGTGGCCAAACTGAGAGTTGAATCGGACCGAAACTTCGTGTCGTGGGTCATCTGACCTAGGGGTAGTTATGTACCAAGTTTCAGATCAATAGCTCCAGCGGTTACGAAACGTGCCCTGCTAACGGACAACGACGACGACGGACGACGACGACGACGGACGACGGACGCTGCACCATCGTAATAGCTCACCCCAGTGAGCTAAAAATCAATGCGGGTTACTTATCAAAACCAATCCAACTATTCCCAATTACTAACATTCTTATCACAAAACTTACGTTCTTTGTTATCAAATCAGCATTTTTCAGATGGATTAATTTTCCATCGTTTTCCTTGAACGGGACTTCCATATTATCAAGTGACCGGACGACCTTCAGGCCTTCATTGAGAGCTGCAGCGGTGTGCACAGCCCGTCCCTGGAAATGAAATCAACAGAGTCAGCCAGCTCCCATGTCATTCCTAACGCATCTGGAACTCAAAATGCTACTGTTCATTCCAGTTCCGATTGGCGCGAGGTTTATCAACTATAGCTCCGCAACCGCTGGGCCAATTTTGATGAAACATACGTCAATCGACTTGTCTTTCTTGGCGGTACAGCCATCATCACTGTCATTTTCCCGAAAAACGTGACAGAAAAAAGTTCTTTCACAAATCACAGTTCGTGTTTGCGGCCGAAATGGCGGCCATTTTGAAATGACGCAATGCATCGCGCACGTGTAAACTGCACTGAACAGCGTAGCGAAATGAAATGGGTTTTGAGAAAGGGATCCGTTATGCAGACCTTACGTGAAAAATGAAGATAGCAGAAAGATACCGGCAAGAAAGACAAATTAATTGATGTATGGTATGTTGAATTTGACCTAGCCGTTGCGGAGATATCGGCTGAAAACCTCGCGCCACTGGGATTTGGAATGAACTGTAGTTATCTCTGGTTGAAAAGCCTACATATATTGTATAAGACAGCCAACTAGCATGAAAAAATTGCCATCTGGAGCAGCGCCTTTAGAAACAGCTGCCTCTTTCAGGACCCAAATTTGTCTCGATACCTGCGCTTCCATTACAGCTTTTATATCCGGTCTAATACCGGTGTCTATCAACTTATAAATAAGACCGGATATTTCACAGCTTGCGCTTCAACTACTGGATTTGAGGCTAGTAATTTGGCTTCAGGCGGCGATACATGGAGTGAACCGCATTATATTGTTCTGGTACTTTTGATGCAGAATGTCACATGCGATCTTAAGCCACCTGTAGCCTAGAGAAAACACCGGTCTTGATCCGCATCTAATTTGATTCGGAGTATACTCGGCTATGCTATTCGAGCTTCAAGGGTCGGGACTTACTGAGAACCGGACTTATTAAACACAGATATCTTGTAATGGAAGCAGAATAAGCCCAGACAAATACCGGCTTTTTCTCTAATGGAAGCGCAGCTTTCTTCTATAACTTACCTCATTCCAAAAGAGAAGTCCAGAAGCCACAAAAATAAGAATTAAGCCAACCCCTATTGCCATCAGGCTGTTACTGATGCGCTGGAAGAAGCCGGGATTGTCCTGATATGACACTCTTGTAACGGAATCGGCGTCACCCATGTTCATATTGTGCATGCCAGGATCACCAGGATACTGAAAGAAAAATCCGTATGAATGCAAGAATTTACCAAAATTCCTTCTTTCCATTCCTAAAGGACCATGGTACATGTATGCAATATCTAATGGGTACCGGTACATGTAATTTGACTGCCGACGTAGAGGAGCCACCTAGCGGCAGAAACAAGAACTACAATAATCCATTACAAAATGTACGGAGAAATCGGGTCCATTCCCCGACAACGGAGTTAGTCCCTTGGGTTGGAGAGTGGCGCGGTGGCGCCGGCTGTCGAGAAAAAGTGGCAATACCGGTCTCCTTGAAGAAAAGTATCCTCTGGGAAGCAAATATTTAGAAAAGGGGCTGTTCGTTTTCGTCAATTGAGGAATCTGAGTTTTGATCCTTGAGAAAATGGAGAAAGCTACATGTACATGTATGAAGCTGCAAATTGCAGCTATTATTCCGCATCAGCACAACAAATAATCCCTGCAATTTGCAAGTGCATAGCTTTTTCCGTTTTCCC
Organism: Notospermus geniculatus; assembly: GCA_002633025.1. Lineage (NCBI taxonomy): Eukaryota > Metazoa > Nemertea > Pilidiophora > Heteronemertea > Lineidae > Notospermus > Notospermus geniculatus. The sequence continues at coordinate 27,218 of NMRB01000787.1, read as the reverse complement.
AAGGATCACAACTTAGATTCCTCAAGTGACGAAAACGAACAGCCCCTTTGGCAACTGAATTTAATGATAAGAAGGGAGGACCTTAACACGATTTTAACACCAGTAGCACACAGTCAGCTCTGTCCCCATCAAATGCAACGTCAATGATGGCAGAAAATTATCATGCCTCGGAATTGTAATTAAATCAGCTTCCTCTGCACCTGTGCAAACAGCCCGTTCAAGCTGGTAATTAGGCTTTAAATTGAAAAGCATTCTGATACGGGGAATTAAATTATGTCTAAAATGAAATGTAGCACAAGATACGGTGTACAGCATGAAATTAAAATATCACCTGTCTGATTAGCATCTCATGCAATTAAGCAGGTGGTGCAATTCTCAGGGTAGGGGTCATATGAATAAAGACTAGCAAATGCTTTTACTTGGATTTTGCAGTACAAATGCACTACGGTATCCTGTAGAAGTAAAAGCATTTTGCTAGATTTTATTCATATCACCCATGGCCTGGAAACAAGCTGACATTTGAATAAGCATTACGCCTCGCCTGATTAGATAAGAACCCGTTCAGAAGTTGATTGATCAAGAGTCCTCAAGTGGAGGTTACCGGTATTTTAGTTCTTCTTAGATGATTGCTTTCATTTTACTAGAATTCAACCAGCTAAACTTTAGAACCCCGATCTGAAGTGACGTTAAAGTTAAAGTTTGGGTTTATAGTACGATATCAACAACAGTAGTCAAGAGGTGTCATCCGACTTTACACTTAACCCCAGTCTATCCTGAAACCTTTCAGTAGAACTCAGATGAGCTGCTCATTCAGCGCTACAATGCGAGCATTTCCGACCGGTACCCATTTATACACCTGGGTGGAGAGAGGCCAGTGAGGCAAAGAGACTTGCCCAGTGGGATTCGAACCCGGGACCCTCTGACCGCTAGTCGGAGGCCCGAACCACTACACCACCATACTCCATGGCACACAATGGAAATCCTACTGTTAGATGCGGCTTATTCCGTCGTCAATCGGTAAGCTTTTTTGGGCACTGACACACTGATCGGGTATTCTAAATTCGTTCCATTCAACCAATAATTTGTGTAGGGCTTTTGCACCCTGGTACTACCGCAGGTTTTTGTGTTTTTTTATGCCACCACATCTTCAGTGATATACCGTATACGCAAATATTTTCGCGGGATAATATTTCACGAATTGAACATTTTTTTTCTGTGGATTAATGTTGGCATCAAGGACAGGGAAGGGAACTGACTGGATTGTTGGGGAACCTTTATACGTGTATTAATATTTGCAGCGAAATTTTGATTTCGCGATTTTCGCGAGAATATTTACACGTGAAAATATTTACGTACATGTATACGGTAGGCCTACCAGGCAGATCGACTCGTGGAAGAGGCCGGCACAAACCATTTTGCCCATGGGCAAAATGGTTTGTGCTGGCCTCTTCCACTGCTGGGCATGGGGCAATAATGGCGATTGGCAAATAAGACATCCTGCGAAAGTCGGCCCTGACAGCTCAGAAGGGGTAAACAAACCTGGGCCTAGTGCATTTGTTTACAGATGGCTCCTGTGCTTACAGTCTGTACAATGCACTAGACCCAGGTTTGTTTAACCCCTTCTGACATGTCATGCCATGGTGTTGTGTTGTGAGCTTCGGAACTTCTGGTGACGTCGTTACTTAGGTGACGTCACTACGTCATGTTAATAAATGTAACGTTCAGCACGTGTTTAGCGTACGTAATGTTTGGCAGTTTTTGAATAAAGCTCATGTTGATCAGCCGTGCTGTCTTATCATGCTTGTTCGTCATTCAAAGTCAAAGATACCACACACGGCCAAATTTCACAAGGATGTCAATGGGAATGTCAGCAAAATCATCAGAAACGGGAGTTCACAAATCACAGAAGTGCACACAGACACAACCATGCTATGGCTTCCCTCAATCATTACCCGTACACTGCAGAAGGCGGCACAGCGGGCATTCAGCTCCACCAAAAAAAAGCCCACAATATCCGATAACTGTACCCATACGCCTTCGCTGTGTGCAAAGGATTGCACTGCAGAATGATTTCTATTTTCGGACAACTTGATTCTTGAATTTACCCAAGTTTTTTCATCATTGCTCAATGCTGCAATAACTAGCCAAAATTCAGACTACTACTACTTACATGTTGTCGATACATCGTTGCTTAGATGTTTAAGTAGATACAATGTTATTGCCAGTCGCTGAAACACGCAAATTATTTGCCACGAATCACTGCACTTTCTAAATCGAAATTATTGGGAAACACCGGAAGACAACTGGGACTTTTCTGATTGGCTGCTATTTTTAGATCAAGGGAATTCCGTGTTGTTAACCCTTTGCGTGCTACATGCCGGTGTGATAGGAATGGTAGTCCTTGGAATGGAAGTCCGAGTTGCAATAATCTGCTATCAGTTTTTTCAAGGATCCAATCATATTGTTTTTACCATTGTCATCCATTGTTTATTGTAAAACTTAACCCATGTACTTTTATATTTTTTACGTGGTGCAATAAACGATTTGAATTTGACGGGTGATTTTTTGTCTCCCCATTTAGATCCTAAATCCTTCATTGCACACTGAAACCTGAGTACCAGCTGGCTGAGAAAGTACTGGAGTACTTACGTTCATGGGAGACCTAGATTCCTATCACACCTGCTGCATTTTTCTTGTCCACTGAGATCGAGGTTCCAGTGTAACATCTACCAGTGTTCCTTATCTGCGAGTGTTCCCCTCCTATTGTCTGACGGAATAAGCTGTGACTTGACAATAAAGGGGACACACTGAGAAACATGTCGATCCATCCAGGGCCGTATAG